>JAKKZJ010000019.1:15936267-15970914 GCA_033441845.1 Pangasius mekongensis
AACTCCCTTAGATGATATGAGGAAGAAACCTTGAGAGGAACCGGACTCAAAAGGGAACCCATCCTCATCTGGGTGACACTGGAGAGTGTGATATGAACGATGTCCTTTCTGCATTTATGTATAGTCATGTAGAAATTTATGTGTATATTAATTTGGAGGTCGTTGTCTTCCTCAGAGTCCACATAGGGTTGGCATTGTTGCTTTGAATATCCAAAAAGTTGTGTGTAAAGGTTTGCGTAAGCCAAACCGAATTAAAACTTTCTGCTTGATTAAGTTTTGGAAATGTGGCTTTTCCTCATACTCGTGTGCGTATGTTGATAAACCTGTAAAGTGCAAACACATTCCCGATACACACACAGCTCATTTGCATGTAGCGACGCCCCCAAAGCTCCATAAAAGGTAAAGTGCACAGACAGCTGGGTGCACGAAATGAATGATCAGGGTAAAGGCTGAAAGACAGAAGTGGAGGTTATTTTGACTCACTTTTATGTCAACAGAAGTATTTAATATCATATTAACAATAATAAGCAAGTCAGTAAATCTTCCATCAGCTGAGTCTTTTGTTTTACGGTTTACGGCTCTGTGCAGACAGAGCGGCCCGTCCTCAGTTTATACAGCACATTTCTTTTGTCATAATTGCAAGATTAATTTTGTTTGTTTTGTTTTATTTAAAGGTTTGTGTTGGCTCACTTTGTTTATTTTTTATATTCTTGAATTAAAACCAATAATATAAAACAGCTGGTTTTCACTAAATGCTCTCGGTGGAGCTCTTAGTCCCTGACCTAGTGAACTAGCTTGAGGATGTGTTTTTGATAGAAACTCCAAAGCTCTTCTGTAAGTTGCTCTGGGTAAGGGCGTCTGCTAAACGCTGTAAACGTAAAAAAAAAAAAAATTTAAAAAAGCAATTTAACCTCCACAGTATATTCCAGATATAAAAGTGCAGTAATCTATGCGAATTATATGATGTGAATAATTTGTAATTATTGGCAAATCACTGTGGTATAAGTAAAGTAACAAACTTCAGACCCAATCACACTACCCTGGTGTGGATTATTTTCCTATAACAGCGCATTAGTTCTTCTTAGCACCAATCTTGAGCAGCTACCAGAATCCACATAATTGGTGGTCAATGGACAAGAAACAGCAGTTTCAGTTTTCTGAAAAGTGAATTTTCAGTATTTTGTGTAGTTAAAAAAAATGCCTAATGTGTTAAATAGAAAGACATTTGGGCTTGTACAGTATTGTTGTCATGTTGCAGCTGTTGCAGGTCACCGTACATGACGTCAGATACATTAAAGAATGCCTTCCTCAGGGAAAAGGGAAATCCCGGCGAGGAACATCAGGTCACTGTCAGGATGTAAGCAATCCACTTTTAACAGCATACATCCCAAAAACGTTGTATGTATGAATACATTTCAGTGATGTGCTCTGTTTACCATGGACCAGTGGAGTGGTTTATTTGATCAGCGAGCTGTTGAAACATATCGTTGTGTTTGTTTCTTCGATACTAGCTACTGAGAAATAGGCTAAATTCACCCATCGAAGACAAGTTGTTTCTGGGATCCTAAAAGACTCACCCACCACCTTCCCATCCACCCCAGTCATACTTCTCAAACTGCAGTTCTCAAGGCGACCCTGTAAAAGCTTGGTAACATCCATGAGCGCATTGGTCTCTTAGCACCAAAATATCGTACAAAACCTGAATTCTTATGTGGCCCCCTAGTGGTGTGGAGGCCCAAAGTGACTGCTGTGACTGCTTATACCTAGAAACAGCCCTTGTAAACTTGTTGTTTTAGGGTGTGTCCTAGTATGAAGTTTTCGTTAAAAATGATAAACCAGGACAAAATGTATCAACTGTTAAAGAAATGATAGACAATCCTGTCTCTACCATGATATAAACTGCAAAGGTAAAGGTGATATATTAATCTTAAAACACTCTTGCAAATCTGCTGCACATCCAACTGTGGGTTTGTGGAGAGTGGTGTTAAGGCTGTCTTTTAAAATCAGGTTTTTGTTTCATTCTCATTGTTTACACATTAGGCCAAAAGCCTGCATGTCGCTTATGGCAGAAAAAAGATATATAACTTGGGCTGTCTTGTATCAGAGAGCATCTTTCTGTAGTTCATTTCATGAACTGTTACATATGTAAAGGAAAGCTCCACCTTATGAAAGGAAAACTCCACCCTGAAACGCATTCAATATGTTTATATTGAAATATTTGTGATGTTTTTAGTGATTTAGGTGCTAATTTGTTGGTCGATGGTGTATTTTTGTAATTCCCGTGAGAAGTTAGCGGGACATTGTTATTGCTAGGGCAGTCACAATGACATTTATTAGGAGAAATACATTTCAGCGATCTCAAACAGTAGTAATAACGGTCAGGTTATGCTGTTAGCTCCTAAAAAGAGCAAGAGCTCGTCATCTTCTAGTGACGTTCAATATCATAATAATAATAACAATAATAATAATACGTTTATTTTATATAGCGCCTTTTAATGAGAAATCCAGCATGGACGTTGTGCAGACATTGGAGCAAATGCTGGACATGATGTCCCAGATTGTGACACAGCTATGGAGCTTTGGAAGTTGATCTGTTCGAGCAGAGTGTACAGATGAGGAGAGAAAGGTGGGCTGAATAAGGACTAAAGCGCCGCTGCATCACTCTCTTTTGCTAGAGATGAAGCGAGGGTTAAATGCAACTGCACCCTATCAGCAGGTAGAATGGCATTGCGGGTAACGTGGGAAAGCGTTAACCAAAGTGAAAACAGACACAACGTGTCAATGAAAGAAGTTTAAATCTTCGATGTGTTAATTATAAAGATTAAGGTGCATATTACATGCATGAAAGCATGGAATCGAAGTTTAATAGAAGGAATTTTAAAGGAGCTTATTCAAGTAAGACTACACAGTCATGTCTAAATCAGTTTTTTATTAATGATATCAACAAAATATTCTGTGAACAGACATTTTTATAACAATGACTCCATGCATAGTGAGTCATCAGCGTTCAGTCATTACACAGTCTGGTAGTGAGTGTGACTGATATTCCGTAATAGTGGCTTGTCCAATTTAAGTGCCAGTAATCATATCATACAATCATTCTCTGTACACCTCAATGACAGTAACAAAAATTACAATTTTGTTTTCACACTTTGCATTGTAAAGCTGCTCCCAATTCCCCAAGAGATCATCAGGTCTCATTTTATCCTCATCCCTCAAGTGCAGGTCTCCTGATAGGCCCGTATGATGCTGTCATACGCCGGTGGAGGAGTCTGTGTGACACTGAGGCCTCTCAGACTGCTGTTGCCCCAGAAGGAGTCCGGTCTGGGCCTGGGCCTTGGTGGAGTGACCATAGAGCTGGCTGTGCTGTTAGTGCCGGCGGCTCCAGGGCTGCTGGTCAGGGTGCCGTGGTTTCCTTCCTCGGCCTCGCGGGCGATCTGGCTGCACTGGATCAGTGGGTGGAAGGTGGAGGCCCTGAAGCTGTCCTTGCGACCCAGCAGGTCGGGGTGATCGATGGGTGAAGACGAGGTTTGCCGATGGAAGGAGAAGGCAGCGCTGGCCAGGCTGTTGTTGCTGCGCCGGTCGTAGGCACCGCCCTGGCGGCTGAAGGCGGGGAGAGTTCGGGGCGACGACGGACGGCCCGAGGAGCGCGGCGACGGCAAGTGGGTGATGGTGGCAGATGCACGACGACGCGCCATCCAAGTGAGGACCACGTACACCAAAGCGCCCAGCAGGAGTCCCACCACCATGGACAGACAGAATGCGAGGATCAAGTCTCCTGGTGAGAGGGCAGAGAAATGACAATCAATGCAAAATAAAATGAGAATATATTTTTCTTTTTAAATGTCAGTTCATTTTTAATTTCTATGTACAGTGCAGAAATCCGGATGTACATTTCGAGATTCAGAGGGCAGCGTTCAGACTTTTCTTGCGTGATATTGGCTCGAGTGAGGAGCAGTATGAAGTCCAGGCAGTTGAAAGTGTGACATAAATACACTCAAAATCTATAGCATGTCAACTGAGGCCAACATTAAATACGTAACATGATAGTGTTAGTATCATCAATAGTATCTTTCTTTAAAATCTGCTAAAGGTTTTTTCTCCACTTGAAGAACATTGGAGGAGATATCTCAAGGACCAAATCTGCAGTGGTAAAACGATGAACAACACGTAAAGTAAGCCGTAAGCGTAGCAGATGAGTGCTTGGTCAGCTTATCCTTCAAACCGTGAATATGTTTTCTTTATGAGAGAGCGCACTGTGTTACCAAAAACATTGGTATTATTTTATTAATTCATGTCAAAATAGCGTGATAAATTAGCCTACTTCCAACATAGACATTACAATGTCATGACTTCAATTTGGTATCTCGGGCTTCATTTAGATAACTGTGAACCCCTGACTGAAGTAAAATAAAATGCAAAATACGAGGGTGTGCTGGATCAAGTGCTATTTTATAAGCTGCTGAATAATAAGTGCGGATGCCATTGTGTTCAATTAAACCCAGCAGTGAATATATGTGATATTACAGTTAGGACTAATCATCAGCATTATTTCCCAATACTTATTTCAATGCTTGCCATCTCATCACTCATAAATCATTGTATTAGTCTTTTATTTTTTATTTTTTTACTATTAATTATTATTGTTATTATTATTTCTTGCTTTCATGTTGTATTGTATTACATTTCACAGCAAGCCAACTCAGCCAACTCACAATGTGTTCCCTAACGAAGAAGCCAGAGGCGACAGTGGAAAAAGAAAACTCTCTAAGACGACATAAGGACGAAAACGAATGCCGAGGTTTCTTATTTTTCTCTTTTGCTGTCTTTCCTAAGTTTCGGTAAAAGCAGTTAGGAGTCGTGCTGTGCTGTTCCGCTCTGCTGAAGTGTTCAGAAGAGCTGTTTGGCTCAGGCAGATATAACCCGGCTTTCAGATGGCTAATGAGGATTATGTGGCGGCAAGGCAATTTTGTTCCTCATTATGTTGGAAGCCGCAGCACATAAATGAACTTGAAATGGGGTGTCATGGTGTTACGTCGGGCTTTGTGAAGTCTAGCATTATTACTACTGGCAGGGAGCGGAGTTGAAAATTTTACCACAGAACATTAAAAAATAAATAAAATTATTTTGGTTTTTGAAATGAGGGTTTCTAAAATTTATTTATTTATTTGTTTGTTTGTTTATTTATTTATTTAACGTTTAACCTTTATTTAACCAGGGTAGTCACACCTGAGATCCCTTTTGTAAGCGAGCTCTGGCCAAGAAGGCAGCACAATAGTTGCCAAAAACAACACTGACACACAGAACATACATAACAGATTACACGTAAAAACAGTGCTGCAAAACCATTTTTATTTTTTTTCTCATAATTATCAGCATCATTGGTTTCTTTTAGGTGAATTATGACTAGGATACACACTAGAAGAACATGCCAATGTACATCGTATACAGGGTTGAAACTATGATTTAGGAAGTCTTTAATGTGGAAATATGATTAAGATGAATTTTCTGTAATTCTGTTTCTGTCCTAGCAGCTACTTTTAGCTACAGCAGGGTGGCCAGAACTTTTCTTGTTTTTCTGTTTTGGAAAATAATCTCAAAATGCCTTCCTTTTTTTAGCATTCTGTTTGCATCGTGCTGTAATTATAGTATCATTAGTAGTTTATCGATGCCTTTTGAGACCCCCACGACGTATAAATAAAAGATCTGCTTGAAAGATTTGGAAAAAGTCCAAACCAAATAGCAGGAAACGTGAAAAAGTCCTTAAAGCCAAATAGGAAGAAAGTTCACATTTATTCATATAACAACTGAAATAATTGATTATTTGAGAATTTCAGAAGTAAGGGTGCGAAAACTTTTGCTTTAGCAACTCTACAATGCCTCTTGGCCCTGACAGATGGAAAAACCTAGACAGAAATCTAAAATATTTCCATAAAAACATCTATTTTGTGTTTAGAAAAGGACAAAATAACAGTCTCTCTGTTCACAGGATAAAGGAATTCATACACTAGGAGCCGTGAATGGAAAATACCTGAGCTCTGTCGTGTTTTTTGTGGCTCGCTGTAGTAAAATTCCCAGCTATTTGATTTTCCATATCCACTAAAAACAGTTCTGTCTGCTGCCCTGAAACTCTTCAGCACTTAATAACGGAGAGAAATATACTGAGATACAGTAGAGAGTGAAGTGTCTTACTCGGGCCGACGGACTGAAGTATTTCCAGGATGGGATGAGTGCTGTTATCAGCCATCGCTCCGTCTGGACTGACCGAGGAGAAGGGAGCGGAGATGCACATTCAGTCTGGTCCTCCAGCTCCCTCGCTCCTCCAGCCTCCAGTATATTCCTCCTGGTGATTCCTCCTTCACTCCCTGCTTTCTCTCTTTTTTTTTTTTTCTTTTTCCCTTTTCCCCTCCTCCCTGTATTCCACAGGATCCCCTCCAAGGCCAGCCTGACTGCCTCACACTAGTTGTCCTAGAGGGAAACTGTCACATTTCCTGCTTTTCCTGTGTAAATTTAGCAGCGCCCCTCTCCTTATCTCCTTGCTCCAGGGTTCCTGTAGGGCGGAGGGTTCGAGCTGAGCCAACATGTGAGCTGAGCTGAGCTGGTCTCTGTGTAATTGCTATCGTTTCCTGCTCATCTGTGGTTCAATCATGGAGAACCTGTGTCACCCCTAAAGTTTTTTTTTTTTTTTTTTAACCTCACCCACTTTTCCTCTTTGTCTCATGACACCGTGCTTCATTCCTTCATCACTAATGAAAGATCATTTCCTCGTGAGATCGTCTAGGAAAATATGTGCAATAATCATATCCTTCAGGGTGACAGAACATGATTGGGGTCAAAGCAAGGTCAAATGGACTTATAAATCACCTACATAAAAAAGAAAATCTATACTTCAGAATCAAGTATGTGAAAGGAAGAAGGAAAGATGGACGATATAAAAAAACAAATACAATAAGATGACCATTTTTAATCGACTTTCCATGTTTGACCACAGTCTGGACGGGCAAATGTTTTTGGAAATAATGCGAGGCACACTTTACGAGAGAGTGAGCATAAAAACAGGATTTTCGGATTCCTAAATGTGTCTCAGTTTTTCCACAGAAGATGCCAGCGTTATCCTGGGCTATCCCGACCACACCGGCCTAACTTACAGCACAAACAATATGATACGATCCAGCACAAAGGAGAAGGCTTTGTCCCAAATCTAGTGCGTCCCTTCATGGTCGAATAGCGTGCTCAGAAGCTGTAGAGTAGGCGACTTGGCGTAGTGGAGAGCGTGGTGATTCGGGACGGCGTGCAGGATTGGGTGGACAGGGATGAATGTCAGCTCTGCTGATATTTCCTCTCATTGTTGTCTTGTGTGGCGATGTGGAGGAGTCGTGCTGAGGCTTTGTGTGTGATACTGAGAGGCATAATCGTGTAGCTGCATGTAAACACCCGATTTGGATTTGGATTTAGTTTGGTTCCTAAGGAAGTCAAGGAATGTAATGATGTAAAAACATACAGTATTCTTCTGTCTAAGGGCCTAATCAGACTGCGTTGGTTTAATCGGTGTGATTTTATAAGCCTTGGAAAACATTTTCAACTGCTGCCAATTAAATCTCAGTTATATGACGATCTGCTTTTTTTTTCCGTCTTTTTAACTTCAACTAAAAAAAAAAATACTGTTGTTTAACAAATAAAAATCATTGATGTGAAGTTTTCCATAAAGAGATGCCTCTTAAACATTTATGGAAGGAGTCTCCAGTGTCAGAGCTTTGTAACAGAGAATTCCAGAGTGTCGGAGCAGAGAGACAGAACGCTCGTCCACCAAACGATGCTAACCTGTGGCGAGGAATTAACAGCAGACCGGTATCTGAAGAGCGTAATGTGCGAACTGGAGAATAAGTACGAATGAGATCAGAAGTGTACGGGGGGGCGAGACCATGAAGTGCTTTGAAGGTGATGAGGAGAATCTTGTACTGAATACGAGAACGAACGGGTCGCCAGTGAAGTCTGTAGGATGGGAGTGATATGAGAGGATTTCTTAGAAAACGTGAGAACCCTAGCTGCAGAGTTCTGGACATATTGGAGCTTATTTAATGTTGTGTTTGGTAGACCATAGAAGAGCGAATCACAGTAGTCGGGTCGAGAGGAGATGAATAAAACGCAGGCGATGCTATCGGAAATTAAACATTAGCGTAATTTTCCTTCACACCGCCATGCCGTTGATTAATTCTCTAGAGCAGCACAACACGGAGTGTTTTATTCCTTACCTAGCTCTGGCTTTGTGAAATGGGCAATACTCTAAAGTGTGAAACAGGACTGCTTTTTAACGAACTGTGTATTATAACAGCACTGCAAAATCTTTTCAGGGTAATCTCCGGTATAAATCCGTTATTAGCTCCTTATTCAGATAAAAGATTTGCAGAATCTTATAAATCCCTTTAAAAAAAATGCCTTGCTGATTGCAAAGTCCTCTTGCTCCTGATGTTTGTTTTGAGCAGTAGGTGGCGCTGTTATAGAATAATTCATCATGCCTTAGAAGTGGAACGAAATAAATATATCCGTCTTTTACAGAATTGGAGATATTTAAGTGGCTGGATTTAATCTGCGACTGTCTTCCTGATTATACAAATTAATACTTAAGTATAGTAGTGAAGTAGAACTTCTCATATATTTTCCGCCCCTGAATATCACCCAGTAATATTTGCGGAAGTATTTATCATTTGTATCATTTCTATGCATGAACAGCTTTAATGTTTATAGATCATTAATAATTTATAGAAACACTGTTGCTACATGAGTTTAAGGCTTCGGAAATAATTTAGAAACCGGAAGCTTTGACTTGTTGGCGTTTCAGAGATCAGTCTTTAATAAACGTACTTTTAGAAGTCGCTGATTAGGTCATAGACTGTCACGTGTATTTGAAGTGAAACCTGCCGTTGTGCAGTTTTAGGAAAATAATCAACGTCAGGCTGGTGTGATGAAGCCGAGTTGCTATCACCACTTCAGAGGTGATTATTTTTCCTATATAGCAAGGGTATTATTCCGCTGATAGCACAGCAGTTTGTCAACGAGGACAATTTTTTTTAGTTTATTAAAGAGCGCCACGTCATAATCTTTATCCATTTATAGTTACGTTTAATGTTGTGGAGCACATCGGAAGACTTTCGAAGCGCTGACACCGGAGACTCCTTCCATAACGTTTTAATAAACATCTCCTTAGAGAACACATCATCATGTGTACTTTCAGATCGCCAGTTTTTCATGACAATTCCGTTATTTCTATTATTTATTGTTACCCTAGAAGCAGAAACGTATTAGAACAAGGGCGTTAATGTAAACCTGTGACTCGGAGCTGCTGTTATAGAAAACGAATCGGCGTCTCCTGATCAATTCGAGTCCCCAGACCCCACTTTCAGAACCGAGGCTCTTATCTGTCTGCGTAAACGAGGTGCACAATCAGTACATTTTCTACGCTCAGCTACCAGAATACAAATGAAATGGTATGAAGTGAGCCGAAAGTGTTGCTACGCTGCATTGCCCACACTCGCGGCTGTGTTATGCGAGTGTGTGAACGTGAGTGTGAGTGTGTGAGAGTGTGTGTGTGTGTGTGTGTGTGTGTGTGTAGTGCTGCAGGAGTCTAATGAGCTTTTCGGCATAATGCTGATGATGGCTGTTTCTCAGGGGTTTGCTTTAGTGAAGCAGGACTCTGCGTGTGTGTGTGTGTGTGTGTGCATGCAGATAAGATTCAGATGATGATGTACCCTCAGTATCTGCCTTTTCCCCTCTCTGCAGTAGAAACCCTCCATCCACATGTTAGAGGTCACATTGCTGAGAGAAAGCGGCGAAGTCAGCAGTCTGACTGGAAGGAGGTGCAGTGGAGCGTTTTTCTTTTTTTTTTTTTTTCCCTTCACACTGTACGCAGTCCCTCCCCTTTGCGCCTGTGTGCCATAACGTGATATGAATGTTAGCGCAGAGCCACTGAAAAGTCGCACTGAATTTTCCTCTATGCCTAAAGCAAATGTCGTTCTGCACAGATTTTAGCTTTCATTTAAGGACGCGCCGGTTTTACAGTCGCACTGCGTATCAATTATTTATCATTATAGCTATTAATATCAGTTATTAATTATAATAATGGCCTTTGCAGTATTGATGTTACAAAACGCTGCAGTATGAAAATTCTTGAGGAAATCTGGATAGTGCGGTCTGGTCATAAAATCTGTATCGTTTTAATAATAAATTCAGCAATAAATAAAAAAAAAAATCGTTATAATAATAATCATTTTATCATTTAATCATTGTTAACAAATGTAATCAATTTTTATAATAAATTTATAAATTTAATGAAGTCAGCAAGGTTTTTTATGGGCTTCATTCTTATTAAAATGTGAGTGTAGTATTAAATGCCAGAAAAAAATAACAGCTTTGCAGTCAATAATTTGAATTTTCCAAATTGATAATTAATAATAATAATAATAATAATAATAATAATAATAATAATAGTAATAAAGAGGCTGGTGAGGGAATGGATGTTTATAGCTGCTATAACGTACATGAGAACACAAACTAACTTGTTCCATGGACGTTCCACAATATTAAAAGTAACTATAAACGGATAAAAAGTATGACTTGTCAATCTTTAATAAATGAATAATAATCAATGGTAAATTGCTGTGGAATAAAAGGAATAAAACCCTACAGGATGTGTTGTTATGGGAAAATAATCAACTTCCGGACAATCGCGCCACCTTGCTGATATTGATTAGTTTCCTATAACAGCACGACACGGAGTGTTTTATTCTTTACATATTGGTATAAATGTGTGTATACACGAGCCCTGTGTGATAACCTGAGTGTGTGTGAGCTGCACTCTGATTGGACACCAGGTGGCAGTGATTACAAATAATACCGTTCTGGGTGTGTGTGTGTGTGTGTGTGTGTGTGTGTGTGTGTTGGTGAGAGACAGAGCAGGAGTGCAGAGAGGCTGCAGTCTGCTGAGGCTATAAGCCCAACTTCAGAGGACAGAACAGAGCACATCCATGGTTTTTGTTATTTTGTCCCAGCAGATGTCCTTCCTAACAAACACACTCTTCAGCTGATCGGAGCCAGAGCCGGAGCCGGAGTCCCTGACTGACACAGGATGGCATCTGCCCGGCAGTATGGACGCTCGGCCAGGGACATCGCCAACGTGATGCAGAGGCTGCAGGGTAGGTGCTGATGATGCGCGCTTTCTCTTAAGGTGACCTCGGCACCGTGCTGTAGCATGACACAGCACATCCTCTCTAAAGCTCCGACGAATGGGGTCTCGATAAGTTAGACCTGCAAGTCTTTAATCGCTTTGGTCTCGTCATAGTGGATGAGCTTCGTAATGACTCCAGTTACATCCAGAAATGGATATCAATTTGTACATTAAATGTACATTGTGCATAGACACTGTATTCATTCCACGTTCACTATATAGTGCACTAGGTAGCGAGTTTTGCCGTTTACAGTGACGTTTGCTAGTGTGTGCGCTCATGACATCACACGATGCATTAAAATGACGTAGCCTAGTGCAGGGCTTCTCAGACGTAATTTACCTGGAAAAGAAATTTCAGAATATCCATCTCATTCATAATTCTCATAAGCTTGTACAATAATACAATCATTTTGCCTATTTATTGCAACCGGAGAATTTTTTTATTCTTACAATTTACAGCACATTAGGTCCAAGGTGATATTATTATTTATAGACGACGTGTTTTTGAGTTATTTGACATTTGGATTAAATCAGTTGACCAAAAGGCAAACAGGCTAAAAGTTAGAAACGTCAGTAATAAGTAAATATAATCATTTTGATATAGGCGAGTTGTGATTTCCCTCATGCTAACTAAATTAAAAAAAATAAATAAAAGAATAAAAATCACAGACCCCTGGGAGAACTCCTGGCTTACTGGATGCATGTTGCAGGGAATATGGGGCGATTTTTGACACGGTTGCATGGGAAAGTGTTTTTTTTTGGGTCAGTGGTTACAGTTTTGTCCTTCAGGATTTTCCCTATTTTTGTATTTCTGTGAATAATTGACCGTTTTGACCTTTCGGGCACATTTTGCTGGTCCCCCCCCAAGGAAGATTTACAAAAACTGTGGTTTCACTGAGCCACTGTGGTTAAGTTTAAGGTTGGATTTTAGGAGTAGCATAGCATTAGATAGCTGCATTAATACTTATTTCAGTGGAAGGTCCTTACAAGGATGGTAAGGTGAGTGCGTGCGTTTACGTTTTGCATGGACAGATCATGAGGTCAGTGCTTTATTAGCGCTTTATCATTTCACACTCGTCGGCTTTTTATTCTGTCATTCCTGTTTCTATCACGCGGACGCCGCAACCGAATTATCGCCAAAGACAATTAGAGAAAAGGACACAGAGCTTTTGTAGAAAAAAAGAGAGAGAATTAAAGACAGGATGGAAGGTCGAGAAGTAGAATGAGTAGCAATAGAAAGGGACAAATAGAAGGAAATAAAATGGGCTGAAAAGAGTGTGAGGAGACGGAGTTAAGGAATATGACGGAGGGAGGGAGGGAGGAAGGGAGGGAGAGGGACGTGTTAAGTGTCACGTGTGTCTAATCTGCTGAAGAGCTGACTCTGTGAAGACTGAAGAGCCTCCTTGAGCAGGAGCCGAATAAGGACATTACGATAACCGTGATATTAAAACTCTATTCACGAAACCAGACATAAAAATCTGTATAAAAATCTTAAAGTAAGCTTTATCTTTAAGCTTTAATCTTTAAAATATAATATCATAAAACTCTTGCTTAAGACTGAAACTAAGTGTAGAACATTTAACCTACAGCATCTCCTCTCTTTATGTTGGTGGACGTTTTCAGGTGTTAGATTCAGTGAAATTATGTGCAGTGTATTTATGTTTATATTTATATTATATCATCAAAAAAAAAAAGCAGAAATTTATCATATCTGTAATATCTTTTTAAAAAAAGGTTGTTAAACTTGGATGAATATAAAATGAGATGCAGCTGATGTTATCAGGGTAGGCGTGCATTTCTCCGTAGACAACTGAAAATAGATCTTTCCAAGATGGCGGACACGTCGGCCTATCAGAGAGGCTAGCGAGAGTGGCTAATGCGGCGTCAGCCCCGCCTCCTGGTCGCAAAAGCAAAGCGGGAGACTATAGCGATTTTTAACAGCAAGTATTTGTTTTCTAAAATGTCGTATCAGAAAAGTTCATAAGGATATTCGTTTTCACCTCATAGTATCAAATCGAACATCTTTCCAAGCTGACAAATGACGGCTGTGATTATAGGAAATTAGGAGGGATAATTAGTCCGTCTTTTCAGCGCCCATTTTGTCTCCGCTAAGTAGCTAACTATCATATCAGTGAACTAACTAAGAATTTAACAGGCCTAGTTTACTAGCTAGCTAGCATGCCTAATTTATGTTTCATTAACAAACCTCGCCTGAAGTCAACATCAAGAAACTAGCTAGCTAACGCTAAATATCAAGGTTATGTTCGTACTGAGGAGTCACCTATAATGGGGATGCTAAGCTAGATAACTCGCTAGCTAGATAAGGTCACGATGTCTTCGTTGTTGTGATCGTAAAACGTTACATCTTGAACAAGCCCATAAAGAAGAAAGTTGTAATCATCAAGCATCCAAATGTTTTATTCCATATATAATTTACAAGAATGAGTGATGGTAATAGTAAAACGAGAATTACATAAAAGCAGAAAGGTTCTTGTGCAATTATGTAAAAATACCTTTAAATATATTTACATAATCATCGTAAATTAACAATGTAGTATAACTTTAGCTAAAGCTTGAGTGACAGCGACTTCTAGCTAGCCGTAGCTATTTATTATTTTGGTTATAGTTAGATTTAATGATGGACGTCTACGAAAACAAGTTGGTTCCTGTTCTCACTTACATTATAGCAGCTATAAACAGTCGTTTATAGCTCTCACCAGCCTCTTTTGAAGTTTTTAAAAAAAGCAGTTTCCATGTTACCGAGAAAACGAGGACTTTCCTGTGGCGGAAAACCTAAAGTTACAGCTTTACCGCTGACTGTTACCAAGTGGTGACACTGACGACTCCTTCCATAACTATTAAATAAATGTCTCTGCACCATGTCAATGATTATACAGTCCGTTATTCGTTGTTAAATTCATTTTGCGTAAACCGCAAGCCCCTGTGTAATTTGTTACTATAGAAACTAAAAGCATTAGAATGCGTGCATTACTATAAACCCGTGAATTAATCAACACCTTCCGACCAATCAGAATAGAGAATTCAGCAGAAGCGCAGCCTCATTAGCAGCTAAAAAAAAAACACGATTTCAGAGTTTTCGCTATAAAAAATGATTCCGTGTCGTCTTGTTTTGTTCCCTGTCTCTATTTTTATATGATAGAAACAGCAAAGACAAAACGGAACCTTCACACATTACGGCAAGAACGTTCACAAAATCATCATCTGTAATTATGGAGCTGCTGTCATTACACTCCCCCTGAAAACATCTCCATTATTTTTCCTTTTGTCTTTGTCGTGTCTGAGCACGAACTCATTTTAATTACAGAGAATATGAGCTCTCTCATTCGTCTCAGCAACAATGTAACAGCAATTATCACCACAATGGATAAATAATGATGGAAATAATGGATTGCGTGTTATAGTTAGTCAGAGCCCCCACCTACCTCCTTCTTCCTTTTTCTTTTATAAAGACCAGGTTTTTTTTTTTTTTTTTTTTTTAAATCAGCACTTTTTCTTGATTACATTTCTTGTGTTTTATTTATTTTTTTTAAATAAATGAAGCCTTTCTACGTCGTCTGCGCCACATATTAAACTGGTCTAGCTGCAGTCCTGGCCCAATTTGCATTCTTTTCCCATCATCATTTCTTGATGAAAAGTGTTACAGTGTGTAATTAACATATTGAAGGTGTGAGCGTTGGTGCCCATGGAAACCAGATGTGGCGTGAGGAGATTGATGGCGTGCCGGGACAGAAGTGAACAACCCCGTGGACGTCGCTACGGCTATAGTGGCTCGATGCTGCGTTCTGAGAATTGTGAATAAATGTGTAGTCTGAGCTACAATGTCGGACGAAACATGGACGCCTACATTAAAACTTGTTTCGTTAGCAACAAGCTAGCAAGCTAACATTAGTTAGCGTATCAAAACAGCGAACTTTATGGTCAGTGTTATGGATTTAGCGCAAATACGATTCGAATCTCATTTAAAGTAGAGAAACGGTGCTTTATTTTATTTGTCGATGCTGTGAGCAGCCATTTTGCTCTACATCATCTGCTGAACTCAAGGTTGAGAAATCCCTTCCCGACTTTCCGAGTAGGAAATTCCATCTTTGGTTTTTCCTAGTCGGAGGTTGGAAAATTCTGAGTTACGATCTGCAGTTAGAGGCATCATTAACCTCGTGTATATCAGTGTTTGGGGGTTTGATTGAGCTGGGAAGAGCTTTACACTGTGTAAGCAGGTGTGTGTGTGTGTGTGTGTGTGTGTGTGTGTGTGTGTGTGTGTGTGTGTGTGTGTTTTTCCTTTAATCACTAAACTGGAAAAAAAAAATCAAAGCTTTTAGGCAAAATAGTTAGTTTTTTTTTTTTCCAATTTTTCAGTAAGTTGAAAGTTTTTCATCTTACTAATTTAACAATAAGCGTAACTATAAACAGACAAAAAAAACCATGACATGTCGCTTTCAGACCCCCATCCCGCCCCCCCCCCACCCCCCGCCAGTGTTTTAGTTCTTGCATGGCATTGTAAAATGTACGTATATAGCGCACTATACTTGATAAAACGTCATTTTCATTGAGACTAAAGTATTGGCACCCTCTGCTTTGTTCAGGTTGCATTGCATTCCTCAAGATTAACACACTCTGTTGCGCTGGGTCCTGTGATCAATAGGTCACCCTGTGAGTGGGAACAAGCAAGCTCTTCACATTTTCAGAAAAAACGAGTAAAATTTTTGGTCCAAAGAAAACCTATTTGCAGATATTATACTATAGTAAACAAAAACGAGTATTGTGTTTTACCAATCTCCAGTTCCCACCCCTCAACCTCCAGAAGTCTCCACCTAATTTCACGGGTACTATTATGTGATATTATGGGTGTAGATTTGGATTAGAACCCGTACCGCGCTATAGTATTCAGTTTGCTGAAATGGCGATTTAAATTTAAAAAGCTGTTTTTACCCACATTAATTTCTAAATTTCATTTTCAGAAAAAAAAAAAAAATGGCGCTTTCAAAAATCAACGTTTTTTGTTCATCTTCTTTTGGGTGAAAAGATTTGCCGTGCGAATCAGACTAATTTGTTCCTCTTCTTTGATGTGTACAGATTAGCATTTCTGTGTGTGTGTGTGTGTGTGTGTGTGTGTGTGTGTGTGAATAAGGTGCATTTAGTCCCCCTTACTGCATAAAAATACTAAATAAAAGCTGATCACTGGCCACATTCACTCCCTTCCAGATACATTCAAATGTACCGTTCCACGTCTAAAAACTCTCGCTAATGAACACCTGTCTCTCTTGTGCACGTCTCCACCCCCCAACACACACACACACACTCACACACTCACACACACACCCACACACTCTTTTATTTGCTACATTTCTAATCATTCTGTCTGCATTTTTCTCATTATGTCTGAGATATGCACATTCATTTTCCTCGGCAGTGATTTCCCACCAGTCTATTATCACTTACGAGATTTTTAAGCTTTACACACGTCGCACTGCGTATACATTATGCATCTCTGGGTCGATTTTAATGAACAAGACCTCGTGATTTCATTTGCATTTATCTCAGTAAACATTGGTTGCTTTCTTTTTCTTTCTCTCTTCTATTCAAAATGAGCTTCGGGATGGTAACGTCCACGTCCCACTTTTTCACCGTCTTCCACCCAAACAGTGGCGGGTTGTTAGGGGGGGAAAAAAAAAAAAAGGTGGGAGAAGGGAAAAAAAAAAAACCCAGCAATTAGAGGTACCATATGGCAGAAAAACAGAGAGCACTTTGAAGACCTCCCAGGCTTAAACCTCGATCCGTATGTTGAGGAATTCTGCCATTCGTTGTGTCTCGTTATGTCGGTAGCGGAACACCTCGTTGGATTTCCCATGCTGCACTTTTGCGCGTGTGGTCCACAACAGAACTGCCATCAGTGAAATTCATACGGAATTATCCTTTAATCCCGCATGTCCTCGTGAAGAATCCCTGAGGACTCTTTGTGCATTCATTAACACTTTCTTTCCTTATGGCCAGTCAAGTAGAGCCATCAGAATTGGGAAATAAAGCCAGCATGATGGCGAAGCTGTCTACCGAACATACTTTTATTTCTGTCGATTTTCCAAACGAGCGCTTGCACACGTGCACTCTCAGTACCGCTAGCGTTTACGTGAAGAATAAAACACTTCAGGGTGTGCGGTAATAGGAAAATAATCAGTTAAGGGTGTTGGTTGCGTCCTGATTCTTTTCTGCTTCTCGTACCACAGCAGTTTGCCAAACAATTACAGTTATTTATTTATTCATTAAAGGGGGACACACCATACTTCTTATCCATTTCTGTCCATTTGTTTTATCCATCCTGTTTTCACTCGCAGTCGTTCCCCCACCAGCCTCATTTTTACACTCTCTTGGACCAAACAAGACAAAAAAAAACTCAACTCATCATGTTACCGTGAAACCAGAAAGCGTAAAACTCCTCTGTCCTGAAAACTTAGTTACACTTCTGACTGTTACAAAGCGCTGACACTGGAGACTCCTTCCTTATGATTCTACATTTTTCTTTGATAAATAACACTGTTGGTATTTTTTTTTGTCTATTTGTATGTTATTATTATTATTATTATTTTTCGATTATGTTGAACGTCCGCCGTAGAAAGTACCTGTGTATGAGCCGTTACTATAGAAACGAATTCATACAAATTCAAACTAGAGAATTCATCAGCTTGCGATGATAGTGATGATAGCTATAGTTCTTTATCTATAACACTATGTGTAATAATGCAAAATATTTGTATGATTTTTTAAAATATAAGATGAACTGTATTGTTTTAATCCTCCTACAGTGAAAACATATCGGATGATATTAGATTGTAAATATTCCAATATATTTGGTGATGGTCATGATTTTGGGATTATTTCGGATTTTGGAATTGGACTGGTTTTATTGGGCTTTTATTATTATTATTATTATTATTATTATCATCATCATCATCATTATTATGTGGGCTAGTTTCGAATTGCATGTTTTGCTAGGTGTGTAACACAGACCTGTCAACACTGGCTTTCTGATAGAAACACGGTGTGTGTGTGTGTGCGTGAAATCATCCTATTTGGCAATTTAGAGCATCTGATGTGAGACAGCGTGATGATGGATGTGATATCCAGGCATCTGGAAAGAGAAATGCAGTTCTCTGGGATTTGAATGACCTCATAGACTATTTAGGGGGGAAAAAAGCCTGATTGCCTGATTTTAGTCCTTTCGAATGCCACCAGTGAGAAAGTAGCACACCAGTGGCAAAGAGAGAGAGAGGGAGAGAGAGAGAGCAAGCAAGAGAGAGGGATAATGAGGAAGAGAGACACATGGAGGTCATCTCATGTACTTCAGCTCTCTCTTTAAGCCCAATCACAGCACTGCTGGCACAAAGCCACATGAACAGAGGAAGAATAAAAAGCCATATTGGCTTGGCGAGCTGCCATAGTGGCAGTGTGTCATGTTATGCCAGAGATGGCAGGGACAGGACCGTTCTGTGCTGACCAGCACTGACAATCACCTTGAACACTGTCTGAGGTTCCCAGCTCTCTTTACGCAGTGCGTAGACGAAGGAACGAAATATTTCAAACAAAATGATTTAAATTCTAGCTCAGTATTAATAATAATAGCGCTCAGCCTCCATTCTCTGCAACTATTTTATCAAATGAAATAGTGCTGCATGTGTGTATGCATACCTGTGTGTATGCGTTTGTGTGTGTGTGTGTGTGTGTGTAGGCATGTAAGCCCGTGTGTGTGTGTGTGTGTGTTTGTAAATGTAGCTGTTCCTCTTTTCATTCCATACAATGCGCTTCCCCAAAGCGTTCAATCCGATTAGAAGGTCCATTCACCTGCCAATCAGAGTGTGTAATCGCCAGATCAAACTCAGTAGGCCGCCGCCCAAACACTACAGAGCGAGTGAACACAGCCGTGCCCTGATAATGATCCTCTTGTGCTGCTGTCAATCAGGGAACCAAACAAACTGTGTCCAAAGGCCTTTAAAGGGCAAGTGTGTAGTGTTATACCTGGCAGTCTGTGGATGAAAAGGTGTTTGGGCTGGTGTTTTAGCTAACGGAAGGCAAAATCTAAGTAGAATCATTTATTAACTGTATCTAAGATAAAATAGTCTTTCTTGTCAGAAGTTAGCAGACCTCTAGAGTCAATTCATGAAATAATAACTGAGTCAATTCCTATATTAAACATTTTCTAAAGGTAGGCCATAGTTGAGTCAATTCGTCAGACTATAGCTGACTCGATTCGTCATAGCATAGTTGAGTCAATTCGTCAGACTATAGCTGACTTGATTCGTCATAGCATAGCTGACTCAATTCGTCAGACTATAGCTGACTTGATTCGTCATAGCATAGCTGACTCAATTCGTCAGACTATAGCTGACTCGATTCGTCATAGCATAGCTGAGTCAATTCGTCAGACTAGAGATGAGTCGTTTCTTGAGACCATGGCCAAGTCAATTCCTCAGTCCATGGCTGAGTCGATTCGTAAGATCACGGCTGAGTTGATTCGTGAGAACATAGCCAAGACAATTTGTCAGACCATAGCGGAGTCAATTTGCCAGAGCATAGCCGAGTCGATCCCTCTGACAAAAGCTGAGTTGATTTGTCAGACCACAGCCGAGTCGATTTGCTAGATGACACCCGGGTTGATTCGTCAGACAGTAATCGATTCGTCAAATGACAGGCGAGTCAATTCGATTCATTAGACAAAAAGTGAGTCGGTTCATCAGACAGTAGCCAAGTCGATTTGTATCGGGCAATACCCGAGCTGATTCTTCAGATAGTCAAGTCTATGTGTACTATAATAAACATGTACTATAAGTAGGCTATTGGGTAGCCCTTTTGCCTGAGTCAATTAGTTTGACGAGAGTCGAGAGGATTTGTCAGACAGCAGCCTGGTCGATTCACTAGACAATAACTTTACAACAGGATTTGTCAGACCTTAGCTCAGGCAATCCGTTGTACAATAGGTGAGTCAATTCATCAGAGGAGTCAATTAATCAGTCAGGAACTGGTATGGCTAATCAGACAGTAGCCAAGTGGATTTGTGTCAGACGTTAGCCTAGGCAATTAGTCAGATAATAGCCGAGTTGATTCATCAGACAATAGCTGAGTGGACTCATACTATAGTAAACATATTCTGTTGGTAGGCTAATGGGTAAAACTTTTGCCTGAGTTGATTCGTCTGACAGTAAACAAGATGATCTGTGAGATGGTCGCCGAGTCGATTCGTCAGATGATAGCCGAATCGATTTGTCAGGCAAAAGCCAAGTTGATTCGTCAGATGATAGGCGAATGGACAATCAGACAAGAGAATCAACAATCAGACAAGATCGAGAGCTGAGTCGATTCCCCAAATGACAGTCTATTCGTCAGATTATAACAGAGTTGATTCACGATATCCAAGTTTATTCGTCAGATGATAACTGAGTCGATTCGTCAGACAAAGAAAAGGTGATTCCTCAAATGATAACAGTTGATTTATCAGATGATATCCAAGTTGATTCTTCAGATGATAGCATGTTGTATGGTGTGTCATCCTTTTAATAAATGAAAATGTATAATAATTGGTGGTATAATTGGTGGCTTCATCACAACACTCCATCCTTGGGTTTTTTTCTGTAACAACATGACACATTGCGTTTTATTCTATAATTATGCATTGCTCTTGAATGTGTTATGAAGGCCTAAAGGAGGTGACCTTCAAATGATGTGTTATCAGATTGTCTTTGTCCTCCTTCTTTTTTTTTTTTTTTAAACCATGCATCTTCTTTAAATGGAAGTCTGGTTTTAACCATCTTCAGTGACAGTAATGTGGCCGGTTCCCCTCTGACTGACAGTAACTGATTAGATGGTCCTCAGATAATGTGGCTCCTTTAGCCTCCAGAAACATCAGTGGCACTAACACTCGCCTGCAGGTGAAAAAAGAATTTGTATTTATCTTACAAAGGCAGCTCGACAAGTCGATTTTCCCTGCACATCAGACCGTACCCTGAAACAATCAAAAGAAACGTGAATTCATTGCCCCTGGCAGCTCGTGTGATGTGTTGAAGGTCAGAAGGGCATCTGTTGACCTTGCGCCAGGGATTTGGATCCCTGAAGACTGCTTGTGTTTGATGAGAGCTGTGTAGGAGATCGGCTCTCTCTCTTTCTCTCCCTGCTGTCCTTAATGAGTGCCTATGCGCTGCCTAGAGCACACATGCTGTGGAGAAAGTAGAAGCGATACGGTGTCCATCAGCAGCCTCCCAGGCTGTTCCCTAAATCCATTCTTCACTCTATAAAGCGAGCAGTGTGTGGGATGAACAGCTCAGCCTGTCTGACCTACTTCTGCCCTCAACACCACTTGCTTTTATTCAGCCCTGAAAGTCCGCCAACCTTCTTTTAGCATCTCTGATACATATCGCAAATGGACTGTATCCATCTGTACTGTTCCTGTTAGAAATGTTTGGGAACAAATGAAATCTTATGAGACCCTTTGCCTATAATTGTGGTGTAAAGGTGAATATACAGTGGATATAAAAAGTCTACACACCCCAGTTTTTAAAATGTAGGTTTTTGTGAAGAAACTAATATAGATCATGCCACATTTTTTCCACCTTTATTGTAATATCGCAACCAACACAATTCAAGTGAAAAACAAATGAAACTGTTTTAGGGAAGAAAGAAAAAACTGTGCACACCCCCTAATAACGGGGCATGCAACTGTCCTCAGAATTAACCAATCACATTCAAACTCATGTTCAGAAGTAATTATCATACACCTGTCATCAATGAAATAATGCTAGTTCACCACATGTAAAGATCGTGGTCCTCAAAGAGCAATAAGGGACCTTATTGTCAAAAAAGTATCAGAAGAGGGGTACAACATAATTTCCAAAATGTACCATGGCCATCACCAACAAGTGAACAAAATGAGGCATCACAGTGACATCACCAGGAATAGGATGTCATCCAAAACTGACAGAAGAAAACTTATCAAGGAGGCCAAGAGACCTACAGCAGCATTAGGATCTGCAGGAATATCTGGAAAGTACTGGCACTCCCTGTAGGCGACAACAATCTCTCGTATTCTTCACATGTCTGGGCTATTTCACAATAAGCCCTTTCTTACAAATAAATAAATAAATCCAAGCCCACCTAAATCACCCAAAACCACGTGACAAACTGTGTTATGGTCTGATGAGACCAAGGTAGAACCTTTTGGGACACAATTCTAAAAGATATATTTGGCAGAAAAACAAGACAGCTTGTATCACCCCAAAGAACACCACACCCACAGTGAAGCACGGTGGTGGCGGCATCCTGGCTGCTTCTTCAGCTGGGGCTCCAGGCAAGATAGAGGGAATCATGATTAGCTCCAAAATACCTGTCTATTTTAGCACAAAACCTGCAGGCCACTGTTAGACAGCTGAAGACGAAGAAAAATTTCACCTTCCATCATGACCCAAAGCACAGTTCCACGAAGGAATCATCAAAGGACTGGCTTCAGAGGAAGAAGGTCAATGTTTTGGAACGGCCCAGATCTAAATCCTATCAGAACCCTGTGGAATGACTTGAAGAGGGCTGTACACAGGAGATCCCCCTCACAATTTGACAGATCTGGAGCATTTTTGCAAGGAAGAGTGGAATAAAATCTAATCAGGATGTGCTAAGTTGCTAGACTCTTACCCAAAAAGACCGAGTGCTGTATCACAAGCAAAAGGTTCTTTAACACGGTATTTGTTAAAGGGGTATGAACACTTATGCAACCAGGATACTGTAAGGTTTTTTTATTTGTTTATCCGTATACAAGTCCCTGTGTAAGCTGTTACTACAGAAACAATAATGTATTAGAATGAGCGCATTAATATAAACCTGTGATTTGCAGCTGCACTACTGTCAGAGCTGCTGTTATGGAAAATTATTCTGACCAATCAGAATCCAGAATTTAAAACTTACTTTGTGTGCAGTGACCAATCGCTCAGAGAGTAGAGGAGGAAAATACGGCTCGCATTACTGACTACTACTAACGTGTGCCACTGTGAATTTCTAAATATGTTAAGAGACATTTTGCAACTCTCCAGTGCCCATTGTAAGAGCATCAGACTTCAAATGTCTCGAAGCAGAGGAGGAAGGTCTGAATTGTGGTAATCATTTCAACTTGTTCGCCAAAAAAAAAAAAAAAAATCATTTATGCAGACTTATTACAGCGGCTCTGTAATTAGCCATGCTAATTAGCCAGCATTAGGAAACGATTCACATCTGAAAAGGTCCACATGTGTGTTTAGCCAGAGCGCTGAATGGGGCACGAGGGCTCTTCCGCCATCCTCCAGCCCAGGAAGGAAGCACACATAACTGTGATTTGGCGAGACACAGGCAATGTCTTTTTGGCTTTAATGGCTGGTGAAATAGGGAAATAGGTGTGTGTGTGTGTGAGAGAGAGAGAGAGAGACATGGCGAGAGATAAAGACAGCACCTGTTTGTTCCTGCAGGGGGTTCATTAGTGCAGATTTATGGAGTGGATCATTATGGGATGGAGATTGGTAGACGTTCATATTGAAAGCGTGTCCTCAGGGAAATCTCTAATGGAGAAACAAAAAAAAGGCAAGACCTTTTATTAACCCATTTGATCCCAGCAATGAGATTTATGACTGGAATTTTATTTCCAGTTTGTGTTTCAGTTTGATTTTATATACATGAAATCAGTCTGAGACTGAAGATGCTATAATACATAATATAATGTATTATATTAATGGTATATTTTATAATATATAATATATGCATAATACCGGATTTGACATATTTTTATACCCAGTGCTGTTCAGTCCTGTATTCTGATTGGTCAGAAGGTCAAATCACAGCTTTATATTAATGTGTCTGTTTAATACATTATTGTTTCTGTGGTAACAGCACGTTCAGCACATTCACTCCGAATACGCACAAGTTTCCCTGCATAAACATTAACATAACTTTTACACTCAAGTCACTTAACTCTGAATGTGGAGAGATTAGTGCTATCTTTCTTGGAACCTTTTGTGAGAAGGAAACTCAGTTGTAAGGAACAACACACTTAACACACTTATCCAGCCTGAAACACACTTGAGTGAGACTTTTGGCTCGACTCCGCCTGTGTAGGAGGAGCCAGGTCAGATCCGACTCCTCCCTATTTTGCTGTGTCTCAAATTGTAAAAAAAAGGGCCCTTCAAGGATTCTCCAAGGGTTCAGTGGATAATTCATGGTTCTTAGCTTCTACAGAATGGTTCTGCTGTGTAGAACCATAAAACAGAAGGGGTTCTAAGTAGGTAAGAACCCTTAACTATCCAGCGAACCCGTAAAGAACCCTACAGTGTATGTATTAACTGGGAAAACCTGCGGTACAAACTCCAAATTATTGGTTATTCTTTTCTTCTTAATATCTAGAACCTCTCAGGTGTTTTAAATCTGCTAAACTGTCTTGGTACTTGGTACACTCTTAGAGAAAAAAAAAGCGTTCTGATGAGTTCTTTAAGAGGTTACTGGTCCACTTGAAACCAGAAATCAGAAAGGGTGGACATTAACTGAAGCTCTTGACCCGTATCTGCACGATTTTATGCATGGTGCTGCCGCCACATGATTGGCTGATTAGATAACTGCATGATTGAGCAGGTGTACAGGTGTTCCTATTAAAGTGGACAGTGAGTGTATTCTGAGTGATTGTTGCTTTTGGCCACATTTGCATCTGGGTTGATAAAAAAAAAAAAAAGTTGTTGGCTGTTGAGTAACCAGGGTTGTTACAGTTTAATACCCTTTTCTGCCCGAGAGTAATTGTGGCCACGCCCCCTTTCTTCAAAGTGCTAGTAGGCTAGTTTATAAAGAATCAATGTATTATTAATACAGCCATAAATGGCATTCACACAAAGAGGCTTAATTAAAGGTAAAAGGTTTTCCGCCAGCTCGTTTTCTCTTTCTCATACGCACACACAAGCGTGTGTGTGTGTGTATGTGTGTGTGTATATATATATATATATATATATATATATATATATATATATATAATATAGATCCACACCATTCTCTCAGGCAGAGATTTTCATTTGCGCTTGAGCTGCGAGAGAGGACCTCTGAGAGATAACTGAGCACCGATAACACGTGACAGGTGCCGTCTTGATATTAATGACTTTCATCATTTAAAAATCCTTTTGGGAGGAGACAGGGGTGAAGCAGGAAATCACAATCACGTGATTAATGAATCGATCGTTATCTCACACACACAATATGCCTTTCAGCTTTTCATTTTCTGTATTGCGTCTCTGCAGGGCCTAAGAGTGCACAGTGAGCATTCCTATTGTATCCTCATAATGTGCTCTGGATTTATAGGTCACTACACGGTAGCGTAGGTCCCACTCCGGAATTATTGGCACCCCTCAAGAACTGGGTAAAGATTGTTGTGAAGGATAAACATTCGAAATAAACGAGTTTGCCGTTCAAACTGTCAAAGCCAAAATCCTTCTCATGAAAGCGTCATTTAAAAAAAAAAAATAAAAACAACATTTTACTTTAAAAAATTTTATTGAATCTATCGACGCCCCTAAAATAAAATAAATGCAGACTAAATGCAGAACCAGAGCAACAATCCAAAGAATGCTTTAGGGTTACAGATTTAACCTTTTCTTTGCACCTAAGAGTTTATAATTGTTTCCAAGCTTGTTACATTACAGGACGCGACTCAGAGCCGTAAACACACAGTTTATGTGCCGTGATTTAACAAATATTAATAGTAACATTTGTATGGGTGCCAATAATTTTGCAGCTAGTGTTAAGCAGTTAAAAAAAAAGATTCACTCATCAGAATAAAACTATGCATGTCCTCTAATGTGTGTGAGGATGAAACATCACTTATTTCATGCATTATTTATTTTATAGATTCATGTGTGGTGCTAATTCTGGACTGTATAATGTTGCTCCGGTTATATCCAGAGATGTTGTTTTTACTTCCTAAGCTGTTGTCAGGAGATTTAAAAAGCAATTTGGGATGGTTAATCAGAGATGTGGAGGTCAGGAGAAGTTAGTCAGAAGATCCTATCGGATTTGATCAGACCCACAGCGTCATAGCGTATGCGAGAGAGAGAGATTTCATTTGATGCTCGGGAATTACAGCACGCAGCAGGATCAGTCTCCGTCTCACGTGACTGCGAGTGACTCTCCTCCTCCACAGACACGTACAGGACATGAGAATACACGCCACATTCATGACACATTCCCTGCCCTCGCTTTATAATGTGTTCTGTAGTGACATCACCCATTTGTGCGAGATCTGATTGGTTAGACGGAGGAGAAGAGGGAGAAAGGGAGAATGGGTTCTTTCTGCTCTTTCTGTGGCTTTGCACAGAGAGTGGGAGAGAGAGAGAGAGAGAGAGAAAGAGATGGAGTGAGTGAGAGAGAGAGAGAGATGGAGTGAGTGAGAGAGAGAGAGAGAAGCCGGTGTTCCACTCTGATGCACAAATTCCCACAGAGCACCATAGCACAGTGTCCTCTGCTGAAAAAGTGGCTTGTTCTCACTGAAGAGGTGAAGAATTGAAGGTCATTTTTGGGGCTAGCAGAAGAGCAGGAAGTGGAGGACAAGGACGAGGACTAGGTTCAGGTATCCACCCCTGTCCATGGACCTGGGACACCCAGGACACACACGTGAGCAGGATGGCACAAACGAAGTCTGGCACATCTCTGAACTTAGTGCCAGGGTTGTCACAGCACTTGCGTGGTAAGAATTCATGTTCTGGTGTTTGTGTGTTTGTATGAGGGTCAGGATATGTGGGGTGTGTTTATTTTTGCACTGGTTCGTTACAAGGTTAATGGGGTGATGGAGCGTGTCTGGGAAATGTGGGGACATCTGTAGGATATATGCATATATGTGCACTGTCATTAGAGGGAATTAAGCCTGATGGACATGTGTGTGTGTCTGCACGTGTGTGTGTGTGTGTGTGTGCACGCACATGTGTTTTGTGCATTTGGACAAAATGATGTCAGCTGTGATGATGTACTTACGGCACGTGTGTTTATGCTAGGTTTGTAAACGAATTTGAGTACATTATTCAGAATGAACGAATAATGTGTTCTAAATAGATACAAATCAGAGGCACACTATTAGTTTTTTTTTTCTTTTTTAAGGTTCAAAAAGTCTCCTGAGTGGGAGGTTTTCACTTTCCTGCAGACATGAGGGGCTTGCAGGACAAAGAAAGACCATGTTCGTTAACGTGCATGTGAAGAATGCATTTACAGCATGCACTCATTCATCCTTAGTAACTGCCTGGTCAGGGTCAGTGTGGGGTTTGAGTTAGTTTACTAGTTGTTTATATTTTGGGAAACAATCTAAATTTGTTAAATGGCGTGGGCATGTATGTATTTTTTTCTGTTTTTTAACTCTTCAAACCGTAAAATGGATTTTTTTTTTTTTTTTTTTTTTTAACCCTATTTTGGTCACCTGCCAATTTCCCCCCTCCACATCACACGACATCTACCAACTGGAGAGGGTGAAGGCTGACACGTGCTTCCTCAGAGACCAGACAACTACATCTTTTTTTAATCCGCCCTCTTCTTCATACATGACTCTCACAGTTGCCCATGTTAGTGTCACTGTGATTGACAGGGGAGAAAGAGTATGCTCCTCCCACCTAGAGAGCACAAATGGTGTCCTGATCTCCAGAAGATGGGGCAAATCCTTTTTAGTTGTGCCACTTGGGAGCTGAATTATTTTACCTGTAGCAAATCATACCTCTAGCAAGTTCAAAACAAAGAAAACATGTATTTAATGTGACATGTACAGTTAGGTACATGAATATTTGGACATTGACAGAGTTATAGTTACTTTTGCTGTCTACCACATTATATTGGAGTTCAATCAAGAGACGACTTCAACAGAGTAAATACAGAGTGTTTATTTCAAGATGTAAGCCATTGGCAAGCCTCAAAAACAAGATCAAAAGATTAAAGTTTGCCAAAAACTTCTTTAAAAGCCTATACAGTTCTGGAACAACATCCCATGGACAGAAGAGACGAAGATGAACTTGTACCAGAGTGATGGGAAGAGAAGGTTGCGGAGAAGGTAAGGAGCTGCTCATGTTCTGAAGCGTACCACCTCATCTTATGGCGTGGGCGTGTTACAGCTGCCAATGGAAGTGGTTCCCTTCTATTTATTGATAATGTGACTGCTGATTAAAGCAGTAGGACGAATTCTGAAGTGTATAGGGTGATATCATCATCTCAGATTCTTACAAACTAATTGGACGACGCTTCACAGGTCACATGGACAACAGCCCGAAGCATACTTCGATAGCAACCCGATACTTTTTTAAAGCAAAGAAGTTGAATTGTTCTGCAATGTTCTGGCCAAGTAAATCACCAGAGCTGAATCCTATTGAGCTGCATTTCACTCACTGAAGGCAAAACTGAAGACAAAACACACCAAGAACAAACAGGAAGTGAAGAAGGCTGCAGTAAAAGCCCGGCAGAACATCACCAGGGGGAGAAACCCAGTGTCTGGTGATGTCTATAGGTTCCAGACTTCAGGCAGTCATTGACTCGCAAAGGATTTGCAACCAAGTATAAAAATGACATTTTAAATTATGATTATTAGTTTGTCCAATTACTTTTGGTTCCTTTAAAATGGGGAGATAAACAAAAGTGCTGAAGGTCTTAAACCGTTCACCTGATTTGAGTGGAAATACCCTCAAATTAAAGCTGAAGGTCTGCGCTTCTGTTTAATTTTAACTTCAGTATACTGTGTTACACAGCTAACATAGCAGTAACCTCGCCAGTGTCCGAATATTTATGGACCTGACTGTAAATAATTCAAACGTACAAAATTCATATTCAGATGCTTTTTTTTTTTTTCAGCTTCCAGGCCCCCAGAAACCCTCCTGTTTTATGCCACGCCCACTTTGAGTATAAACCAGAATACGGATACGGATATTTGGAACTCTGAATGGATAAAATAGGGTTGTTATAATAGTAAATATGTAATTTTTTTTTTTTTTTTTTTTTAAATGAAAACCAGGTGCAGTTTGTGCACTTCCTAGTGTTGCATTGTGAGTAATTTGGATATAATGTGGTACACAGTACACATGTAATGAGTGTTTAAGATTGCAGTTGCATTTCCTGCTCAAAGTCCCACTGAGAATCCCTACACACACACACACACACACACACACACACACAAAGAAAGAAATCATAATGCCTTTCTACCATTATTCTTTTCTCTCTCATCAATATTTCATCACTTGATCAAGCTATTAATTCACAAATTTCAGAATCTTTAACAAATCATGTGGACGTGCATAATACATGAGCCACCTTCTCTTCCTCTCACACACACACACACACACACACATTACATGCATGACACAGTGACCGACTTCCACTGTGTAATCTATCAGACAGTGCGTAATTTCATTAAGGACTCTAACGTGGTGTCGTCTGTCTTGCCTGCAGTATTTAATATTATTTGCCAGTATTATGAGGCTCTGTTTGAGCTGAATCTGTTTGATTTTTTGCGTGAATAACTATCATCATGGCACATATGCAGTACAGTATGCACATAATGTGAATGCTCAGGAATTTACAGTAGATGGTGGTTCGTTCAGATTTCGTATCATTTATAGAAAAGCTATTCAGTCAGGACGTCTTGGAGATGAGAGTAATAAATGCATGGATGGACCATCACAGCTGAGGTAAAGAGTCCATACCAGGAGCAACAAAGTGGCTTGGAAAGAATCTGTGATTGGGCATTGAGGCTCTGCATTCTGCATGTTTTACTGTATATAGTTTTATATAGCGTATACACACAATTTAAACCATATAACGCAGTGAATCTGAGCATTATTCACTTCCTGCAGTGAAACGTATAGGAAATGTACAGAATGTAGTTAGTAGGATGAGGTCCTGGTTGTCTAAGTAAGGAATAAAACACTTCTGTGTGTGCTGCTATAGAAAACTAATCAACAATAAGGTGGTGTGATGAAGCTCCTGAGTTTATTTTTGAATAACAGCACATCCCAAAGTGTTTTATTCCTCTTCTAGCGCGGCAGTTTGCCAAAGATTACGATCTTTCATTTCTCATTATACAAGCTGTCATGCTTTTTATCCATTTATAGTCACATTTACTGTTGTGGATCAAGTTAGTTCCTGTTCTCACTTACGCTGTAGCAGCTATAAACAGTCGTTCCCTCACCATCCTGTCTTTCTTTCTCTCCTTTGAAGTGAACAAGACATAAAACGAAGCCTGTCATGTTACCGAGAAACCCGAAAAATACACAAACTCTGAAATTTTACAGTCTGTAACAAAGAGCTGACACTGGAGACTCCTTCCATAAATGGTAAACAAACATAGCATATAAATAAACTATTATCAAAGATTCTGCAGTTTTCTATGTTAAATAACAGCGCATATTTTGAATTAATACAAAGCTGTGATTCGAGTTACTAAATCAGAACTTCTCTCAGAGCCATGCTCTTATAGAAAATTAATCAACACCTTCAGGTTTGAGAATTCTACAGCTCCGAGGTGTAACGGGTTAAAAAAAAACAAAACAAAACAAAAAACAGCAGCAACGTCTCAGTGATCCATTGTATAGGTTAAATCTCTGTATTGGACAAAACTGGTCAAAATGGCAAATATCTCGATGCATATACAGGACAGTAAATAAACAATTAAAGATAATAAAGATATAAAGATAATAATTATATATAAAATGAACACTTCTGTAAAAAAAAAAAAACAAAGCACTGTGTACACATCGCACTTTCTAGCGCTAGCACGGTTATTGAGTTGTTTTACATTGCCTGGGAGACACTGCTGTCAATCACTGTGATCAGACACGCCCACTTTGTCCTGATCAAGCCGAAAAGAGAAATGTATGTAGGTTTTCGATATAATTAAATTGTACTTAGGGATATACAGTAGCTTTCTTGAATTTATGGTCACTAAAAGCATATTTAATGGCAGATCAGAGATTTAAAAATAATCACAACTAATTTTTGGTTGCCAGGGGCTTTAAACTAACATGGATTTATTTACAGTAAAAGTTACTTTAAGGTTGTGTATAGAATATAGTTTGGTGTGTAGATGTGTAACTAACATGTTTGTTCTGTATTGTGTTTGATTTAGACGAGCAGGAAGCTGTACAGAAGCGGACTTTTACAAAATGGATCAATTCCCATCTGGCAAAGGTGAGGCTTGCGTGCGCTGTCACATGTGGCTGGAGATCCACACACACACACACATAAACACATAAACACATACACATATTGTTATACTGGTATAAACGTGTAGGCAGGGCTGAGCCAACTATCTTTCAGAGATTAAAAACATCAGTATGGAATTTCATTTTATTGGTCATCAGATTATTTGCTTTTCTTTTCCCTCAGAATGCATTTGGAGGTGAAATGAAGTGTCCAATTATCCAATCAAAGCACAGCTTACACGAAAGAACAAAAAACAGAACTCTAAGTTTAGTGTTTTTTTGGTTTGAATGAAAGAGTTGAAAAAACACAATGTTCTCATACCGTGGTCTCTTTAAGTCTTAGTGTGTCTTGAGACCGGCTCCTGTACTGTACGTCTACAGCTTACATTACAGAGCTTGAGTAATGACTGGAATAGCCGTAAACCTTTAACTCACAGCAGTCACGGCATCATAAATCTATACCATAAATCCAACACAATGCTCCTTCTGCAGCGTCTTGTGCTCTAAGCATTCACACGTTTTGTTTGTTTCTCGGACTAATCCCATCTTCACTGTCATCCAGTCACGGACGTTTGGTGGACGCCGCAGTTGTTGTGTGTTCTTTTCATTTTTTTGATAATGGATTTAATTTCGCTGTGCTGTATGTTTAAAGTATGGGATAATCAAACCCTGACTGATACTCAGAACTTCTGATAGCGCTGTGGGGTTTCAGGATGCTGTTTTGTTTAAGTGTGTCCTCTAACAAACTCTGGGTTCTTCAAGGAACAGGTGCATCTTTATTGAGATCATGTGACACTTTAATTACACACAGGTCAACTCCATTCAGCTAATTATACGACTCCTGATGATCGATAATTTAGGCCGACGGGGTGAATTCATATGCAATCACCACTGTTATGATTTTTGTTTGTTAATATTTTTACAAACTATATTGATTTTTTTTTTTCATTGCACTTCACTATTATGGGGTATTTTGTGTAGATCCATGACATATAATCTAAATTAAGTCAATTTCATTCATGGACAGCGATGACCTTAATAAGGATTGATGCTTCAAACCAGATTAATTCAAGAAGCTATCACTGACACGTTTTTTGTTTTTTTTTTACTTTTAAGTAGAAAACAAGGTCACCGTGGTGTGCACGCATTTCTGACGTACGAACATTATCCAGTCTATAATCCTCCTTTCCCTGTCAATTTTTGCAAAATATCTTACAATAGAATATGCAGTAGTTCAGTGCATCACAGACACACTGTCTGCACTTACACTTTGCCTTTGTTTTGTGGAAATTTATCTGAATTCGTTCTGATTATTTGCTATCAGACGAGATCTTGGTGGCCTCGGGGGAGTTTTAAAAAAAATATATAACGCATCAAAGATTCCTGCCCTAACGTTAGCGTTTGTCGTGGTCCCCATTTTTGCCCACTAGGTGCAGTAATAACTCTCCGGAGCTAAACGGCGCAGCGAGCACACTACGCAACGCTTGCACAACGTCTAGAAAGGCGAGCAGATCAACACGACATTGCCTTATATCTATCAGCTACAAAAAATTTTCGCGAAATCGTTGTCCACTCAAAAAAAATTATTAGTATTTCAACGCAATGCAAATGTATAGAGTTGTGTATGAGGGTTTTATTAGTAGTTATGAAAAATGTAGAAAAGTACAAGGGGGTGAAAACTTATGCATGCCCTGCGTCAATGCGCCTTTATTAAGCGGCGTTTAGAGCAGACGTAATAATTTAATTTCTTTACATTAATAACCGATTATCACGTTCAAATAGATTCAATTTCTTCATTTCACTGCTAATCCGATCTCAGGTGTCTCTGTAATTTACCAATTAGCACCGGACGCTCACGCCCACTTCCAGACTCTTGTGTAGCGCGTGTGTGTAATTATGGAATTTTGCTGTGTTAATCCCCTCCACTTAACCCTTCAGTGTGTGTTAGAGAGGAGTGTGTCGTGAGTGACTGCTCCAGCCATCCGCACTGCAATTATCCCGCACCCTGAACCCACTCAGCCTCTGAACTGTTCCAGTTTGATTACTGCGGTGACACGGAGCAGAAAATTCGTCTGAAATGTCGATCTGTAGGCAATTGTGCCTAGACATGATATTTCATATGTCACTGCCCATCAGTGCAGCTCCGCCACAAAGCTACAGACCGGTGAAAATTTGAACTCATTAATGTTTAATAACTGCGCAAGTGGCTTGTTGCTGGCTGTTTGTTAGCTGAATGGTTTGGACAGACTGGTGCTCTCAGAGGTTTAAAGCACGAGTTTTATCCCTAATCTGCACTGATCACCTGCTTCCTGCTGGTCCTGCATGAAAGTGGTTAAAGTGATGAAATACGTCTGTGTAAGAAGGACACGGTCCTGTAGGTTTCCTCCAGAAAAATCAGGGTTTTTTGTTTTTTGCACAGTCGCTTCATTGAACACATTTATGAGTATTTCATAAATCTTTTATAAAGCAATTCTTGAGGACGTACGAAATGCTTATGTCAAAACTCATGACATTTCAGAAAGCATAGAGAGAGGAGTCCTCAGTTATCATTATTTCTCGATTATTGTAGTTCTTTTTTTTTTTTTTTTTTTTTATCCTTTCCCAGTTATTTGTTTTTGCAGAGCCTTGGAGAGACCATGAAAATATTTGTTTTGTAGTAGTCGTGCACCAATTCACTTGAGTCAGCGTGGCCTTAATAATAAAATAATAATAAAAATAAAACAGGGTCATCGGGTGTACATTTACAATCTCTGAATTTGCTTTTTTAAACTCTCGAATTAATAACTCAAACTGTACCCATGCTGATTAATTATGCTTTCCTCTGAAGATAGCAGCACTTACAGCTCAGGCGTAGTTCATAAGGCTCTTGACCAATAGATTTTTCTATCATGATTCCCTCTATCTGGACTAGAGCCCCAGTCCCAACCAGCATAACATGATGCTGCCACCACCATGCTTCACCGTGCAGCTCCTTCAATATTGTCTTAATATTTAATATTTGAATGACTGAACTGTAATAAATTATTCAGTCACTGTACATTACAGTCTGTGTTCAGTGTTCTGATGATTTGTTAGTGGCCTGGGTGGGTGTGAGACTCCTGGCCTGAATTTTTGTCCCATTTCGGTTCTGCTGTTCAAACTGGTGGCTTTGAAAGAAATGAAAATGTAGCTACCTGTTTAAACATAGCCTTACAATCCTCTAATCCTGAACACAGATCT
>JAKKZJ010000019.1:16002932-16025282 GCA_033441845.1 Pangasius mekongensis
TAAATGAGGATATGAAGCTAGTGGGTGCAAGTGTTGAGGATGTAGAAGATAGGGAGAGGTGGAGAGTGATGATTCGCCGTGGCGACCCCTGAAGGGAAAAGCCCAAAGAAGAAGAAGGTGCTGAAGAGCTTCACAGCGGACTTAAGAGCTAACGTCCAATGACGTGTCCCGATATATAAGAAAATAACTCGGGTATCGGGTATCGCTTGTACCAAGTAAAGGATGAGAAAATAAGCTTCATCCTTTGTTTATTTAATTGTACACCACAGCAGTGTTGCATTCTTAAATCCGATTGGTCAGAAGATCTTGATTCATATTTTATAACAGCAGCTCTGGCAGTAGTGCAGCTGCAAATCACAGGTCTATTTATAAATTAACGCGCTCGTTTTATACGTTATCGTTTCTGCAGTAACTCTGCTTGCATTGTTGTATAACAGCACACGCTGTCATGTTCTGTTTTTGACTTCACCTTCCAGCCCCCTTTCTTCTTTTCATCATCGCAGGAGCTCTGGCTAAAGCAGGCTGCTAATGAGAATTAAATTTCCGTGGAGGATGAAATTTGATAGTGAAGCAGATGTGAGGGAGAGAGACGGAGAGCGACGTCAGTTCTCCCGTGTTCCAAAAATGTGTTCTAGCTGCGCAGTAATATGATAATGATAAAACACGAATGAAGTCTAAAGAGTTATTTACACTTGCTTTAATGGGTACACGCCAAATCACTTGCTTTCAAGTGGTAATTTAACACGCACGCCCGCCAGCCAATCAGAAACCAGTATTTTTTTTTATGTGGTTATTCTCAGTTTATCTTCATGTTGGGAGAGAAACAATTCGATGAGTTACTTTCCAAACAATCTCGTAATGCGGTCAGAGTGATTTCATGGCTGATTTGTTTTAATAGTGATATTTATGTTACAATGAATCAGTGTGTCATGCGCCAGTGCGTATGTGTTTGTGTGTGTTTGTGTGTGTGTTTGTGTGTGTGTGTGTGTGTGTGTGTGTGTGTGCTGCAGGAGTTGCTGTCACAGCAGCAGAGCTGTAAGCGGTGTGTGTGCGCAGTGGAGCGCAGTTACCTGGCCCTGCAGAGGGCGCTCTGCTGCACGAAGACTCTCTACAACTTTGACGCGTCTCTCCTGCAGAACAGAGTCACCGAGCTTCAGACCACCGCCCAGGTCAGCTTACAGCTGATACATGCTGGTGTGTGTGTGTATATATATGTATGTATACTGTACATATATATATATACACACACACACAATACACGCTTAGCTAGGGACTCGTCGAAGTAACAACACTTTGTATTGTTACTACACGTAACATACTGCATATCTTGTACATCCGTTTTTGCACATCCTGTACACATCTTTCATATTTCTTACTTCTTATTATTTCTTATTCACTTCTGATTTTTAAATTGTAACTTTCAGTTAGTCTAAAGAGGAGTAGGCAAGGTTTCCCTTTCACTACAAGTTATATACTGTAGATAATTGTCTATGTGACAAATAAAAATCTTGAATCCTGTGTGTTAGGGGTGTAACGCAAGTGGGTGTGGTGTAAACTGGATTTTTTTTTAGACTAAAATATGAACCTAATATGCCCTACTACGCCCTCGGAAACACTAGAACACCCTGGAAAAACCCAGATTTCGAAATGTTAGGATGACGTGCGAATTCTGGCTCTGACAGTTCCTCAACATCAGCTACATCACTCCCTTTCATGAACTGTTTATTTTTAAAATCCCATTCATGCAATTATTATGGTTGTGTAACAATAATACCCGCCTGAGATATTTTCTCCCAAATTTAGTTGGTTCTGTCTCCCAAAATATAAAGAGTAGCCTAATTTAAACCTCAGTGACCATGACCAGACAATGAGGACTGCCTCATATTTGTGTTCATGTTAATGTACGTGGTCTTTGGTTGTCCAGTGAGCTTCATACCACTTGCCACAGGCCACTGCTTTAAGACTACACATGCCTGACTGCCCCTAAAATTTCATTAATATGCGGCAATGAAATGTTTACCGAAGTGTCTGTTGAAGATTATTCATTAATCTTGGTGGAATTCAATAACGATTTTTAGCGACTCAGATATTTCACTGAAACATTGCAGTGTTTGTTCATTAAACTCAAACCGTTTTCGGTGAAGCCTGTGTGAAAGTCTCCTTTGAAGCCCCGACACACAGCGCTAATACACAGCTATTGAAGCTTAGTGTCTGTTAGGTGTTTGTGTACTCGCTGTTTTAACGTAATGAAGGATTAGCACTCATTCAACAACAGGCATTTAACACATCATTTGTTGCTCATGCTGCATCACAGGGCAGGCTAAAACACTCAGAGGAAAGCACTATCGGCCCTCTTCCACATACACGAGCTCACAGATGCCCATGATTGGCTAGTGTCACTGTGATTGACAGGGAGATAGAGTAGATAGTGTTCCCCCCACCATGTCTGCTGTCTTGGCTCCCAGCCACGGATAGCTGTGGCATCTTCAGGATTCGAGCTCGGATTTCCAGGAGATAGGGCGAACGCTCGGGAACCAGAGAGATTTTTTTGACCTGTAGACAAAGTGGTAATTGCTGCCCACATTTGGAGGACTTACAGAAAGATAGTGTTCATTTGCACAACTTGTTCTCCCAAAAGTATTTCCTGGCTTTTAAGGTCACCGCTTAAGCACCATACGGCATAAAAAACATAATTTAAAAAAACACCTCTTTTATATCAGAAGAAGTGCCTTGTTTAGTTTGTAGATTTTTTCCATCGGAAGTAATGGACTTTAATGGACGCCGGTCATGGACGCTGGTACCATGCGCTTTGTCGTTAAACTCAGAGTTTCATCGAGCTTTTAACTGGTGCATTCGGAGTAAAATGCAAGAGAAAGAGAAAGACGTGTCCTTCGCTGCAGGCTCTGATGCAGGAGGCGTTGGAGTGGAGGAGGGTCGCGGAGGCTAACGGTAACCTGACACGCCGATTCGAGGAGACTCGCACCGAGCTGGAGAAGACCCTGAGGGTGGGCCAGGCGTGTCTGACAGAGAGAGGAGACCCTGCTGAGCTCTTCAGCAAACACAGCGTACGTCATTCCATCCTCACCAGAGAAGAGCTGACCCACTTATTATTCACTCACAGACTTTTTTATGATATGCAAATGACCTGATAATATTCCTGTGTGTCATTACTGTCAGCGGGACCTTTAGGGCGTGATAGATGTACAGTACATGCTCCAGTTTTGAATAGGATCGCATTTTCACCTGACCGAAATATTGAAATCTGATTCTTTTAAAATCAGTTCATGACTGATTTTAATCAGTGTGTGTGTGTGTGTGTGTGGTTCTGTGGTTAGGACTTTTTCAGCCGACTGGACCAGCGAGTGTTGAATGCGTACCTGAAGGCGTGTGATGACCTCACTGATATCTTACCCGAGGAGGAACAGCAAGGTCTACAGGAGTCAGTCAGGAGGCTGCACAAACAGTGGAAGGTCAGTCTGACTCACAGCTTCTAACCCATCCTCTCTCCTGAGTCTTTTTTTCCCCCAAATTCTTACCCTTGTTTTTTCCCCGTTTTGCTGATTTGCCAATTCCCAACCTAACCCTAGCTTTCCTTCTTAAACTGCTCATGCTACATCACCCGGCGGAAAGCGCTATCTGCCCTCTTCCTCATACATGATCTCAGAGATGCCCACGATTGGCTGATTTTGCTGTGATTGACAGGCGAGACAGAGTATGCCCTCTATATATGTAATATACTCAGAGATTACAGTCAAATTTGCTCTCACAGAACTCACCACCTCCTGACGATATGTGTTAAAGTTAAAGTTAATAATGTTAAAGAAGCCGTGCGTCATTTTTAGCACCCTCCCTTCTGTCTGCAAATCGAATTGAGATTGGAGCAACGATGTTAATATTCTGACTCGGAGGAAATGATAAAGAATTCACTCTGATTCTTTATCATAAACAGCAGAGGATATACCTCTGTTAAAACTATATATGTCTGATACGTTGTCGTTAAAAAAAAAAAAAAAAAGGCAGAGCTCTGAGCAGTTTTGTCCTCTCTGTGGGCGGAGCTAATTTTTCAGTCTATAGGTCTAAAAACACTTTCAATTGTTTGAAGCCCTAGCTATGTGTGCATATTTTATATGACTGTGAATTCAGTTCTACTAGTTAATTGAAATTGAATACAGATTTGTAATATAAAATCTGCTGTAAAATCTGCTGTATATTTGTAATATAAAAATAGAAAAAAAAACCAACACCTTGAAAGAATCACAAGAACCTAGAACACGTTAAGAACTAAGTGGTGCGCAGTTACACATCTCCTGACAGAGAACGTCACCGTGTTAACAGTTGCACACATTTGGTTAAGTAACAGCATGGTTTTAAATTATTAGTCTTAGGGCGTCCACCATACCAGAGTCTACGAATGAGCTGTTACTATAGAAACGATAACTTATTAGAGCAAGCGCATTAATAAAAACCTGTGATCTGCAGCTGCACTACTGTCAGAGCTGCTGTTATACAAATCCTTCCAACCAATCAGAATGAAGAATCGCAACAGCGCTGTGGTGTAGTAAGAGATACTAGAAGGTTCTTGTCTGTATCGTGTTGACCAGGACATCCAGGCTGAAGCGCCGGCTCACCTGATGAGGCTGAGGGTGGAGGCGGAGAGGCGCTTAGTGATGACGTCACTGCAGGAGTGCCGGGCGGAGCTGCAGAGAGAGGAGAAGATGCTCGCTACAGCTGGCAGTGAGAGAGTGATCCGAGAACACAGGGTAAAACTGAAAGCAGAGGAGAGAGAATGCAAAAAAAAAGATGATGTGAAGACATAAGAAATAGAGTCTCTGTAGAGAATAAATGCGCGATTATGTCCGTGTCCGTGCACACCCAGGCTTTTTTCAGAAACAACAACCCTGTTTCTGCGTGCGAGAGGAGACTGAAGATGATAGAACAGCTCTGCCAGAAACTTCCAGAAAACGATCCAGTGCAAAAAGCCCTGCTGGAGACCAGAGATACCGTATCAGAGGTCAAAGGTGAAGTGGAAGGTGCTCACGTGAGGCTCCAGGAGCATCCAGACAAGTGGAGCGAGTGGCACTGCAGGTGAGAACTGTGAAGGGTGAAGTGTGATCCCGCGCGCGGATATGGTGGAGACGAAACCTCTGAGACGGTTGTGTATCTGATCTGTTTCAGGTTCGCTGAGCTCTCAGCCTGGATCTCTTCCCAGCACAGAGATGGAGACAGCCTCGCTGTGCAGGTGAGCCGAAGCTCACGTAGAAACGTTATCGTCTCTGATAGTAACAGCTCGATCAGTGGGACTTTCTGCACACACACATTAAAAAAAACGTGTGTACTCGTTGATATGGTGGTGATCTGTCTAACATTTTTGGAAGGAGTCTCCAGTGTCAGTACTCTATAACAGTCTGAGGTTTAAGTTTTCTGACACAGAGGAGTTTACGCTTTTTGCGGTTTCTTGTTGAACACGACTTATTAACATCACGAGAAAAAAAAAGAAAAAAAAGAGAGGCTGATGAGAGAACAACTCGTAGTAGCTGCTATGACGTAAGGGGGAACAGGAGCTAACTTGTTTCAGGGACGTTCCACGTACGTTTGAGCGTAATTTTAAACGTAACAATAAATGGATAAAAATATATATATATATTTTTAAAGTAAATAAAACATAATTATTGTCAGATTGCTGTGGTATAAGATATAACAATTTTTGGATTATAGGGAAAAATGATAGGAAAACTGTTGACTGTTTTATAATATTTATAATGTGATACAAATAATATAAATATAATATACAATAAATAAATATTTATAAATATTAAATGCGATATTATTTAATATTGATATTTATCAGATTTAAAAAAATACATCTGTTTAATCTATTAAAGTAATGATCAGATATATTTATATAAAATATTTCCTCATTTAATTATTTCTTTATCAATAAATGTCTAATAAATATATTTACTGTTTTAATAAATCTTTAATTAGTAAACTACGTATTATTTATTAATATGTATATTGCTTCGTAATAATTTATTATGAATCCTTAACTGGAAGCGTTGCTGCAGTTTCTTTTTAAATATTGGTACACATGCAAGACGTACGAAACTGGGATCATCGTCGTTTTCGAAGCGCCGATTGTGTGTGTGTGTGTGTGTGTGTGTGGACGCAGCGTGAGGTGCAGAGGGCTCAGGAGGACGCTCTGTCCTGGCTCACCGCTCGTCTGGAGGTGCTGGAGGAGCTGAGCAGCGGCGCCGAGGCTGTGACACAGAGAGCAGCGCTGGACGAGCTCGCTCACACACTCACCACCCTGCTGTCCTCTTTAGATGAGGTGAGAGCATCTCTAGTGTTATCTCGTTTTTCCATTCAGACGCAAACGGAACTGTGTGAAGAGTTCAAGTCATGACACTGACATCAGATCCCAAAAAACGAACACGTTTATGAACTCAGGTTACGCCGCAGCGTTTATTCCTTAATCCACTTTGTCCTGGATTTTTTTTTTTCCCGGCTTGCCGTGTGACCTGCAACCTGATTGGTTTGGGAGATAAAAAAGCGTTCGACATCAATCTGACGTTAGATGAGAGCATCTGATTGGATATCGCAGCAGCATCGTTGATAATTGATCTTAACCCCGCCCCTAATCACGTCAGGTTACTGTCTGCAAATCATTGTCCCGTGCAGTCACGTGCCTAATTTTTGTGTTTCCTGTTTAATCACAGAAACAAGACAGTAGATATAGAGCAAGTATGATATAAATATCGATAACGGGATTATTCTGCAGTGCATGGATATTTGAACAGGTGTGTGTATGAGTGCCGTGTCTCTCTCTCTCTCTCTCTCTCTCTCTCTCTCTCTCTCTCTCTCTCTCTCTCTCTGTCTGTCTCTGTCTCTCTCGCTTTCCGTGTGCTAAGGCGATGTCTCTAGATGGGAACAGTGAGAGAGGAGAGGAGGAGGAGGACGTGCTTCAGGCGCAGGAACACAGCCGAATCCTGAATGCGGAGAGTGTAACGGAGGCCAGGCAGCTGCTTCTCATTCACCAGGTGAACCTAAAGCCCACGTTTTTAAATTCAGAACCCGAAACCTTTTTTTCCAGAAACCATCAATCGAAAGGAATATAAATAATGAACGAGTGCAGGAATGAATTCCATAAACAGAAAAGCTAATATAAATAATAAATGTATGCATGAATTAACCTATAATCAGAAGCATATATAAATAATAAATGGATGCATCTACTTTATTTTAATGTGCTTTATTTTTCGAACAGCAAAAACTGAAGTCCCAGCAGAAGAGAAAAGGATGTGTGTGTGAAGCTTCCTTTCCTGGCGAGGAGAGTAGAGAAGACTGCAGCTGGGCAGCACAAGAGAAACGTCTGCAGGTACTTCAGGAAAACCTGCTATAACTCCTACTAAATATACACGTATGTAAGGAATAAAGCACTCAGTGTTGTGCTGTTTTAGGAAAATAATCAGTGACAGGGTGGTGCCATGAAGCAGAGCTGCTGTACTCTACCAGAAGTTCATTATTTTCCTATAACAAGACGTCCTGAGATGTTTTATTCCACTTATACCACAGTAATTTGCACATGATTTTTAAAAAAATAATAATTTTCACAGTTTTTATCTGTTTATAGTTACGTTAATGTTGTGGAACATCCGCAAAACAAGTCAGTTCCTGTTCTCACTTATGCTATAGCAGCTATAAAGGCTTATTCCCTCACCAGCCTCTCTTGAATGTCCTGAAGACTTTCCCAATTACAAAGCGCTGACGCTGGAGACTCCTTCCATAAATGTTTTTCAATCCAGCGTCCGCTGTGCGAGTCCCCGTGAATGAGCTGTTACTATAGAAACGATAACGTATTAAAACAAGCGCATTAATTATATAGTAAACCTGTGATTTGTAGCTGCGCTAATGTCAGAGCTGCTGTTATAGAAAATTAATCAACACAAATCTTCTGACCAATCAGAATCCAGAATTCAGCAGCGCTGTGGTGTAGATGTCTATACCCAGTGTTAGAATTTTATTAGTTATTAACTGTGTGCAGTTTGATATTGCTGTGGCATGTTTTACTGATATTTGTGTGTGTGTGTGTGTGTGTGTGTGTGTGTGTGTGTGTGTGTGTGTGTGTGTGTGTTTAAGGCCACTCTGAGCGCATGGCAGGAGTTTGAGCTGGACCGAGAGGCCGTCTGGCAGTTTGTGTGCAGCGCGACTCCTGTCCTGCAGAGAGACTTTATATTCAGCAGCCTGGAAAACCTCACAAATCAGCTCGATTGCACTCGCGTAAGAGTGAACACTACAAACATTTGAAACAATCTGTTCTGAGATTCTTTATCAGAAATAACCCAGGTTGTCCTTCTACCCCACGGTGACGCTATCTGTATCTGTTCTATAATCCAAATATCCTTATCTGGAGTCGAATTGAACCCAAAGTGGGCGTGGCCTAAACTTATTCAATATGGAAAAACAGGGAAAACTTCCAGCAGTGTCAGCATGATGTACGAACTGTGGTTCTGACAGTTCCTCAACCTCAGCTACATCACTCTAGTTCATAATCCATCTCTCGAGATCTTCACTTATTCTTGTTTCTTCCTGTCTGCGATATTTTCCAACAGATTGCGTTAGTTCTGCAGTATTACCCAAAAGTTAACGAACTAGTAGCCTAATTTAAACTACCGCGACCCTGAGCATTTAAACCAGTGCGCCTCTTATTCATATCTGTATTCCTATCTGCTTAGAATCTCTTCATTCTCAGTAACATACTCGGATTCGGTTACGTCTCTACTTTCTAATTTAATAAAGCGTAAATTCAGAGTTCTATCCGATAATAAGGCTTTAACATAAAGACTTAACTTATTTCATGGACAGTTGCTTAATATTTTTAACACTACTATTCTGTAGCGTTTGCTTTTCTTCTTAACGCTAGACGTTTGACTGGCTGTGCGATTAAAAATATCATACACTAAAAGCTCCGCTTCCTGTTCATGGTTACGATTTTCTTATCAATATTTGTATCAACATTGTTTCTGTATAATCTGGTCTCTACATGCCGTGTATGCGTGTGTAGGAGCTTCACGTGCAGACTGGCGCGTTCATCGAGAAGACTGAGTCACTGGTGAAAAAGGCGTCTGAGATTCAGTTGGGTTCGGAGAATTATTCTCTGCTGCGTGATCAGGCCAAAGCGGCTCAGAGGACAGCGCAGGACACGCAGGACAGCCTCGGGACAATGTGAGACTGCTTACCGACAAATTTCCAGCAAATTTAGTGACTTTGTGTTGAGAGGTTTGAACACGTAATGACTGGAAAACAGTTTTGCTGAGATCCCCATCGCTTTACACAGAGTTTCTGTCTTTTAGCAATGGACAAATCCACATTCTGGATGTTTTTTTGTTGGTTATTTAACTAATTGAATTAGAGTTGACTTACTCAGTCTATAGGTCACTGAAGCAGGCCTATAGTTTAAAAATAAATATATTCATTCATTCATTCATTCATTCATTCAAAATGGTGTTGCCTCTGTTAGAAATCCATTGTGAGAAACGTGAAAATATTTTGCTTTAAAAAAACATGATTTCAAAAATAAATTAGTAACATTTTGGGAAATAAAGTCAAAAAGTCGAATCTTCTGTTACAGGAATTCACTCACAATATTTGAGGGGAAAAATCCATTTTGAGAATTTATACTCAAAATACTGTATGTCTGTGTTTCTTGGACCGTTTGAGATTTTATTTGTAAAATATTGCTGTTTTTCTTTGGAAATTTGATTTCATTCCTGAAATGTTGCCACTTTTTTCTTGTAACATTGAGACTTTAATCTCAAATTATTGTCAGTGTATTCTTGAAATATTACCAAATATTACCATTTTTTTTCTAGGAACCTTGAAATATTGTAATAAAATATAAATATTAATTTAATTCTCAAAAATCTTACAGCTTTCTGTCAACATATTGCAACTTTATTGTCTCTGTATCAGAATCTACGACTTTATTTCTTGAAATGTATTTTTTTTTCAATTGTGCATTTAGCCTGCATTTTAGCCATTTATCCTATTTTTAACAGTGACACTTAGTTTGGTGAAAATCTAAATGAACAGTATGTTCGCTAACCCAAATGTAGTCAGTCAGTGGATTACAATGCTAACGTTGCTAAGGAGTAAGGAAAGCTTATAGCTACCGGTTTAGCACCAAGTAGACTGCAGGGTTTAAAGACAAAAAGTGCTATTAAGCCAAAGAAGATTTCATCCGAGAGTGAAATGCGGTCACAGTAAAATACACTGAAAAGCAAAGCCTTCATGGTATTGCTCTTCAGTCACTTTATCTCTTGAATATGGCTCTCAGTTGCACTGCATTCGATTTTCATCAGTATGTTGCAATCGCGCTACACTGAAAAGCAACCACTATCCAGAATGTGTGATGATTTGGACATGCGGCTTTATGCAAAATCTAAATAATAATTTAAAGGCTATACGCGTTCATTACTTGCTAGCTATATATACGTAAGTCGTAGCTCCAGTCCACACCTCAGACATGTCCTTGAATTAGGACAGGGAAAATTATGCACGTTTTATTTTTAGCCTGAGCTGTTCCTTTAAAACTTCTGACTGTGTGACATGTGTCTTGTTTTTTTCCTCACTCCATGCAGGGTATCAGAGCTTGGTGAGATGCAGGCACGATGGCAGCATTTCAGCTGTGAGTCACAAGCACTCTCCTCCTGGGTGTGTGACAGAGAGAAGGAGCTGGAGGCTGTAGATGGCAACACTGCTACCTTGGAACAACAAATTCACACTGTGGGGGTAAAAAAAAAACAAAAAACAAACAAAAAAAAAAACACTTTATTACCAGGGACTTTATATAACAGTTTTCAGAGTTTGTGCTCGTTCTCATAGACTTGCATCATTTCCTAGGTGATGGAGGCAGGTTTAGAGGAAAAGAAGGACGTCTTGAGAAAACTGGAGGCGGAGTCACGTGCTCTGACTCGTTTCATCACTCCCGGGGAGGCGGAGCGTATTAAAGCTCGTTTGATGCAGATCAGCAGGTACTGGGAGGAGCTTACAAACAGCGCAAAGCAACGAGGGGCGGAGCTTCAGGCCAGCTTGTCGCATAAAGTGAAGTTAACTGAGGATATGGACGAGGTACGAGCGTTAAATCGCCTTATGCTGCCCTGTGTATGTATGTGCTTCGTATTCTTAGCCTGAATTCCTGTCTGTTTTTGCTTCTTTCAGGTTAAAAGTGTGCTAAAAGATCTTGCAGAGAAGTTGAATAAACCAGTTACAGGCTGCACATCAACATCAGGGACGTACCAAGCTCTTCATGAGCGTATGGTACGTATCTTTGGCTTAGAGAGCTGTTAGTGAGAAATGTTACCGAGGGTGCTTTTATATATGAAGCGTTTGGTCCGGTGCGGTTCTTTAGGCAGGTGAGAACGCTGCAGTCACACTCGGGTCCGAGAACATCGGAGTTTGTGTCCTTTTCCAAGTGAAACCTAGTGAGAAAGTGATTCGACTCTGAATCGACTCGACTGTGGGAAGTGAATCAAACAGCATTTTTTTTGTAGATGTGAGTCGCTGAACTGAGCTGCGAGGCACAAACTGAGCCAAAGCAGAAATGCCGTGTGTTCTGGATATTGGACCAAGGAACCATAAGAGAAGATAAAGGCTGGATATGTTTTATATGGTTTTATGAGGAGGTTTTCAGACGTTCGCACCTCTCAGCCTGTGTTGTTATGCCTGTACTAGGTGGTGGAGGCATCACGCTTTTGGTTTGTCTGTGCGTCCTTCTGAGATTCTCGTTAGCGTGATATTTCAAGAACGAGCGGTTGAATGTTTATAAGATTTATGTAGAGTTATCATTTCAACCAGCAGATGAACTCGTTAGATTTTGAAATTGATCCAAACGGGGTCAAGGTCACAGCAAGGTCAAATGTCCGAAATAGTTTTTCTTCGATGTTTTCGTTCCTGTTCGAAGTTCATCTTAAGGGTGTTTCAGGTGACACATTAGGCATAAACGAGGACTAGACTTGTCGACGTTGTAGGCTTTGAGTTCTACTTGTTTTTCTTTTTGTTCCATTTAATTATATACAGTGTGAAATCAAACCCAACCAAATAGCAAACGAAACAAAAGCATTTCACTCTAATTTACACTCGCCAAATGGACTAATAAGTGTGAAAGCGCTCGTTAACATGACCAACCCATTAATCTGGCGCTTGTGACTTTTGAGCTAGCAATTTTCTAACAGTATAGAAAGAATTTTGCCTCAACGTTAATGTTTCTCAACATGACAGAACCCAAAGATGGTATAATTTGAGTTTTTTCTTAGAAATACACCATCATATCTGCCTATTTTATCTTGTTTGACTGTCATTTTGCATTCATATTGTTCATATAAAAGACTTTATGGCACTACAGCTAGCTAAACTGTTATTCTCAGTCACTAGTTTAGCATTGCTTAGCGACACTTGAAAGCACAAAAGTTCTTTTTATGCTTATGCACATTTCCTTCAATCCCAGGATGCATGGCAGGCTCTTAAGCTCCTGCAGCCCAGACTGTTGTCATTGAGCCTGGGTTTGAGAAGGATATCTAATAAAGATCAGCTGCTGAAAGAAGTATCAGACCTCCAGCAGGCTCATATACAATACACTAACAAGGCTGCCAGGAAACAAGCCAAACTGGAGGACCTGTTGACTCGGTGGCAGCAGTGAGTCCAGCATTATGTGTTTCTCATCTATCTCTTTTGAGGTCAGGAGGAAATGTTAAAGCAGATCTGGAGCATCGCACAGTTTCTGCACTCTGAGAGTTCAGAGTTGGCAAAAGTTGGCTTAGTATCGATGTGTGGAAAGTTACGTGTATTCAGAGTTGGGTTAAGTTGATTTTTCCCATAGTGTCTAGCAAGCGGCATAGAAAATAAGGACTGAGGAAAAGACTTAAGATTTTTCCTTTGCCATTCAATATAATATGACGTAACATAGACAATCAAAAAGTGAAAAATGTAAATACAATGATAGGATCTTGAAGCAGTGAACTAAATCGAATAGGATTCTAGTCCTAATTGTCAAACTTTGCATAAATCTCGCATAACTGAATTGCACTTAAGTCTGTAATTACACCTGAGGTCTGAATACTGATGTGCACAGTTTCTGTACTAAATCCTCACTACATGCGATTAACTCAAATCTGAATATGACCCTTGGTGAAAAAGTGAACTCTAGCACCCTAAAAGGTTCTAGCAGAACTTGAACCTGTATTTGTAATGCCTGAAAAGGTCTGTCGAAAATTCAGGTTATTCAAGTCATGAAATTCAGGGAAAACATCCGAGATACTCAGAAAGAGCAACTGAGCCAAGATCTAATCAAGCTCAAATTTTTCTACTGAATTATTTGAATTGTTGTAACCAGAATTTTCAAAAACTATCCTTAATTTTTTTAATACCTAAAGCTCTAAATTTCAAATTTGTTGAAATTTTGTTGACTATAGAACCAATATTTTCAAATATCTGAAGATTCACTTTGAAATTTTTCAATAATATTAGATATGTTTTATTTTCAAACATTACAGTTTCGAGGCGCAGGTTCTCCTGACTGATTTTACTGGGTAGTTTTCTCCTTTTACAGAAAGTTCCAAGTAGAAACCTTTGTCAAAGCCAGAACCATTAACTATCCAAATAACCCTTGAGAAACTTTTTGTTGTTGTTGTTGTTGTCCCATAATAGCTGAAAGTAGAGAATAATTTTGTGTAGTATGTGAGATGGAGTAAAGAACACAATGCTGTGTTGGCTGTTAATTTTGAATTCCTTCTTTTGGTTTCCCTTTGCTAGATATGAAAGAGGACTCTCAGTTCTCCAGGGCTGGTTGGACAGTTCAGAGAAACTGTGTAAATCTGATACTCCATACCTGATCACAGATAAAGCCAAACTCCACAGTCAGCTACAAACACTACAGGTAAATCATAAGAGAACAATCTGGTAGTACACTTAGTACTGGAGTATTTCTACATGTTTTTCTTTGATACTAACAACCGACATGGTTTGAATTTGGTGTGTTGCTTCTGGACCCAAGTTCCTGACATAGAAGAACCGTTGGCTGAACAGTATTCCCATTGGTTTTAGTTATTAATGCATTTGTGTTGGACGTAATTGTTATCTGGTAGGACCTGCAGAGTGAGGTTCCCTCTCAGGAGTCTTTGCTGGAGAAGTTGGAGACCCAGGCTGAGTTTCTCTACCCCACAGCATCAGAGGAACGAGTGGGAGAACTGACCGAGCTTCACTGCAACCTGGAGGAGAGGTGGTGTTCTCTCAGTGTGAGCATACCTCTCAGGTAAACCCGCAAACAAAGCTGAGATTTAATGTAGTGTTCTACAGAGAATTACAGTTCAGGAATGGTTCTTGGACACACTTAGCAACCGGGTAAACACAAGAAAAAAGCCTTTCATCAAGCATCCTAAAGGGTGCTTCTGCTGGTCTCCAAGTAGAACCCCTTTAGAAAGCATGAACTGTTAAACATCCAAAGAACCCATGAGGAACCCTTTTTGCCAAGAGTGTAAGCTACCTTACAGCAGAGGGTTTCCCTTTTAGCTAGGTTCCAAGAAGGTATTCCTCAAGTGGATGGTTTAATCTTTCTTCAACTTTCTGATCAAGAGTTAATGAAGCGCCTCAGATGAGTGGTGATGTGTCTTCAAGATTATATGATTGCTCCAGTCACCTTACTATAATATAACTACTTTAATGTAACTGCCAAATATTTTTTCCAAGAGTGTAGATGACTAAAAGCCTTCAGTGGTAAAACCTAGAATCCTAATGGGTTATTTTGTTGTGTCTCTCTAGTGGATAACTTTAAAGGTTCTATGTAAAACCCTACAACAGGAACTTGGAACATTAGAAAAAGTTGTAGTGTGTCATTTATTGATTTCCGTGATTTCCAGGATTCAAGAACTTCAGGCCCATCTTTCTCAGCTCGAGCAGTTTAACCAGGTTCTGATGACCCTCAGTCAGCGGAGTGAAAGCTTTCTCAGGGAGCTGAGATACAGGTCCAAAGTCACCATTACTGACTTGACATCTGCTGGTACTCAGATCAAGGTAAAGACAAACTCTTAGTTGTGCATGTATTCATCAATTTTTCTTATCTAAACTGTACTACATGTTGTATTTTTCCATTTAAAGGATGATGAAGCTCTTCTTCAAAACCAAAGCAAAGCGGTGGAAGACCTGAAGAAGCACATGGAGGGACTAAGTCCCTCCTTGGCTCCACTGGACCTTCACCGATTACAGGCCAGGCAGGAAGACTGTCTCCAGCCCTTCTCAGAGGCTAAGAGTCTGCTGCAGAACCGTTCTGAGGCTCTGGTTAAACTTGAAACCTTCTTGGTGACCTATAGGTCAACCACCAATTCACTACAGACCTTGCAGAGAGCTGTAGGACAGGCAAACTGGGACCAAACCAAGGATAGGAACCTGAACCAGGAACTAGAGCAGTTGTCCCAGGAGTTAGCCTCTGTAGAGGTGCAGGCTGTAAGTCTGGACAGTAGTCTGAACAAGGCATATCTACACCTGCACGGGACTGATGGTGACCGGACATCCTGCCGGGGGCTGGTGGAGGATCTGGGATCAGAGCTGCAGCAGATTCAGAGGAGCATGGGAACAAGGCAGAGCGAGGCAGAGGCACTAGGAGCCTTGTGGAGCTCCTTTACGAGAAGAAAGGAGCTGCTTTTGAGGAGCCTGACGGAACTGGAGGATAGAGCCAGAAAACCATGGCTTCCAGAGCCAAGCACACAGAACTTCCAGCAAAGGTACCCATATCAGTGCCTCTTATATGCAGTGGCTTGCATAAGTATTTATCCTAAAAGTGAAGCATTGTGGTGGTAGCATCATGTTGAGAGTTACATTTTGCCTCTTTGCTGCTTCTCTGACTGATGTTCTCTTTACCCTGTCACTGAATTTTGGTGGATGATGTCCTCTAGGCAGAATGTCTCACTGTGTGTACGTATAATTTAATATGTAATTCAAATTTCATTGCAAAACAAAGTACATTGGCTGCCAAAATTACAATGGCAATGCATGTCTAAACTGGTAAAATGGTTATCGCAGTCCTTACGTTTACCCCTCCTCACACTACAACCCGACAAATCCTGTTTGCATTTTCACTGTCAATAAGGTAGACCTGTCAATCAAATCTCGCGGGCGGAATATAAAGTCCAGAATACTGTATGCTGCTATAGCTTGTCATGTTACCGAGAAACTGGAAAGAGTTAAAACTCCTCGGCCTTTAAGAATTTCCTGTGATGGACCACTTACAGTTTTACCTCTGACTGTTACAAAGCGCTCACACTGGAGACTCCTTCCATAAATGGTTAAGTCTCTGTTGTTGAATTGGCTGTGAGTATAGAAACTTTGCAGTTGCACTACGTTCAGAGATGTGATGTTATAGAATATTAATCAACGCCATCTGACTAGAATCCAGAATTCAGTTTTAATGTTTGATGCTCTTCTTCCTTGTGTGTGTGTGTGTGTGTGTATCAGACTGTGGATGCTGAACCAGTTGGAGGAGGAGCTCGATGCTCTGCAGCACAGTCAGCTGTGGTTAGGGGAGAAAGGCGAGCAGTTGGCTCACAGAGACCCTGAGATGGTCGGGGAGGCCCGACGGGATGTGACCCTTGTCCAGACCAGCTGGGAGAAGATCAAACACATCATCTCCGAGGAGTAAGTGTATCATCTAACAGTTCCAGAGGACATCCAGACTAAAAACCTGAGCAACACTGCCTGAGCTTGCTTTGTCTCTGTGCAGGCAGGAGCAGTGCAGCGTGCTGGTGGGGACGTGTAAGGATTACCAGACTCTGAAGTACAAACTCGGTTCAGTCGTTGAGAGAGCTCGTGCTGTCACCGTTACCCAGTCTGTCCAGCACAACCCTGAGGACATCCGGAGAACCCTGACCCGGGTCAGTGTCATGCGTCAGGCTGATTTGGTATTTTATTAAACCGATTAAATGGCAAATAGCAATCCTAGCGGTTCTGGAGTTTACTCTAGGGATGCATCGATACCATTTTATCAGACTGAGTATGAGTATACCGGAATGGATACTGATTCCAACCCACTTGGTATTAATCAATCAGAGACGTCACAGAGTATTCTGTTTAGCTTTCTTTATGTTTCTCAAGTTTAAGCAGTGGCCATGTTCATGCGCTCAGGCTAATGGAATCATTCTTTATAACATTAATGAGTTCATTTTAAATGAAGTGCATTATCTAGCTGCATTAGTTACCTTGGCTGGAGACGAACAGGTTTTGTTTCACTTCAGCAAAGCGCATCTGTACAGCTGTAAAGTCAAAGTAAAGTATGTTTTGTTGTCATTTCATTGGAATGCCATGTTTTCAATGACTGATAGCAGCTGATTGTCAAGAACAACACACAGGCTAAGAGCTGTATAAATTTCCACTCACCTAACGTCATCTGTAGACATTTTGTTTTCTCATTTCGCAGTTAGTGATGAACTCCTTGTGCTGAGTTTTATGTTGAAGATGTTTTATCAGGTTACTTGTACTGTGGGAAGATGCTGTAGCTCCTCCTCTTGATGTTTCCAAGGGCAAATAACTACAGTATCGGTATCAGGTTTTCTGGAAAGTTTCCCTTCCAGAGAAGTAGAACTTTTGAGGAGGCTCGAACTATTATATAAATGCAAGCCTTTAAGGAGAGTTTATGGATTTCTGTAGCTGGAGGCGGTGAAGTCAGAGTTGGCAGGCGCTCAGGACGACCTCGATTTGTTCATCTGTAAAAGCAAATCCTTCGTCAGCGAGCTGAGGAACTTTCCAGAAGACATAGCAGAAGCAGTCCGCGTGGAAATGGACACCATTGTGGACCAGTGGATGGACGTGAGATGTTTATAAAGCTCTATCTACGTATCTAGACTAACGTTATTACATCCCTTTAGCGCTGTGCTCGTCTGTTTTTCTCCCAGACATCAGAGAGGATGGAAACTGAAGCAGATCGTCTTACATCCGCTCTTGACTTATGGAATGAGATTAACTCGATCGTTAACGACATTGAGTGTTGGAGCTCCACTTCAGTTAGCGAGCTCAGCGACGGTCCCGTTAACCTCTTATCCAGTGCCAACATGGACGACTGCCTCAGTCAGTTTAAGGTCAGAGCACACACCTGATGAGGAAAACTGTATAAATGTTGGATTTGTATAAACAGGTCTGCAAAATATTATGATAAAACGACGTGTGTTTGAATAGCTGGAGATTGAGAGTAAGAAGGTGCTAGTGGAGACCCTGCAAGGAAAAGTTACCGAACTACAGGAAGCGATGAAGAGCCAGGAAACTGACATCGAGCTCCAGGTAAAAGCACTTCGAGGTTCTACAACCCTAAAGCAGCAAAGGTTCCAAGTGGAACTCCTTTGGAAAGCTAGAGATATCCAAAGAACCCTTAAGGAACCCTGTTTGCTAAAAGTATATGCTTTAACGTTACTGAATAAACATTGTGTTTCTTTTTGTTTACTTTTAAATCTCTAGCAATGGTGCCGTTTTTACATTTCGCGCCATTATATGATTATTAATAACACACCTTTTTACATAAAATGTCTATGTATACATTCTATTGGCTCGTTATAAGTAAAGCCTTGTTTACACGGTACGATTTTTGACCTGAATTCGCTCTTGCACATTGTAAAAGGAAAAAAGCCGGACATTTGTAAAAGAATTCCTTGGTTGTGAATTGATCTCTGTGGTGATTTAGTGATTTTAGTGCCAAAGATAGCTGCTGACAAAGTTATTACGACGTCAAAGCGTAAGCGCTGCGATGATGCTCGTCTAAAATCCACCAATAGGAGGACGGCGTAGGATGACTGCAAACTTACAAGACATGTAACAAACACGATAGCGACGATGACGAGATGCAGATAAATGTGTTGAGGAACAGAAAAAATGTCCTTATTACCTCCGGCTCACTTTGAAAAAATGTTTGTGAGCCTGGATCACGCTGATTGATGATGTTTAATCACAGGTCCATCGTTAGTGGATTTTACTGCGTGGCTTATTTTAGCCGCCGTGTATTTTTATTCTGACAAGGTGATGGCAGCTGATCTGAGGAAGAAGATCTTCCACGCTGAAGAGGTTTATGAGCAGGCCAGGTCCATCCTGAGGGACTTCAGCTGTCAGAGCCGGCAAGTCCAGGACGTGATTTCCCAGATGGCTGAACGACTGCACGCCGCCGAGAGCACGTTGTCAGAGCTATCGCAGTCATCTGACCCAGAAAATGTGGCCAAGATAAAGGTTAGACTTTTCCATTTGCACCACAGGGATCTACTTGCACTTCTTAACACCGTCCTTCTCGCTCATGCAGCACATTTTGCCCCACTGCACTCAGTCTTACTGAAATCAGTGACCGTAATTACTTCATTTTTGAACACAAATATGTGATTTTTAAATGCTTAGCACAAATTTTAGCACTGATTCTGTCACATTTTTCCATTTAAATAGGCGGAGCTACATATTAGCCCAGTTAGTGATGTCACTAAACCTATTGCATGGATTTCATTCGAGATTAGACGACGCCAATGCCAAACTATCTAGCTAGTTATTAGTGGTGGATAAATACTTTTGTTGCTATGGTAACAGAGATGTTTGGCTGCTGATAAATAAATCTGTGTGAATATATATATACAGTATATATATTAATATAAACCTGTGATATGCAGCTGCACTACTGTCTGAGCTGCTCTTATAGGAGATTAATCAACACCTTCTGACCAATCAGAATCCAGAATGCAGTGTATGTCCAATCTAACATTAGACAAGTATATAGTTAACGTTGTTTGATTATATTTATTAGGAATGCACTAGAAAATGGCTGCAACATTTTCCAAAAACAAACAAACAAAAAGATTAAATTCGTATACAAAAAGAGTGTCAAATCTATATACCATACACTTTTTTTTTTCTGGAGCTACTCATCGTTCTTCTTCCAGATTGGAAAGTCTGCTTCTGTTATAAATAATATACCTCTAGGATTATGGTTAAATATTAATCCTGGTTGTTTTGCTATTTCAGGAGCTGCAGAAGACCCTGAAGCAGGTGGACAGTGGTTTGGACGTGACGGGCGAGTCTCTCCGAGTGCTCTGTAGAGCTTACCCTGCTCAGCAGCTGACCGCTCTGGGGGAGAGCATCACTGAGCTGGTGAGGCGGAGCGAAGCGGCCGCTCAGCGTTCCAGCCGAATCTTCCAAACTCTACAGGAAACACTTCTGCACCGTTTTAAAGGTAAGAGGATCTACAGCAGGAGTTTCTACTGAGGTCCATTCGTACATGTACACCTGTTGCCACACACACACACACACACACACACACACACACACATGTTCTCTCCCACAGACAGTCTGACAGCTCTCAGTGGGAATTGACTAGGCTTCGTTACTAGGACAACAGAAAGCTTTTTTCCCCCTTCCAGACCCGCCCACACAGACCATCTGCTCTCATAAACACGGGCGTCCATGCATCCCTCCGTGATAACTGTACATCGCTTTGCCTCCTCTCTGTCCATCTCTCATCCTCTACTCATGCTGTCTCGCTCACAGAACTCACCCAGGATTTCCACAGTTGGCTCTCGGAGCTGAGAGCAGGTACAGAGGAGCGCCCTGAGGAAGCAGGAGACGTTCCTGAGGTTACCGCTCAGCTGCAGAGGCTCAAGGTAGCATCACGTTTGAATTGTTCTGGTTATTTTCAGATCCGGTTTAGGAAAATTCTCTCTCTTGTCTGCCTGCCAATTCACCTTAGAGGTAGGAACGGCCCACATCACACCCCCTTTGCTGATCATTATTCCTCTTATACCACAGCAGTTTGCCAACAGTTACAGTTTTATGTATTAAAGAATGACACATCATGCGTTTTATAGGTTTATAGTTGCAGTTAATGTTGTGGAACGTCCATGAATCAAGAAAGTCTGCTCTCAGTTATGTTCTAGCAGCTATAAACAGCCATTCCCTCACTAACCTCTCTTTTTTCTCTCGTGAATGTTCTTTTTTTTTTTTGTTAGAAGACATTTATTTAACATTTATGGAATGGGTCTCAGTTGTAAGCGCTCTCAGTCTCGGTTATGCGTTCTGTTTTCTCCATTTTCTTGGTAAAATGACAGATTGAGCTTTGTGTGTGTGTGTGTGTGTGTGTGTGTGTGTGTGTGTGTGTGTGTGTGTAAGTGAGAGAGAGAGAGAGAGACTGGTGAGACTGGTGAGGGAATGGTTTATTGCAGCTATAACGTAAGTGAGAACAGGAACTGACTTGTCTCTCAGATGTTGCACAACATTAAATCTAATTATAAACCGTTAAAATGTGCGACGTGTCGTTTATCAATTAATTAAACATTGTAATAGTTGGCAAATTGTTGTGGTATAAGCGAAGTAACACACTCCAGACCGTTGCTGTTGTACGAAAATAGGGGGTTAGTGGCACTCCACTTGCGCGTTGTGTCACATCACACCCCTCCACGACGTGCATTATTTTCTTATAACACGAAAATCACAGGTTTATATCCACACGCTTGTTCTAATATGTTAGCGTTTCTATAGTAGCAGCTCGTTCACAGGGACTTGTACAGCAGGCGCTCCACTTAAACAGATTTTAAAATGTGCGTAGTCGTTGATATGGTGAGGTTTCCTGTAAGGTGATGTTTGTTTAACATTTGTGGAAGGAGTCTCCAGTGTCAGCGCTTTGTGTCACAGTAAGAAATTCTCCCGGACAGAGGAGTTTTTATTAATATGACAAGCTGTGTTTTTTTTTTTTTTTTGGAGGGTAATTATAAATGGTTAAAAAAATACTTCAGTAGTTAAAACACCTGTAACTGCTGTGGTATAAGAGGAATAAAACATTTAGAGATGTGCTGCTGTTAAGGTGGGAATAGTTATTCTGCTTCACCACACCACATTGCTGTTGATTATTTTCCTATAACAGCATGACACTGAGTGTTTTCTTCCTTACTGAGTTAACCTGAATGTAAAGCTTTCCCTGCTTATCTCTCAGCTTTCCTGATTTGTTAGCTTTAGCCTCAGTTGCTCTTTATAAAATGTAAGTTATTTCGATTTTAAAGTATGATTTGTACGAAAACGTGGTTGGATTTCATTTATTTTCTTAAGACTGAAGTAGTCAGAAAAGCTCATACAGATTACGTCATGCAACTGTACAGAGAGTTTTGCACAAAACAATCCTGGGTTTTAATTTTTTTTTCATTTATTTATAAAAAAGTGTGCACACTTTTTAACTTTTTTGACACAGTACTCCTATTTACGCTTCGGTATCATTTCTGCTATACATTTTTTCCTCCTGCTCTCTAAACAAACACAAAACCATTCTTTATTTGTGTTCAGATTGCTTAAGTACTGTTTAAA
>JAKKZJ010000019.1:16039583-16062604 GCA_033441845.1 Pangasius mekongensis
GAGTGTGTGTGAGTGTGTGTGAGTGTGTGTGAGTGTGTGTGAGTGTGTGTGAGTGTGTGTGTGAGTGTGTGTGAGTGTGTATGTGTGTGTATGTGTGTGTGTGAGTGTGTGTGTGAGTGTGTGTATGTGTGTGTGTGTGTATGAGGCCTCATCCTGATAACTGATATCAGTTGATGTATTTTCACTTAATTAATATTTTAATATTAGTAAAAAAAAAAATCATAATTTAAATTAATCTCACAACACAAAGAACACAATCTCACAAAATGAATATTTTTAGCTTTAAATAGTCATTAAAAAGCGATAAATCTAATGGAAGAAATGTAATATTTTCCTTTCAGTTTTCCTTTGAGGTCACATGATCAGCTTTTGATACGTGATTCAACATTAATATTTCAAATGATGTTGATTAATTTGCTTTAACAGCGAGTAAGGAAGGAATGAAAGCTTATAAGAAAAGTGCAGCGTTGCAGCTTTAACTCTGGAAGCGCTGACACTGGAGACTCCTTCCTCAAGTCCATGTGAATGAGCTGTTGCTATAGAAACGATAACGTATTAGCACGAGCGCATTAATATAAACCTGTGATGTGCCGCTGCACTGCTGTCAGAGCTGCTGTGATAGAGAATTAATCAACACCTTCTGACCAATCAGAATCCGGGATTCAGCAGCGCTGTGGTGTAAGAGGAATAAAACACTTCAGGAAAAGGGTCAGCTTCAGGCTGGCAGCAGTGACTCCGCCTCGTCACACCACTCCGTCGTTGATTATTTTCCTGTAACAGCACAGCAGCGTGTTTTAAATACTGTATTATTATGAACAGTAAGGTTAGGACAGTTCTATACAGTTTTATGAACACTAACCCCGCCCCCTCGAGCTTTCCTTGTATGTGATTGGCTCATGGTTTAGGTAGCAGCGTGAGATCTGTTTGTTTACAACGTTATTAATTGCTAAATAAACAGCAAAAACATATGTGAGTAATTCTGCTTCTGTGGGATATAAATAGTGTTTCACACTTCCTGTCTTAGTGTGTTACAGTGCTCTGTGTGTGTGTGTGTGTGTGTGTGTGTGTGTGCAGTCATTCATTTATTTATTTATTTCTCTGTCTGTGAGAAGCAAAGTGAAAAACATCACGTTAGACCTGCCTCATCACAATTGCACAGTGTGTGTGTGTGTGTGTGTGTGTGCGTGTCTGTGTGTGTTTGTGCATATTTGTATGTTTACGCGCATGTGTTCGTGTGTGTGTTTGTGCGTGCCTGTATGTTTTTGTGCGTGTCTGTAAATGTGTGTGTGTTAGCATGTGTACGTGTGACTGTGTTCGTATGCACGTGTGTGTGTGTTTGTTTGTGTGTGTCCATGTGTATGTGCATGTTTGTGTGTTTGTGCATGTTTGTGTGTTTGTGCGTGTGTGTGTTTGTGCGTGTGTGTGTTTGTGCATGTGTGTGTCCGTGTGCGTGTGTGTGTGTGTGTGTGTGTGTGTGTGTGTGTGTGTGTGTGTGTGTGTTTTTAAACAGCGTTTTCACTTTTGGATGATCTTTATAAAAGAGAGAGCCTGTTATTGAAACAGATGTCCACTGACCTCTCTATCTCTCTTTCTCTCTCTCCATCTTTTTTCTATTTCTGTCCATCTCTCTCTCCATCTCTCTATCTCTGTTTCTTTCTTTCTATCTGTCTCCATCTCTCTCTCTTTCTATCTGTCTCTCTCTCCATCTTTCTCCTTTTATCTATGTTTGTCTCTCTCTCCATTTCTTTCTCTCTCTTCAACTCTCTCTTTATTTTTCTCTTTCTTTCCATCCCTTTCTCCATCTGCCTCTCTTTCTATATATTGCAATTACTTTCTTTTCCTCTTTCTCTCTCTCCATTTCTTTCTCTCTCTCTATCTCTGTCTCTCTCTTTGTCTCAATGTTCATTTCAATCTCTTCATCTCTCTCTTTTTCTTCCTCTCTTTCTCCATCTCTCTTGTTCCATTTTTATCTCTCAAAATATCTTTCTCTATTACTCTCTTTGTATTTCTCTCTCTCATCGCTCCCTCAATCTCTGTCTTTCTCTCTCCATCTCTCTCCATCTCTTTGTTTGTCTCTCCATTTCTGTCTTTCTCTCCCCATATTCCTTACTCCCTTTCTCTCTCTCTCTCCATCTCGCTTTCTCAACATCTGTCTCTCTGTCTGTATCTTCTTCTTCATCTCATTCTCCATCTCTCTCTCTCCCTGGCTTTTGCTCCATCTCTCTCTCTCTCTCTCTCTCTCTCTGTATCTTCCTGTTCATCTCCCTCTCATTTTCTCTCTCTCTCTCTCTCTCTCTCTCTCTCTCTCTCTCTCTCTCCATCTCACTTTCACAACATCTGTCTCTCTCCCTGTATCATCTTCTTCATCTCACTCTCCATTTCTCTCTCTCGCTTTCGCTCCATCTGTCTCTCTCTCTGTATCTTCTTCTTCATCTCCCTCTCCATTTCTCTCTCTCTCTTTCTCCATCTCGCTTTTGCAACATCTCTCTCTCTCTGTGTGTGCGTGTGTGTGTGTAGTCTGAGTCTGCGAGCAGCTCGTGAGTGTCAGAATAAGGAGAAGCTCCTGGAGCAGCGTTTCCGCTCGTCTCTGCGTGATTTCCGTCAGTGGCTGGTCAACGCCAACATCTCCACGGCTAAATGCTTCGACTCTCCTCACAGCATTCAGGAAGCTTCCACCAGCCTCCAGAGGATTCAGGTACGGAGCCAGAACATTCCCGGGTTCTCAGCTGGAGAAGCTTTTCAGCGTTCAGGTAAAGGCCGGTGATGTCAGGAGCCAGGGATTCGTCACCATGACAACAACTCAGGTTATATTTAACCCTTTTAGAAAAAAAGGGTTTTAGAGATTATTGGTGAAAAAAAAGAGTGGGATTAATTTTAGCATTCAGATGGAGCTCAAAGCTAGATGCACGTATAAAACATATAAAATCCTTTGCACGTTTATTATTTTGACTTTATTATGATTCATTTGAAAGCTCAGACACCTGATGATGTAATGATACTTATAAAAAAATATACATACTGACATACGTATCTGACAGGATAAGAAATGGAAGAAGCTTTTCTTCCAGTTTTGTGCATCAACAGTAAATGGGAAGGTAGAAAGTGATGCAGGTAGGAAGTGAAGGTGTCAGTGGGGAAGTGAAGAAACGTCGGACCACACGCGCCACAGGCTTGGTCTGAGGAATCATTCGGATTTTGTGAATCATTTGGATTTGCTGCGCCGGCACTGTGTCGCTAGAAAAAGGGGGGAGCTATGACCGGAGCTGGAGTATGGCTGGGAAGTGTACGGCCAGCAGCAGAAGTCTTGGACGAAGGCCAGATTGGCCCCAGCAGGTCGTCTCTGTTTTTTTGCCAGCCAGATACGAGCCAGGCTTTGACAAAGTGACAGGCCTTTCACAGGTCCCATGGGCCACTTTATGAACCCGCCAAAATAGCCAAGGACATGCCAGAGTGGTCTGTTTTATGGCCTCAATTAGGAGCAGAAGAGCCGTGAGGACGCTGGTCAGCGCGGGTGCCTGGGAATGATGTACGACTGCAGAGTGAAACACACGTTAGGTTTGAGCGGGATAATGAGGGAGGCGTAAAGAGATCAATGCGCAGAGAAATGCAGGCCACTCGTTTTATTTATTTATCATCGCCCACGTTTTAACTGTGGAACAATGTTTCTGCATCGCTGAGTCCTCTCAGCTCTCAATATGGCAGGCATTATTTCACGCTCAGCTGCGTCTATATGACTTGAGCCGAGAGAACGCGGCGAGGCTTGCACGCATGAGCATCACAGATGGTACTGAGACAGAGGGGGTTGTGGGGTTGTGCTGTCAGTTTGTGGACGTGACCGCTCGGACTTAACGCGCTCTCGGTCTGTCTGAGTGACGTCTCGCTCGTTGTGCTCCGCAGGAGTTCCTGAGTGACAGTGAGCAGGGCCAGGCCAGATTAAACGCCGTGCTCTCCCACGGGGATCGGCTTGGCGCCGTAGTGTCCTCTGATAGGGTGGAGGCGGTCAGGGCCAAAGCCAACGCTGCCAAGGATGACTGGAGGAACCTGATGGACAACCTGAAGCAGAGAGAGACCGTATTACAGGTACTACTCCAACAAGACACTTAAATAAAAATACGCAAGAATGAACATATAGCATGAATAAAACATGCTATGAGTGATATCTATGAGCAAACTTGGTTTTCTGTTAAATATTGGTTTTAAAATTATTGGCACCCTCACGGTTAAAATCTTGTGGAGCCTTCCCTGGAGAGAGTAACAGCACTGAGTCTCTTCCTGACACTTGTACAATATCTTAGAAACGTCTTCATGCATTTATACTTTGTGAACAGCCTTCAAACCTGTAGACCAGGATGGCCATTTTGTTTAGATACATTAGGACTTACTTTTTGGGTCATTATCCTGTTAAAAAGTTTGTCTGTGGCCGAATCTTAACGTCCTCAACCAGGCTTTAAGCTAAACTATTGAGGTACTTGTGGAAATTCATGACTCACTCGAGAAGAATTAAGGCTTAGACTTTAAGGGGAATACATAGAAAAATGAATTAACACAGAACAGGTGAACACAGTCAGGTAACACAGCAATGACAGGACACAAGCAAAAGCACATGATATGAACTTAACACTAAATGACACGATGGCCGAGCTCAGAAACGTGAAGCACACTGAGAATTTGTGGCACAAATTTGTGAAATTAATGAAAACACATAGTGTATAATGCTAATATTGCAATCATTGTAATCATGATAAATTTGCAGCAGTATGTGACAGTTGTGTTGGTTTTCTTTTTTAATTGAAAGCAGCATCAGTATGTTTCCTCTGGCATTGCTGCAGGGTGAAAACATTTTAGCGTGTAAGCACAATTTTAATGAAAGCACATTACCCAAAGGTACAGACACAGAGAGGTGTGTTGCTTGTGTGTGTGTGTGTGTGTGTGTGTGTGTGTGTGTGTGTGTGTGTGTGCGTGTGCGTGTGCAGGGTCTGCAGTGTCAGATGCAGGAGTTCGAGGCGAGTGTGGAGCCTCTTCAGGACTGGATCAACAGAACAGAGATCAGTGTACAGGAGAGCAGCGCTCGTCTTCACGATCTCCCCGCTAAGAGACTGGAGCTGAGCAAACTGCAGGTACAGAGCGTTAATTACACCAATGTGCTGTTAACCACAATAACACACCCTCTCTCTGCTCTCCTCTCGTTAAACACACTCACTCAGGCATCAGGAAGTAAATTGATTCACTCAGTTAGCTGCAGTGAATAATAATTGTCTGAAGGGATTATAACATCACTAAATTTCTGTGGTTCAGAGACAGTGTCAGAATGATGATAATTACAAGTTTACAAGTTGTTTATGTCTTCAATAAACTCATAATTAACTGCTAAACCTCTGACTTGACTGTCTCACGCCGCATTCTAAACAAACACGGCTGCAACGTGGGCAGCAGATTCCAGATTCGAAAAGGTGTTTCAGTAAAATCATAGTTTTGATTTGTTTCTTAAGCTTAAACAACTATCTATCTATCTATCTATCTATCTATCTATCTATCTATCTCCGTACATCTCCATATTTACTTACGTAACTACCTCTACCTACTTACACCAACATACCTACCTACCTATGTTTTCCTCATGGTCTGTATGGAGTCATGCAGGTACCTACCTATGTCTATCTATCTACCTGCCTCTACCTACCTCTATCTACCTACCTACCTAAACTGCCTAACTACTTCTCTACCTACTTACCACTACCTACCTCTACCTACACCTAACTACCTACCTATTTCCCTACCTCTACCCACAATAAAACAACCTACCTACTTCCCTACCTACCTACACTAAACTACCTACCTACCTCCCTACCTACCTACACTAAACTACCTAACTGCCTACCTACTTACACTAAACTACCTACCTACCTACCTACCTACTTACACTAAACTACCTACCTACTTCCCTACCCACCTACACCTAACTACTTACCTACTTCCCTACCTCTACCTACACTAAACTACCTACCTACTTACTTCCCTACATACCTACACTAAACTACCTACCTACTTCCCTACCCACCTACACTAAACTACCTACCTACCTACCTACTTCTCTACCCACCTACACCTAACTACCTTCCTACTTCCCTACTTATACCTACACTAAACTACCTACCTACCTACCTCCCTACATACCTACACTAAACTACCTACCTACTTCCCTACATACCTACACTAAACTACCTACCTACCTACCTACACTAAACTACCTACCCACCTACCTACTTCCCTACCCACCTACACCTAACTACCTACCTATTTTCCTACCTCTACCCACAATAAAACAACCTACCTACTTCCCTACCTACCTACACTAAACTACCTACCTACCTCCCTACTTCTACCTATACTAAACTACCTACCTACACTAAACTACCTAACTATCTACACTAAATTACCTACCTACACTAAAGCACCCACCTACCTACACTAAACTACCTACCTACCTACACTAAAATACCTACCTGTCTGGTCTCCCTAGCAGTAGACCAGATATTAAGTATTTTTAATTATTATATTATTCAATTATTTTATAATCAAACAATTATATTATTGTATAAGAAGTTATTCTTTAAATATATATTTTATATTTTCTAATGTATATTTTTAGAATTGTAATCGCTTTTTGGTATACATGCAAAAATGCACTCATTTCTAGAAATTATTCTAGAGACTCGTTTATGGAGATTAGATAAATGTTTTTTGATTACAAAATGGTCATATCAAAAATTTCGTTAGTATTTCCATATCCTCGGATTTCCTGGAAAAAATAACTGTATGGATTTGTTGGTAATAACGTCTGGTAATAAAGAAATACACTCTACCTATACACACTGATATTTTCTTATCCTTTTCTCCATGTCCATAAAACGTCAATATTTTCTTATTTTAGAATGTATGAGAGCTGATTCCCACTGACTCTTAACTCGCCTGCTCACAGCAAAAGAACCGCTTGAGAGTTTAATATTGTCATTAGACACCTTAAAGAGGAAATGAATCAACTAGTCAACGGGGATGCTAACTTTTAAGCTTGCTGACAAAGAGAGCGGCGGACTGAGAAACAGTTGCTGTGATATTTACACTGTGCGTTGTAATGGGGCTTAAAGCCAAAAAAAAATGAAAACATGATTCTGTTTGGGAAATAAAATGGAAAAATGACAAACATTGTTAATTTTTTTTAAATTTCACAAAACAAGGGGGGACGCTAACTTTTACACTGTATATTATAGCAATCAGGACATGGTATGTGTTGCCATAGAAACAGGAGAACGAACATCTCTGAGTTTTCATCTAGCAATTAACTGTAATTCTGAAAGGAAGCAGTTCTTTAAAAACGTGCACTGTACGTGTAATTAAATGATCACGTTGAATGAACTGAGATAGACGTGGGCTTTAATGGGATTTGCGTTCTGTATGAACGGTTTAATATCGTTCGCTCTCTGGATGAGATAATGAAATCTCAGTGTTGATTCTGCTGAGTCAGACGTTTTACACGGTAAAGGATTAGACTCCGATCGAATTAATTGCGGTTTGAGAGAGCTTTGTCTCCATCAGACCTCAGAAGACCCACGATAAAGAGATTCTTGCGTACAAGATGGATAACGTCTTTAGAAAATCATGTCTTTTTTTTTTTTTTTGTTTCGTTGTCCCACAGCTCTCCATCCTCTGTCTTTCTTTTCTCTTTCTTTTAATCTCCGTATGCATTTATTCTATGTAGTATTGCATTTTCTTCCTTTTTATCTAAAGAAGCAGAAAGATGCTTACTCTATACGTCACTCGTCCTGTGAGTTCTGTTTTCTTTCGTTGCTCCTTTTCTTTCGTTTCCAACACGGAGGTGGTTTTACTTGTCATTACCGACATGCTGAAAACGTACCACACTGAAAAGCAAAACCTTACTACGTTGGTCTTGCGTCGTTTGATCTCTTTAACGGGTTGCTTTTTGGTAATATTTTGCGATATTTTTCACGGTATGGACCCTCTAATGTCCTGTCTCTTCCCTTGTTCCCGCTGTGTCCTGCTCTTCAGTCGGTGTTGGAGGAGATGGGCTCCATGGAGTCGGAGCTGGGAATGCTGAGAGAGAGAGCTCACAGCCTGTGGGAAGGTCAGGCGGCTGGGAAAGGCTTCGTGCACCGGGTCTGTCAGCTCGCCGCACGCTACCTGGCCCTGAGCAACCGCACTAAGGTAATGAGTTTAAATCCTGTGCGCACACACACGTTCATGCTCTCACGTCTGTGCAGGTTTCCTCACTGTGCTAATGCTTATGACTGCAGAGTCCAGCTAAGTGCCGATTGTTGGAAGTTAATACCGAAATTCAGACCTCAGACGTAACTAGCGACGCTAATATTCAGACAGTTGCACAGGGTTTGTACACGCAGTTTGCCTAAAACAAAAATGTCTCTCAGTTACGAATGATTCTGGCCTTCGATTATAGCCTTTTTTATAGCGTGATATCAGCTCGAGCGAGGAGCGGGATCAAGTCCAGCACCTCTGTCCGACAAGTTGATGTAAGCATGATATGCTAAAATCATACAAATATGGCCTAATGGTTGGAGAGTTGGACTTGTAACTCGAAGGTGAACCTGAAGGTCGTGGGTTTGAGTCTCAGGTCCGGCAGGGATTGTAGGTGGGGGGAGTGAATGACCAGCGCTCTCTTCCACCCTCAATACCACGACTGAGGTGAGACCCTTGAGCAAGGCACCGAGCCCCCAACTGCTCCCCGGGCGTTACAGCAAAAAAAAAAAAAAAAGGCTGCGCACTACAGCCTACCTACATCACATTAGTACTTGTAGCATATTTGATTTCGTACCTATAATATCGCACTCCACCTGTACAGCTCACCCCTGCAGTGTGATTTATAACACGACCTGTACAGTGTTAATGGTTTATTGGAAGGAATGCAGATTAAGAATTTAATTGTACAGTGCAACTGCCTGTTTTACTGTGCATATAACAATAAACTCTTAAATCTTCAATCTTATATTAATTAACTTATACTGTCCTTGTGTCTACAAAAAGGTGTTTATTGTCCAGAGAATATTGACAGCATCAAACCCTATCTGCTTCTTCAGTCTACATTTTCTGTCCCCTGATTTTTTTCAGGGTTAAAGGTGAATGCTTGTGTATAAAAATGGTGGACTAGATGCTGTTGAAAACCCAGTCTCATACACTTAAGAAAAACTGGCAACCTTGGAGTCATGTACCACACACACAGGTGATTCGCGTAATCTGAATAAGGAGACCAGAAAATCGACTTAAGCAGCTACGTAACCTGATTCTGAATACAAGGAACTTTCCTGAGGAAATATTGGTGTAAATTAAACTGAAATTAAGTTGGCAACTCTGAATGTGGCTTTATGTTTATGCCAACGGATGTTGTTGGCTAACTCCAGCGTGTAACTATTTTTCCCCTGTTTGCTCTGTGTTGCTCTTTTTGTGGTCAGAGATGGACTGCTCTGGTGTAGATCGAGCAGTGCAAAAAAAACAAACAAACAAGCAAACAAAAAAAAAAAAAAAAAGAAGGTGTGACATTGAAAATCTGGGGGCAGATTAGGATTTTACTACCCTCTTTGGTCCAGAATTAAATGCACTAATAGGCTCTTATCTTAAACCCAGTGTCAGCCTCAGACTCTCTGTCCTGTCTTTTGTACACTTTTCTGGCCACGAGCTTCAGAATCATCAAGATTTACATACAATCTTACTGGCACTGCAGCAGGAAAAGTGGTGTACGGGAAACAGGAAAACGTTCTTTTGGACACTGTAACACAATGAACTTGTGAAAAGAAGGTATAGTCACTGAATTGAAAGAAATCCATGGTGTCCCTTTTGCAAACCATATCTTCCTGTGAAAGTAGAAAGTTCTTGGGTATATTTATTGATTAAAACCGAAAGCTGGAGATCTGGTTTGTGTTGTGTCACATTTCTTACCCCTCTATTTTTTTAAAGATCTACTCTTTATGTCATCTTAAATGTTATTCCATTGGTTTGGAAATGCCTTAAAACCCATTTCACAAGGAGACGAAAGCTAATTACTGTACATAAGGGCAATGCTTCTTGAGTCTAAATGCACTTTTTTCACTCTTTTATACTCTTTTATCAAGACTTTATCCTACACAGGGCAGGTGTTTGTTGTCATGGGGGAATACTGATGTGTAGGGAATACTGAACTGTATATAATAATGAAATATAGTGAATACTGAAGTGTAGGGATTACTGAAGTTACAGGAATACTGAACTGCAAGGAATCCGGAAATGTATGGAATCCTGAAGTGTAGGAAATGCTGAAGTATAGGCTATTCTGAACTATATGGAATACCAAAGTTCATGGTATTATTAATGTTTAGGGAATACTGAAGTGTAGAGAATACTGAAATATAGGCAATACTGGAGTGCAGGGAATACTGAAGTGCGGGGTATACTGACATGTGGGGAATACTGAACCGTACAGGGAATACTGATCTCTGCGGGGAATACTGAAGTGTGCGGGGAATACTGGAGTGCAGGGAATACTGAAGTGCGGGGTATACCGACGTGTGGGGAATACTGGACTGTGCGGGGAATACTGAAGTGCAGGGAATACTGAAGTGCGGGGTATACCGACGTGTGGGAAATACTGAACTGTGCAGGGAATACTGAACTCTGCTGGGAATACTAAAGTGTGCAGGGAATACTGGAGTGCAGGGAATACTGAAGTGCGGGGAATACTGGACTGTGCAGGGAATACTGAACTCTGCCGGGAATACTAAAGTGTGCAGGGAATACTGAAGTGCAGGGAATACTGAAGTGCGGGGAATACTGGACTGTGCAGGGAATACTGAACTCTGCCGGGAATACTAAAGTGTGCAGGGAATACTGAAGTGCGGGGAATACTGGACTGTGCAGGGAATACTGAACTCTGCCGGGAATACTTAAGTGTGCAGTGAATACTGAAGTGCGGGCAATACTGGACTGTGCAGTGAATACTGGACTGTGCAGGGAATACCGAAGTGCCTGGAATACTGAAGTATATGGAATACTGAAGTGTTCAGGGGGTTTAGAAGCATTTAAATGTGTTTTTTTTGTCTCTAAAATTAAATTGGAAACGCCTTAAAACCCATTTCGCAAAAACAGAAGGCTAATCATCTAAGAGAAATGTTTAATTGTGTTTTTGTTGACTGGCTGTCGGTAGAGACGCTCCAGTGAAGCATAAATATTATATCTTGGAGAATGGAATGTGCTGCTGCTGCAGAATACAGCTGACCTTTAAACCTGTGTTTGTTGGTTTGTTTCTCGGCGTTCTCATTATCACCCCGTGTGATTTATTACACTCTCATCAGAAGAAAGCACTTTAGGCAGAAAGTCTAAACCACGAAGCTGTGCTTGATTTCTAATGTTGTTTTCTAATTGTTTTCTAATGCTGGTCTTGTGGGAACACAACTGATGGGTTTGTTGAAAAGCCAATGGCCACTGAAGCCTTTCTAATTCAGTTTGCCGATTTTCTAGTTCCGGGAGCGCTATTCCAGTTTGACTCCGGATACAGTGAAGAAGCCAACAAGGATGCTACGTTAGTACAGTTAAAGTTATGGGAGATATGGGAACTTTAAATTATCAAGGCAGAAAGATTTCCTCGCAGAAAGTTTCTCGTATTCCATGGCGTTAGCGTCTTTAATGTTTCCCCATCTGGAAGTTTCATGTCATGTTGGGATTCTGTCACGGTTCACTGAGATTCTGTTGTGAATCACAGTGTGTGTATCATCTCCTAGACTGTTTTGGTATAAAAACAACAAGAAGTTTAATTTTTAGTACACCATTTAATGATTTTTACTGTTTTACTGGTGGGAAAAAAATCACAGAAGTATACAGAATACTGAAGCGAAGGGAATACTGAAGTGAGGGGAATACTGAAGTGAGGGGAATACTGAAGTGAAGGGAATACTGAAGTGAAGGGAATACTGAAGTGAAGGGAATACTGAAGCATACAGAATACTGAAGTGAAGGGAATACTGAAGTGAAGGGAATACTGAAGTTAAGGGAATACTGAAGCATACGAAATACTGAAGTTAAGGGAATACTGAAGCATACGGAATACTGAAGTTAAGGGAACATTGACAGATTATGGATTATTGTACAGAATATTGAAGTGTAAGGAATACTAATGTGTATGGAATACTGAAGTGTAAGGAATACTGGAGCTTAGAGAATACTGAGGTGTATATAATACTGAAGCTTAGGGAATGCTGAAGTGAAGGGAATACTGAAGTGAAGGGAACATTGACAGACTATGGGTTATTGTAGTGTAAGGAATATTGAAGTGTAAGGAATACTAATGTGTATGGAATACTGAAGTGTAAGGAATACTGGAGCGTAGAGAATACTGAGGTGTATATAATACTGAAGCTTAGGGAATGCTGAAGTGAAGGGAATACTGAAGCATACGGAATACTGAAGTGAAGGGAACATTGACAGACTATGGGTTATTGTAGTGTAAGGAATATTGAAGTGTAAGGAATACTGATGTGTATGGAATACTGAAGTGTGCAGAATACTGGAGCGTAGAGAATACTGAGGTATATGTAATACTGAAGCTTAGGGAATGCTGAAGTCTAAAGAATACTACAGTGTAAAGAATATGTGTAAGGAATACTGACGTGTAGGGAACATTGAAGTGTACAGAATACTGAAGTGTACGGAATACTGAAGTGTACCGCATTGAGAAGTGTACGGAATACTGAAGTGTAAAGAAAGTGTAAGTGTACAGAATACTAAAGTCAAGGAAACGCTGTAGTGTATGGAACACAGAAGATCATGGAATATTGAAGAGCATGGAATACTGCAGTGCACAGAGTAAATTTTTATTCTATACTATCAGTAAGCTGAAAAACATACGTATTTCTTTCTCGACCTCCACAGGAGAAGGTCTCCAGGGTGGAGCGTGTAGTAGGGGAGCATCAGCTCTTCTCACAGGGCTTACAGGAACTTCAGAGCTGGGTTTCAGAAGCCCAGCAGATCCTTGAGACCTGCCGAACTCCCACCGCTGACAAGAGCGTGCTGCTTACCAGAATGAGCCAGCTCGAGGTACTGGTGCTCTTCACACATCAACACATGTCCTAACATATCCCTGCACGGAAAAAGTGGTGCTGTGGTATCATAGTGTTACTTATGAACTCAGGGATGTGACAGAATAAACTCATTGACCTGAACGTGTCACAGTCTGATATGCTAATTAGCAGAGGATGATGGGGTTTTCCCTAGTTGCATGTGATGCATGCATTTTTATTGAGGCCAAGCTAAACAATACAATAAGCTTTATTAATCCCTGAAGAGAAATTGAATTTTTCTATTATTACTGCATATAAAGTGTGATGTACAGGTTATAGCTGAGCAGTAAAAAGCAAAATAAAATGTATCTACTGTATATCATAGAAAGTTTATTATTGCATTTGGTATTATGATTTATACTTAATAAATATGCCATTTTATCGGTTTCTTAAGCATTAAAAACATATTAAACCATTTATTTTTCAGATTATGTTTATTTCTAATGGGTCAGAAAAATAGGTTCATCAAATCAGACAGTGTTATTAGTGTTATCACCTTCAGACCAGTTTCATATCACACACTCAAGTGTTCCTTAAAAGTTTGCTGAAATTATTTTTTTTTAATCTTCCAACCAATCAGGTCACAGAGATGTTTTGCCTTCCCACCAATCAGGTCACAGCTCAGGGGGCAGGCAATAACATACAAACACACAACCGGTATTAGTATTAGTATAAGACTGGCACTTCTTTTGAAAGAAGCTTGAAGAGGAACAAACCTAAGAACCCTTCAAGATAGAAAGTGTATGATGGGTCGTAGTCCTGGCCTCATTACTGGAGATGTTTTCTTATTGTGAGTATAACAGTATTCATGCTGTTGCCGTTCCAGGAGCTGTTGGCGGCGCGTCAGGAGCGGGAGATCCAGCTGAAGATGCTCATCACCAGAGGAGAAGCAGTGCAGAGGAACACCTCAGCCGAGGGGGTACCTGTGGTTCGCAAACAGATCCAGGACCTTAAAGACTCCTGGGACTCGCTTCTCTCTGCCTCTATTCAGTGCAAAAGGTCTGGAGTTTATCAGCTTTCTATAACCACGACATCCCATTAGTCCCGTCACAGTTATTACAGTGCTTTGAGTTCTCGATTCTGATTGGTCAGGAGGCGATTAAGTTTCTGATAGGTCTATATTAATGCGCTCGTTCCAATACGTTATCGTTTCTATAGTAACAAGTTACAGAGAGACTTGTACGGCGGGTGATCTATGTATATAAAACAGAAGGAAAACGTGTAATTGTTGAAATGTTGAACTTTTCTCTAAGGAGACTTTTATGTACTGTTTGTGGAAGGAGTCTCCAGTGTCAGTGCTTTGTAACAGTCAGCGGTCTCTTCTCTGCATTTTTTTTTTGTCTTATCTTCGAGAGGAAAATAGTAAGCATGAAAACGGGAAGTAACTTCTTTCATGGATGTACCTACAAATGGGTAAAAATACAATGTATCATTTTATTTAACAAAAATGTTATAATTGTAATCATTGGCAAACTGCTGTGGTATAAGAGGAATAAACCACTTTGGGACGTGCTGCACTGATTATTTTCCAATAGCAGCGTACATAAGTGTTTTATTCCTTACTTCAGTATTATTTTGAGTTACAGGTTTTCATCTGTGAATGAACTGTTGGAACTCAGCTGTAATTAGTATTGTGTCGATGACAATATTGAATATTGTGTATTTCAGCAATATGTTATTATTTGTGCTGCGTCCCTTTCGTTGCTTAGCGTGAAAACTCGGGTTCGTCATATTAAATGAGGATTTAGAAGTCTTCGCTTGCGTGTTAGTGAGTAGCAAGTGAGGGAACGGTTATTTATTTTTTCCCTGTGTGTGTTGTATTCGCAGCCAGCTGGAAGGCGCTTTGTCTCACTGGACCAGCTATCAGGAGGATGTGAGCCAGTTCGAGGGCTGGCTGGAACGAGTGGAGGAGAGTCTGGGGAACTCGGATAAACACTACACCGAGATGAGGGAGAAGACGGCGAATTTACGCAAGGCGAAGGTGCCTCATGCAGCGCAGCGCTGTAATCCGTGTGTCCAGGACGGATATCACCGTTGTATCACCAATAACAATAAAAATATATGCGTATACTATAATAACATCCTATATCCAAAGTACATACAGTTTTATACCACGGTGCTGTTGAATTCTCGTTCCTGATTGGTCAGAAGGTGTTGATTCATTTTCAATCAGTAGCACAGCTGCAAGTGACCGGTTTGCGATATATTAACGCACAATAAGTTATCGTTTCTATAGTAATAAGTTAACGCACAATAAGTTATCGTTTCTATAGTAACGGCTAATTCAAAGGGATTTGTACACTGGACGCTGCACATAATCTAAGCCGGATAAAATAATAAACAGTTCAAGAACCCTGTTAGTATTTAACAAAGAAAAATGTATAATCGTTGATTTTTCTGTAGGGAGATGTTTACTAAACATTTATGGAAGGAGTCTCCGGTGTCAGCGCATGTTGGCAACATGAGAAAATCACAAGACTTTCAGTTTGTTTGTTTGTTTGTTTGGCTTATTAACTTCGAGATAGAGAAAGCAAGAGGCTGGTGAGGGAATTACCGTTTATAGCGCAAAGTGAGAACAGGAAGTAACTTGTTTCGTGGACGTACAGTGATAAAAAGTATGCAGTGTTCTTCTTTAATTAATAGAAAATGTAATTGTTGGTATAAATTGCCGTGGTGCAAGAGGAATAAAACACTTCCGGACACTCTGTTGTAGGAAAACAATCAACCTCCAGGTGGTAACGGTAACGCAATGTCATGACAGCACCCCTTTGTTGATTATTTTGCTAAAACAGCACAACACAGAGTGCTATATTTCCTACATTATATAGTGTGTAAAGGATTTTGCTTGAACAGTGAGGTCTGTATTAGTCTAAACAGAGCACAGTGATGATATGTACTGATGCTGATATAGAAATGTATTTCCTTTTTTTTTTCGACAGCTGCTTTATGAGGAAGTGTTGAGTCACTCGAGCCTGTTGGAGACCATCGCCACAAAGGGCTCCAACCTTCCCGAGCACTCGGCCACTCAGCAGGAGGTACAGGAGCTCAGTGAGCAATACGAAGCCATCAAGGACAAAGCCAAGGTATGTCTGCGAAACAAACTGAGGCTGAGAATCAGAGCATGCTTCGGAGTAAGATGTGTTTCTGCGGCGTTTCAGGCTGCTGTCAGGAAGGCGGAAGAGCTGGTCCTGGTCCATCAGGAGTATCAGCGAGGTCTGCACATGTTTGAGGACTGGCTGGAGCAGGAGCAGAGCAACCTGGGTCTCCTTTCACCCTTGGATGGAGATGTGAACACACTGGAGAAGACCCTGAAAGAGCTGCATGTGAGTGTAGTATAAAAGGGAACAGCTGTTCTTTTTTTCTCTCCACTCATCTCCTTATCGTCTCATCGACTTCTTTGTTTTTTTTTTCCAGATGCTCCAGTCACGTTGCTCCGAGGGCCAAGCCTTGCTGAAGTCAGCTCTGTCCAGCCGGGAGCGGGTGATCCCGTGGGGCGTCCCGCAGATTGAGGACAGGGCTTTGGAGACGGCGCAGAGAGAGTGGCAGGCGTATCAGGACAGGCTGGAGAACACTCAGGCTAGCCTGGAGCAGACGCTCGTCAGACTGCAGCAGCTGGAGGGACGCTTCCAGAGCCTGGACCAGTGGCTGGTAGACATCGAGCTCAAAGTCAGGCTGAGGAGCCACAGACGCTCCGATTGTGCTGCTAAAGAGCTCCAGCTACAGCAGCTACTAGTAAGGAGGAGAGAGAAACATACAGCATAACACTATGTTCATGCTAGCAGGTGACAAGTCACTTGTGTCGCTGGTAACTTGTGGGCGTGGTCTGCCAATGTTTTACATAATATATATATATATATATATATATAGCTTCTGAAGCTAGCTAGTTAAACACAGATTAAATGCACTAATCAGATTAACAAAGGAAATGACATAGATTAGCAAAGCAAACTGTACTAGCTACGTACACTCATACGTACATACGTAGAAAAGGAATGATCACTTGTCACGTTGTTGTGTGCTTGTGCGAACGTAAGGTTTTTTTTTATAATGTTGGTGCCAAAATTAAATGCAGGACAGCGTTTCACCCAAAATGAAAAAAAAAAAAAAAAAAGCTAAAGACTCAGAACTAGGACAAAGTGAAAGACAGCTCAGTAATCCAGCTCTACTCCTAGCAGAGCAACACAGAGGATTTCAACAGACAAACTAATGAAGGGGAACAAGCAACAGGTGAGAACAATTAACTACCATGGCAACAGGCTCACGAGAACAGGAAGCACTGACCTTATAAGGAACGTGAAGGAGAAAACCGGACAGACGGTGCACAGACTGTGAAGAGTAAACAAGAATCAGGCCAGACCTGACCATATTATAGGTTCTGAATGGCCTCCCAGTGCCGTCCTGTACTGAGAGCAATTAATACATCTATAAACACCCTCATCTTTCCCTCTCTTTCTTTCTCTTTGCTTTCTCTTTCTTAGTAAAACTATAGAACAGTTGTCTTGATTCTCTTGTTCTCTTTCGAGTGGGAGAATAGCATTAAATGAACAAATGATTATTTCTTCTCATAATAATAACAAAGAAAAATAATCTCTCTTTTTCTCTCTTTCTGTCACTGTCTCTATCTCTGTCTATCTATCTCTCTTTCTCTGTCTCTGTCTTTCTCTCTCTCTTTCTGTCTCTCTCTCTGTCTCTCTCTCTGTCTCTATCTATCTCACTTTTTCTGTCTTTGTCTTTCTCTCTCTCTTTGTCTCTCTCTCTTCCTGTCTTTTTCTCTCTGTCACTGTCTCTATCTCTGTCTATCTCTCTTTTTCTGTCTGTCTTTGTCTCTCTCTTCCTGTCTTTTTCTCTCTTTCTGTCACTGTCTCTATCTCTGTCTATCTATCTCTCTTTTTCTGTCTGTCTTTCTCTCTCTCTTTCTGTCTCTCTCTCTGTCTCTCTGTCGATCTCACTTTTTTTCTGTCTTTGTCTTTCTCTCTCTCTCTTCCTGTCTTTTTCTCTCTCTCACTGTCTCTATCTCTGTCTATCTCTCTTTTTCTGTCTCTGTCTTTCTCTCTCTCTCTTTCTGTTTCTCTCTCTCTCTGTCTCTCTATCTCGCTTTTTCTGTCTTTGTCTTTCTCTCTCTTTCTGTCTCTCTTTGTCTTTATCTCTTCCTGTCTTTCTCTCTCTTCCCATCTCTTTCTCTTTGCCTGTCTGTCTCTCGTGCTCTGTCTCTCTTTTCTCTTTCTCTGTCTGTCTCTCTTCGTCTGTCTCTCTGTCTGACTGATGTCTCTCTCTCTCTCTCAGCGGTGGCAGGTGGAGGCTGTACAGAAGCAGTGTGAGATGGAGGCTCTGAGTGCTTTAGCTCAGCAGGTTGTGGAAGACGCTCATGTCAGCGCCCGGGTCAGCGCCCGGGTCACTCAGCTCACCGCCCGCTACCACGCCCTCCTCCTGCGCATACAGGTCAGGAAAAACAGCACTTAATGATCATTACAAGAAGTGGGAAGTTGGAGCTCAGAAATATATCATTTTCGACCTCCTTGTGTTCGGGCTACAAAGTGGTGAAAAAACAACGGACACCTCCATGTTTGTCTTTTCTTAGCAGTAAGCGAACCAGCTCATGTGATAAGAGTGATGTGTTTACACTAACTGTATAGTCAGTGTTATTGATTTTATTGATTAATCTAAGTCTGTGCGCTGATTTATCTAAACTAAATACGTGTACACACAGTAAAACCCATTTAAAGGTAAGAAACGCTGCTGTGTTTACTGTTCATGCTGTGAGCGGCCATGTTGATGTGACGTCACTTGCTGAATTCAGGGTTGAGGAAACCTTTCCTGAGTTCCTGAGTTAGGAATTCCGATTTTCTTCTTCTTTTCTTTCTCCTAGTCGAAGGCTGGAGCTAATTTCAGAGCCGGAAAAATGTAAACATAAGCCTGAAATTTCCAAAAATGTTTTCAGTGTTGACCAGTGCATGTGTTCTCAGCCGATTTATTTATGATGTATTTTATGCATATAGGCTTATGTTTATGTAAATTGTAATAATAATTACATGCATTATTATAATTATTCTCAATATTGCATTATCCTTCATTCCATTTGATGCTCGTCTTAAGCCTTATTTTACGCCAGATCACATTTTTAAAATTAAAATAAGCGTATGTTTGAGTGGCATACTCCTGGATTCTAGCTACAAACACTGCAAAATACAAAATGTGTCATATATTTTGCTACAACATAAGTGAGAACTGGAGCTAACTTGATTCGTGGACATTTCACAGCATTAAATGTAGCTATAAATGGATAACAATTACAAATGATCGTTATTTAATGGGTAAAACTTGTAAAATTAAAATGGGTGGCAAATTGCTGTGGTATAAGAGAAGTAAAACACTTTAGGACATAGTCGGCTGTCACTCCGGATTATCACACCACCCTGCTGTTGATTGTTTTCCTATAACAGCACAACACAGAGTGTGTTATTTCTCAATTATTTGACCAGTCATTTAAAAAAAAGCTTAATTAAAATCTAGATGTATAAGTTGCAGAATTAAGACCGATGATGTGTGAGGATACAAACCTAAGTTAATCCTGTACATGTATCATTACATAATATTTCCTAATCATTTCCACTACAATCTGTAGAATTTATAACACCATCTCCGTCTCTGTGAATCTTACTATCGCTGACTAACTGCTGCTTCTGCTGCCAGCACACAGTGATGAGTGTCATTTCTCATCTGTCTAAACTCTGGAAATTGTCCAGCTTGCGAAAATCAGCCCCCTCTGTCACCCCCCCGAGTCGCTCTGAAATAAAGAGTGGGGGGAAAAAAAAAAAAGCCCGGAAAGCTAAATCAACATACAAGTCTTAAGCTTGTAATTAAACAATAAAAGAGGCGTTCTTTTACATCTGCTGCCGTGGAAACCGCGGAATCGATTTTTTTTTCATACCTGCAGTAATGCGTTTTTCCTCCTCTGTAACACACTCGCGCTCACACCCCATCCACCCACCTTGCACGTTAGAGGTGTGTGTAATTATTCAGCGAGAAACGACAGGCTGCCACATGTGCTGCAGTCGAGAGCTGCTGATAGGTGTGTGTGTGTGTGTGTGTGTGTGCGCTTAATTGGAGTTGAGAGCCAGGGCATCTGGATATCACTGTGAAGTGCTTTATGAGGCATGACAGCAAAAAAAAAAAAAAAAAATGAAAGATCAACAACATGAATTTCTCTTAAGAACCGGTGGAAAAATTCTGCATTTGAGTCCCGCTTGCTTTCCATAACTCCGAAAATTAGCATCACGTCGATGGGGGAAATATATCCGGCCCCTATTTCGCTTGTGTAGTTCTGTATCAGCGTGACAACGCCAGCATCGCTAACAAGTAACAGAGGTTTAGGAAATCATCATGATAGAATCTTTAAGGCTGGAAATGTGGCGTATGATCATAAAAAAAAAGAAGCCGTAAGACGCAATCAAACGTTTAAATCAAAAGTGTTAAATGCGCCGCTTTTACACAGGAGACCATCCGGCAGCTCCAGGAGGAACTGATGAGCATCGGAGAAGCTCAGGACGCTCTGAGAACCTTCTCTGAATGGCTGAGTGCAACGACGACCGGGTTTAAAGCAGCCAGCGAAAGCGAGCGAGCCCCGGACCGTGCATCTCTGGAGAAAAAGATGAAAAGGCTGGAGGTATGGTGCTGGGAATACACACACACACACACACACACACACACGAGCAACCTACAGTGCAGAGATAAATGGACTGTCAGAGAGTTAATAGCTGCTGTTTTCCAGAGCAATTTGTCATTGATTTAATTCTCCTCTTTATATGAAATGACATTGGTGAGGACATAAAATTCACAAGAATCCCTCACCACTAGATCATCTGTTTAAAGCGATTAGACTGCCGTTCTAATACAATTAAAGCAGCGGTTCACAAACCTGAGGGGCTGTACATATATACACACTGCACAATACACTACACTATTTGAATGAGATCTATAAAAATCATTTTACGTCTTTTTTTTTTTAAACATAGCACACTTCACATGTAAAGTTTGTACTTCTCGTGATCTATGATTAGAATTACCAGGCTCATGAAATAAAAGTCTTAACAACTAATTTTCTCTGCAAGCGCAGTCGGGCTTGCGTGTCACGTGGGGACATGGCACAGTAACGTGGGTATTTTTAACACGTGGAAAGTCTAAAACTAGGAGTCGCATTTTTAAATGTTTGTATTTTTTGATCAGGGTTTTTTTTATTTGTTTTCAAATTATACATAAAGAACAAAGGTACACAGAAACTGAACTCCCCCATCCCCCAAACACCAGACACAACATAAGGATATTATACATGATCAGATGTCCATAAATTAAAAAAATAAATAAATAATAATAATAATAATAATAATAATAATAAAGAATATGAAGTAAATATAAATAATAATAATATTCCCCAACCCCTTTGTTTTACAATACTATATTGTCTGCTTTCATTTCCTCAACAAAAGTTAAGAAAGGTTGCCAGATTTTATAAAATGCCCCAGTAGACCCTCTAACTGTATACCTAATTTTCTCCAGCTTAAGATGGTACATGACTTCCCTTATCCAGTGGCTAAACGTCGGTGGAATAGGGTCTTTCCAGTTAATCCGTATCAGTCTCCTAGCCAGAAGGGAACAGAAGGCCAATATTTTACTTTTCTTTTTACTAAAACTAATGTTTTCTGGGGCCACACACCAATCGATGCAATAAACGGGGATGGCTCTACTACCTCTCCAAATAGCCCAGAGAAGGTCTCAAAGATGTTGGTCCAGAACATGTAAAGTCTTCGACATGTCCAAAATGTACGCAGCAGAGTTGCGGGCGCCTGTCTGCATCTGTCACACGTGGGATCTATGTCAGCTTTAATCTTAGAAAGTCTGACTTTAGACCAGTGTAAACGGTGTACAAATTTAAATTGTATTACAGCATGTCTGAGGCAAATGGATGATGAGAAAATACCCTGTATTATTTTGTGCCAGACTTCTACTGAAATTAGTTCAAAATGTTTGTATTTTTAAACGTTTCTGTGAGTCACATTCAAATGAAGTCGTATGTAAATGAAGAGCGGACGTGTTATTTTCGTTTTTTCACTATCCCGACGCAGCACTAGCGCTGGAATTCAGCGATAAGCATGTTCACGTCCATCGACCTCCATCCATCAACATCCGCTAAACAAACTAGCCGCGTGTCTCATATCGCACACCTGCACTAGTGCTATCACTGTACATTACTATGTACTATTCTAGATCGTTACTGAACACTATCACTAACTTGAATTTTAAAAACCTCTCATGTCACCTTCAAACCTACGAAAAAGCTCTGTTTTGAGCAGAAGTCGTCTGGATTTTCTAAATTAGTGAACAAATGTAAGGGCAGAGTTTTCGATTCGAGATGCAGCTCATGACAGCAGTCACGACGACGGCGGAAAGGTTTAAAGAGAAACACAAGCGAGCTTAACGTCGCTGCGCACAAAGTGTGGCACGTTACAGGACGTTGATATTCATCATACAAAAGATGCTGCAGGTAATTAATTAAATCACTATGTATGTTTTGGGTAATAAATTAAAAAAAAAACGTTGGAAACGTTAAACTGCTGTTGGGATCGTGGTTTTAGGATTAAAATGGGTCTTGAGGCAAAACCGTTTGAAGAAGACAGTCCTGCTAAATGATGTTACACCGAGATTTATATTTTGGGAAAGAAAAAGAAAAGAAGCACATTTTCTCATTGCTGCTTCATAAAAGGCATTGATTTGGTCTCACACTCACACAGACGCTAGTGTTATTTGGGCCTCTGTGGGCCTGGCACAGTTTTGTAAGTCTGTTTGAGTGTGTGTGTGTGTGTGTGTGTGTGTGTGTGTGTGTGTGTGTGTGTGTGTGTGTGTGTGTGTGTGTGT
>JAKKZJ010000019.1:16062704-16088137 GCA_033441845.1 Pangasius mekongensis
TGTGTGTGTGTGTGTGTGTGTGTGTGTGTGTGTGTGTGTGTGTGTGTGTGTGTGTGTGTGTGTGTGTGTGGGGTGAGGCGAGGCATGCAGCAGGGTATTGATTATATCTTTATGAAGATAGAGCACAGACAGCGAGTGAGTGTGGAGATGGTTCAGCGTCCTCCTCCAACACACACACACATGCACACACACATGCACACACACACACACACGCTGTGATAGAGGAGATGAAGGAGTGGTGTGTCTGTGCAACCTGCTGGCAGAGGCAGTGTAATTGATGCGATGCCCTCACCGCTTCAGTACGTCAGGCCCACACTCTTCCTCTTTATTTTCCTTTTTCTCTTTTTTTTCCCCGTTTTCCTTTCTCCCTCCCTCCCTCTCTCTCTCTCTCTCTCTCTCTCTCTCTCTCTCTCTCATCAGCTGTGTCACTCATGTACACATCTTATCTAGCTCTGACTCATCACATAATCCATCCTTGTCGGATCAGGGTCCTCTCTGCGCACGCAACATGGGGAGTTCAGGAACATGTCTCCTGTGTGTAAAAACACAGAAATCACACACTCGTTTACATTTATATCACACCGTATAGAGCACATATTACATGCTGCAGCACTGTGGGCTTCCGATTGGTTACATGACGTTGATGAATTTTCTTTAACAGCAGCTCTGACAATCAAGTGCGGTCGCAAATCACAGGTTTACATTACTGCACTCCTTCTTTATTGTTTCTATAGCAACAGCTTACACAGGGATTTGTATGCTGGACACTCCATATAATCCAACGATAACAATAAACCGGATAAAATGTAACCAAAATAAATCGTGTACAAGGCGATATATTCATTTAAGGTTTATGGAAGGAGTCTCCAGTGTCAGCGCTTTATAACAGTCAGAGGTAAAACTTTAAGAGGAGTTTTTACGCTTTCTGGTTTCTTGGTAAACATGACGCTTTGTTTTTTTAGTCAGATTAACTTAGAGAGAGAGAATAAAGACAGGCTGGTGAGGGGAAAACTGTTTATAGCTGCTATAGCGTAAGTGAGAACAGGAACTAGCTCGTTGCATTAACTGTAAATGGATATAAATGATGAGTAGGAAGATTGCTGTGGCGTAAGAGGAATTAAACACTTCATGGCATGCTCTCGTAGGAAAATAATCAACTCTGGGGAGGTGACAGTGACTCAGCTTCATCACACCGCCCCGTTGTTGATTATTTTCCTATAACAGCATGGAGGTTTTTTTTCTTCATTACTTAATTAACGTTGCTTGAGAGTCTTAAAAATGTTTGACATCCGAAATAAATCCAAGGTTTGAAATGAAATGAAGTGTTGATGATGAAATGATTGAAAAATGTTTAACATCTAGTTACATAAATAAATAAATAAACAAACAAATAAGCCATGTGACATGAATAATTTGTGCTCACAGATAATATCATTATAACAACTTTGTTAGCAGAAAATTTCATTTTAGAATTTAAACGTGCATTAGATAAGACTATAATAGTCTCTTATATAGCATTATATAGCATTATAGACTATATAGGTCTATAACAGTTAGGTGGGTTCGACATTTGAATGATTCCCGCCCATGTTCATGAAGCTCCGCCCCCAGGATCTACAATGGCCTGTAGAGTAGAGAGGCTATAAAATGACTGACAGGAGCCGCAGCCAAACATAAACAAGTAATCTGGACCAAATGGGTAATCAGTTTTCCAAATGGGTTTTCTCAGCAACTTAATACACTTTTATATGTTAAAGCCACGGCATAACATATTATTTATTATTTTTTATCACGTTCTATGTATCTTCCTGGTTATTTGTACAAAAAAGGAATAAAAAAATGCTCATTGCACCTTTAAAAAAGTCTCAAATCTTACATTGTGTTCTTCTTACATTTGTTGTTTTTTTTCCCCGTGTGATTAATTCAGTATTAGAAACGTGTGTAACGTGGGAAGTGAACGTCAGCAGCCTGCTGGTGATACACAAAGGCACGTCGATGGAATCTTTATTTACATTTTACCAGATTTCATCAGCCATGGAGCCTTTTTTTTTTTTTTTCTCAACACCTCCTCCACGTCTCCTTAACAGCACTTAATGTGCCTTAATGTGCGGTGTTTCAGTGGTTTTACATTTTTAAGCTTTTTTAGGCTGATGCAGTTTTATTTCATCCTTATGTGATTTTGGAGCTAGTGCACGCAGAGACACTTCGATCTGGGAGAAAAGATATAAATTCAAATAAATAATAAACACAACTAGCCATTTTTAAAGTCTTGAATTAATTACTTAATTAAAGTCTTGAAACATGCTACACTTAACTTTTAAGACACCTGCGCAAATGACATTCTCTTTTTCAGTCAGTCTTCTACTGTCCTTTCTTTAAGCCATCTCTCTCTCTCTCTCTCTCTCTCTCTCTCTCTCTCTCTCTCTCTCTCTCTCTCTGGTCGATCTATCGCTTTTTGCTCGTCATTAAAGTGCCGATTCCTCTCTTGTCTTAGCAGCAGCGCTAAATCCCAGCGTTAGCACCAGGGGCCCATTAGGCTCTGCTCTTTGTTGAGACAGCACACTCGTAGCACATCGAGACGCCTCCAGATTAGACGTACACTTCAGGCTGATGAAGCGGGAGGGGTGTGTGTGTGTGTGTGTGGGGGGGGGGGGGGGTTGTTGAGGGGGGGCGAGCCCTGCTGTGGTGGCCCTGTTTAAGGCTCTGTAATTGGGTCTTCCTCTCATATCTCATGCTGAATCCTCACATCTCTCTCTCTCACACACACACACGCATGCATACACTTCAAAGAGCCCTTCAGGAAAGTCCATTTCAGAAGAGAGCACTCGTCACTCGCCGCCCGGCGTGCGTAGAGAAGATTTCAGTATTGTGGGGAAACAATAAATGTCCTTGCTCTTTTATTCATTTAACGTTTTGCTACGAAATTTTTATTAATAATGGTACTGTTTTTAGAGGTCAGGAAGTAACTCGTTTTCGTGGATGTTAAACAACATTATATGTAAAAGTTGCTGTGTTATAAGAGGAATAACACACTTCAAGACATGCTGTTATTGGAAAATAATCAAAAGTAGTCCTGCTTCATCACACCACCCTGTCACTGATTATTTTCCTACAAGAGCATGTCCCCAAGTGCTTTATTCCTTATTTAAATCTGATAAATAAGCCTTTACAGATGCATAGCTCTTTGTCCCCTCTATCTCACTCAATAATGATCATTTTTATTTATTAAAGAACAACACAGCCCTTTTTATCCATTTATAGTTACGTTTAATGTCATGGAACGTCCACGAAACAAGTTCCTCTTCTCACATGCGTTATCGCAGCTATAAACAGTGGTTCCCTCCTCCGTCTTCTCTCTCTATCTTGAAGTAGATAAGACAAAAAAAAAAAACCTCAGCTTGTCATGTTACTGAGAAACCAGAAAGCCCTCTGACTTACAAAGCACTGACACTGGAGACTCCTTCCATAAATGTTCAAATAAACGTGTTCTTATTAAAAAAACTGACCCATACCAATGCACATTATGCCCAATTTTGAACGTTTTTGAGCTGTTGCTATAGAAACGGTAACGTATTAGAAGGAGCTCATTAATATAAACCTGTGATTTGCAGCTGCACTGCTGTCAGAAAATTAATCCACACCTTCTGACGAATCAGATTTGAGAATTCAACAGCGCTGTGGTATTAAAAAAAAAAAAAAAGAATTATTTTCTCTCTTCAGATATGTGACGTTGTTTCAACTTCATGTTTTTTAGAGTGTTGCTCTGATGTAGAGTATGTAACGAGCTGTAAGTTCTGTCAGTCTCTGCAGCGTGATGTGGACGAAGGCCACGCCCTGTTTAAGACCCTCCGTGAGAAAGCAGAGCAGGCTGTCTCCTTCCTGGATGAAAGCGGCGCGTGTAAGCTGGAGAGGGAGGTGCAGGAGAGCCGATCTCAGCTGGAAGAGCTCGGACTGGGGTTACGAGCCGAGCACGGCGCTACAGAGAAGAGCATGATGCTTTATAAAGAGTTTCAGGAGCGTTATAAGACCCAAATGCAGTGGCTGAGAGACACTCGAGCTCTGCTCAGCTCTTCTGCAGAACCCAAAGCTGAGCTCTACCAGAGAAAAGCCCAGCTGGCAAAGTATAAGGTACAAAAAAAAAAGCTTTTTGTATAATAACTAAAGGATACATTCATAACATATTACACTGCCTTCGTAGTTATAATTATTATTAGGATCAGGACTGGAAAGGTCTGTAAATCATTCGTTTAAGAAAAAAACGTAACACACTACGAAGAGAAACTATGAACACATTTATATCATGTTATAATGCGTTCATAAGTGATTATAAACGTTATTATATGCCTTATACTTTACAGATATCTTAGTTGGGTTGTTAACATTCGCTCTAAACTGTTATTCCTTTACATAAATAAATATAGAAATGTGTATAACACCTTATGAATGCATTATGACATGTTATGAATGTATTCATAGGTCATTTATGCATATGACCTTTATAAAAAGGTGTTGATGAAAAGAAAAATTCAGACATCTATTCTTGTGATGCTTTGTACAAAGGTGATTGGTTTCTTCGGATTTGGTGTTATAATGTGTTATGAACACTAATAATAAAACATATCATATACATGTATTGAGGAGTTTGTTTTGGGATCAATCTTATCGTGCTAACAATTCATAATGATAGCTATATAGTGAAAAGCCTTTTTAATGAATGCTTATAACGACGTGTTGAATGTCTTATGAACGCATCACAGCGTGATATGAACGTGTTTATGGTTCATTATAACCATGACCTCGAGTGTGTAGTGATTAATGCGATGCCATAACGTGCCGTGTGTTCAGGTGCTGGAGCAGTCTCTGCTGTCCCGGGACTCTGCTCTGAGCGCCATGATGGAGAAAGGGAAAACCCTGCTGTCTCTCCTCCACTCTCCCTCCATCACGGAGAACATGGACAGACTGCAGAGCGACTATCGGGAGCTGTGTAACACCGCTCGGGTGAGGCAAGCTCACACACAGACAGAGAGAAAACAACAGATACGCTTCACTTAACTGCAGTGTTCATAAGGCTACATAAGCCTGCCGTGACAGCTGACGTAAACCTACGTGAGCATACGCATTTATAAAGGCTTATTCCTACAGCCATCAGCTGTCAAAGACTGTCAAGTTGACGTAACTGTCAAGCTGAGTCGAGTGGCAGATTTGTACTGCTGTTATAACAGAGTGATGTAATGATGACGTGACATAACGTGCCGTGACAGATTTCTGAAGAAGAGTGTCTCGGCATTGGTGCAAACATGGCAGTAAAACTTGCTGAAACATAGCACAGTGACGTCGTAAAGCTTATAACAGTGACATAACACTGTAACAACTGGGGTATATCTGGTGTTTAAATAAGTTGCTATGGCAACATCTTAACTTGGAAGTGAAGGTAAAAATAAATGAAAACATCATGAATTTGTAGCATCGTGTACACAGTTTTTCCACAGTGATGAAAAAAATGTTATATCTTTGGCGTAACTACGTTTTACGTTTATGTCACTGTTTCTTCAGACTCAGGTGCAGAAGCTGGAGGCTCATGTAAAGAAACAGGAAGAGTATCACACCGAGCTCCAGGAAGTGGAACGGTGGCTGCTGCAGATGTCCAGCCGGATGGTGACCCCTGACCCCACTCCGGGCGGTGGGCTGGAGGCAGCCACGCAACAGCTGGCCAGACACAAGGTGATCAGTTATAGCCATACAGATGCTAAGATGGACACACACACACACACACACACACACAGAAAAAAAGAAGGTGTAATTGTTTTACACGGTGCAGGACCACACAAGCTCACGAGAGGACGTTGCTGTAGATTTTTGTACATTAGGGGGCGCTGTACAGCTGAAGTCTGTCCCATGAGTGTTAGTGAAGTCCTCACAGTGTAATGGGCCACATCTGTCTGTCTCTGTCTGTCTCATCATCTGTCTGACTGTCTGTCACTGTTTCTCTTTCTCTGTCTGTCTGTCTATCTGTCTGTCTCTTTGTCTGACTGCTTTCGGTCTGTCTGTCTGTCTCTGTGTTTGTCCTTTAAGTCTTTCTGTCTATATATCTCTTTGTCTGTCTCTTTGTTTGTCTTTCTGTGTGACTGTTGGCCTCCCTTTCTGTCTGTCACGCTCTCTCTGTCTCTCTCTGTCTCTCTCTCTGTGTCTCTCTGCCTCTCTCTCTCTCTCTCTCTCTCTGTGTCTCTCTGCCTCTCTCTCTCTCTCTCTCTCTCTCTCTCTGCCTCTCTCTCTCTCTCTGTCTCTCTCTCTCTCTCTCTGTCTCTCTGCCTGTCTGTCTATCTATCTGTATATGTGTATTTCTGACTGTCTGCCTCTCTCTCTCTCTCTGTCTCTCTCTGCCTCTCTCTCTCTCCGCCTCTCTCTGTCTCTCACTGTCTCTCTGCCTGTCTGTCTATCTATCTGTATATGTGTATTTCTGACTGACTGTCTGCCTGTCTCTCTGTCTGTCTGTCTTTCTGCCTGTCTGACTCTATCCGTCTGCCTGTTTGTTTATCTGTGTCTGTCACACGTTCTGTCTCGCACCTTGTTCAGGACCCAGAGCTCCTCAGGCATCCAGATAAATATCCAGCATCTTTCTTTAACGTTCAGTAAGCAGAGTTTAAATGCCCAGGGGACTTTATAAAGCACAAAATGGACTCACATTTCAGCACTGAGCACAGCACAATATCTTGCAAGCTAGCAGAGCTCCAGACACGGAGCCATTTTTCTCAGTGAGATTCTCACTTCCTGTCGGAAATCTCGTAGCATTAACATTTGCGTGATTAATGCTGCGCAGTCGACGGGAGAGCAATATAATGCATTTTCTGTGTATTCTGAATCTCGGTTCAAATGAACCATGTGGACAGATGTGTGTGTGTGCGTGTGCGTGCGCTGATGTTTACTGGTAATTCCCAGGCCATCATGGAGGAGATCGCGGGCTTTGAGGAGCGTCTGGCGGGGCTGAAGGAGAGAGGAGACGAGCTGACGTCTGGCTGCAGCGAGCGCCTCCAGGCTCGCCTCCGCCAGCAGATCCAGAGCCACCTGCAGGGCGCACGAGACAGCTACTCGGCCATCTGCAGCACGGCACAGCGTGTGAGTGTCCCTGCCAGCGGGCCAGCGCCGAGCCAACACACCACCAGATCTCACTTAGACACCGTGTGGTGACATCACTCTGTCCACTTGCACACAATTCCCTCAAATCCCAAGATTTGAATCACATATTCAGAATCGGTGACTTGATCCTAAACGTTATTTCGATAGGTTAGTTCAAAGTTCCCCCGTATTCAGAGTCGGGTTACTCACCTGCTCAAGTTGATTTTCTGAGCTCTGCATTCAGATTATTATCTACACCATCGCCTTTAAGCACATAGAATATTTTTTCTTTGCTATTATTATTTTAGAATAAATCTAATAGGAGTCTACTATATTGCTGCATGAATAGTCCTAGCGGTAATTATCACATTAATCACTGCACGTTTGGTTTAATTAAACAAAATGGCTTCCGCTGTCGTTATTTATCACTTCATCTGACCGAGCATTCATCTGCTCACTTTGAGCTCATTTATATTTTTATCCATAAACATTCACTCCTCCATATAAGCAGTGTCACAGATTAACACATGCACATCATCTCTGCAAAAAAAAAAAGTGCACTTTAAAGGGACAATACTATTAATTAATTAACAGTGCCATATTTATGACTGGCCTCAGATGATGGCTGATTTTTAAGTATATTTACAGCCCAAACCTGTACATATTGTGATTACATCAAACTGTCAGACAATGGTTCTCTTCACCTGAGCTGATATCATTGTGATATCATTGTGTATGAGTTTTTAGTTAGAGACCAGATGTGTTAATGGCATCATGGTGTATAAATCTGTTAAAATAGATCAAATCTCAAAATTGGTGATATTGTGAAACAACATTAGACGAAGCAGGAGAATGGCAATTTTACAAGGGGCCTTATTTCATTTAAACCAGGGCGAGAGCGTCCTCGCGTATCCCCCATCAAGTATGACATGATGTACACTTCACTGACAGATCGCATTTCATTTTAATTTCCTCTGTGATTCCAGACGACCGAGCGGTCTTCAATTTCGCAGCAATTTAACAATCGAAATCATTTACTCGCATGAATCAGCAGAGACGAAGAATACTTGAATCAGAATTAATAGATGTGACAGGATAAAGGGGAAAAAATAAAGGAAAATAGTCATAAAGAAAATAACAGAGAATAGCAGAAACATTCCTTTTATTCTGCTGTATACTTTGTTCTTTCTACTTTTATTTCAGTGACATTGAGATGATTATTTTTCAAATCACTGATGAATAATATTGCAACGTGCCGGTTCACACGTTTTGTCCCCAAACTAAATAAGCACTGGCTCTCCAGCAGAAGCTTCTCAAATCCTGTCCTATTTCTGTAAAAGAGGCCACCTGATTTTCTCTAAGACCTCCAACCGTATGCATATTTAATGTGCCAGGTTAACGCGACGCTCTGCCACCCAGTCCAGCTCACACGTTCCACAGCTTTCTATTTTCACTAATACCCCCAACCTAACGTAATCTCCCTCCAGCCTCTGCCTCGCCCGTCTGCCTGAGCGCAAATCCCACCACCTTGCAGTCTGGCCATTCAGCGGCAGACTGAGTAAACTGCCAACGCTCGCCGTGTGCCAAACCGCCGCCGTCACTGCTGTCACTGCTCACCCTCCCGCTGAGGCTTTACAATCAGGAACGTCAATCAACATTGGCTTTTCTCTCACTCTCATCAACATGGCCCTGACCCAGTTCATCACTCTCAGCTCTGTTTATATTGTTTTACTAAACGCTTACTTAGAATAAAAATCTGTCTAAGAACTGTGACAACTCCAAAACTCCAAAGGGATTGTATACAATAAACACTAAGCACAATTATTCAAATCTTTCACTCAGACAAAGGGCAGAAACTGCTGACCTTTCTGACTTATAAAAATAATACAATTTTCTTTCAAAAAAAAATTATTGGCACCCCAATAATAATAATTACAGTGAGTGCAAATGAACGGCAAATGCAGTTTTTTGTTTTGATTTTTTTTAAAAATTGTTTTCAGTATCCCAGGACACTATATAAACAGTCATGTCCATAAGAATTTAGACAGAGACACATTTTTTTAAATTTTGCCTCTGTACACCACTACAATAGATTTGAAATGAAGCAAGATGAGATTGAAGTGACTTTCAGCTTTAATTCAAGGGTTTTAACCAAATATTGCATTAACCATTTAGAAATTACAGTAATATTTCACAGAGTACCTCCATTTTCACAGGCTCAAAGGTAGCTGGACAATTGACTGATAAGCAGTTTCATGGCCAGGTTTGACCTGTTTCCTCATTATTTCATGACAAATTGAGGAGATAAAAGGTCTGGAGTTGATTCCAAGTGTTGTATTTGCCTTTGGTAGCTGTTCATGGGAACTCTCATGGGAATATGTGGTCCATAGAGGTGTCGATGCAAGTGTAGGAGGCCATCATTAGGCTGAAAAAAAATAAAACAGTCCTATCAGAGAGGTAGCAGAAACTTTAGGAGTGTCCAAATCAACAATTTGGAACATTCTTAAAAAGAAGGAATGCACTGGCGAGCTCAGCAACACCAAAAGGCGTGGAAGACCACAGAAGACAACTAAAGTGGATGATTGCAGAATTCTTACCTTATTGAAGAAAAGCCCCTTCAAAACATCTCGCAAGTCAAGAACACTGTGGAGGGAAGGAAGGGCTCATGATCCAAAGCGGACCACATCATCTGTCATACATGTGGAGGCAGTGCTATGGCGTGGGCATGTATGGCTGCTAATGGAACTGGGTCACTGGTGTTTATTGATGATGTGACTGCTGATAGAAGTAGCAGGATGAATTGTGAAGTGTATAGAGCTATATTTTCTGCTCAGATTCAGTCAAATGCCGCAAAACCGATTTTCATTGGTGCGAAAAACAAAAAACGTTGCGTGAATGACAGTTCTATGGGTGGAAACGCCGTGTTGAAAAGAGGGGTCAGAGGAAAATGGCCAGATTGGTTTGAGCTGCCAGGAAGGATATAGTAACTCATATAATCACTCTTTACAACCGTGGTGAGCAGAAAATCATCTCATCATGCACAAAACATCAAACCTTGAACTAGCAGAAGACCACATCAAGTTCCACTCCCTGTCAGCCAGAAACAGGAATCTGAGGCTGTCATGGGCACAGACTCACCCAAACTGGACAGTGAAAAAAAACACTGGTCAACTGTCCAGTTTTAGTGAGTCTGAGCTAATAAAAGCCTCAGATTCTTAATGTTGCAATTTATTTCGCAATACACTTTTCTAAGATATTGTGATATCTTTTCATTAAATGTAAATTGATATATATATATATTTGTAATTATGCACTGGAAGCACCTGTTGTGATGTTAAAATTTTATACTTAAAATGATCAAAATTCTTATAAAAACATTTTCTCTCTTTTTCAGTGTTAAATATATTTTTAAATTAAAAAATACATCCATCATAAATATGTTTATTAATAATAAACATTGAATATTTTTTTAAAATGCAGCACTACCGTATTTGTAAGCAAACCTATATATCGTGACACATACTGTGTTTTTATTGAAAAAATGGCTTCATGAATCATAAGATATTTTTGTCATATTGCCCAACCCCTACTTCAGATTCTTTCATATTTCCTTGGCATGTAAATGTGAGGTTGTTTACGTGTAAAATCCCCGACATCCATTACCTTGTGGAAAAAAAAAACTCTTTCAAAGCAAAAGAAACAGATGGTTGTTGACAAATCAAATTCACTTGCATGCGTCTTTCGGCACAGCGAGGAGGATGATGAACAGGGTAGTTTATGGGAATTGTGTGTGCAGGTGTATCAGAGTCTGGACAGAGAGCTGCAGAGGCATGTTAGCCTGCGAGACACATTGCAGCAGTGTCAGACCTGGCTGTTCAACATACAGGAGGAACTGCAGCCGCCTGCGCAAACGCCACGCTACCTGGAGGAGGCACTGATCCAGGTACACACTTCACAGAGGCAGTTTTATATTTATATTTCCAACATACATCGAATAGAAGTGGTGCATAACTAACGCCATGTTGGTGGGACTGGACCTTCAGCTGAAGCAGGAGCGAGCTCTTCAAGAGCAGGCCAGTACGTACCTGCAGCTGATCTGCTCCACCTGTGACCTGTCGGATGAGAAGGTGCAGGAGATCGCCGCTGATATCCAGCAAGTCAAAATCCAGGTATTTTACCTCACACTCCCTCTTAACCCTGCAACAAAGTCATTCATTTTAAATGAAAGTGAGTTAAAGTCAACTCCAGAGTTGTTTTCGGATCATTCTGGCACTAGTAGACAGTGAGGCACTGCAATGTTACAATTTATAAACAATACTTTCTTTCTAAATAGTTTTATTTTGTATCAAGAATGTGGTCAAAATGAGGAAAATGTCTTTTTTTTTTATTTTTTTTATAGCTAATAGATGTTTGATTTGGGGTCAAATGGATAGTTTTGTATACTTCCTGTAGCTAGCTATCACACTCTAGCCAGGCACTTCCTGAGAAGCCATGGCAACCAGGAGTAACCAGGATAAACACCCACGAGCGGCTAACGCAGAGCGATTTGAGTGATGCGTCGGTGTTGGTGAGAACTTGTGCTGAACAACTGAACATCTGGCTATGAATCATTGTTACACAAATTTTCTTAAATCTAGATTGAGGAAAGGATGCTCGAATCCCAAGAACTGGCAGACAGCTGGAGGGAAATCGAGAGCCTGCGTTCCGATCTTGAGTCTCGTCTCCGAGAAGCTGAACACTTTCTGCAGAACATGCTGAGAAGACCAGCAGATCTCGAGCCAAAGGTCTCTCAGAATCAGCTGGACCAGGCTCAGGTAAGAATTCACATGGAAGTTATGAATTAACATTCATGGTTGTAATGCATCATAAAACTTAAATTACCAACTCATCATTGCATTTGTGTCATTATATTTCATCAGAAAATGCATAGATTCACCTATAACTAATTTCTCATCACAAGAAACAGTATTACACTATAGACTGAGTGTTAGTTTGTCTTTTCTGTATAATTATTTTTGTGCATTGATGCATTTGGAAAATATGACTTGTTTGGGCTTCCAGATCAGCTTCAAATCTAGCTAGAGCAATACAAGCCAATAATATATTAATAATAATAATATATATGAATAATAATATATAAATATAAATAATACTTGTTACTAACATTTTTGTATAGTTTCAAATAGAGATAGAGCCTAAATACAGTATACACTGTGAATGTTATAAAGATTTTTTTTTAAATCAGTAGCGCAACCCTGAACTGTTTATTTTTTCCCACTAAATTATGCCTGGAGTTTGACAGATGGAAATATTAATCTGTATATAATTGTACTGTCTCTTAGAATTTGGCAGAAATCCATCAATGCTTCATAAAGACTTCTGAATATTTTTGAGTATTTTGAGTATTTTGAATATGAAGGCAAAATATTTATATTAAATCCTTCCTTGAAATAAAATCTCTGCGGTCTGTTTTGGTTGGGAAAAAAACTGTAAAATACTATAAAATGTTATTTGATGCTGTCTGAAATCTTCTCCACCCCCACCCCACTTCATCCTCCACAACCATAGTCCCTCCTGAGTTCTACCACAATTTGGGGACCCCCAAACCCATAATCCATGAGTCAGTTTGAGCACTAGGAACCATGTAAATACCCCTCTCTAATGGTTTCTGTTAATTCTTTGGTGGTTTTTTGTGTTTCTGGAAGATCTAAGGGCTTTTGCGACTACCATCCTGGCAGACAACTTCATATATTAATAAAAAACCACCCTCCAGACTCCATGCCTGGCTGTAATTATGGATGTGTGAATTGATTTGTCCGTGTCCATAATTGCTGTCTCCAGGCCGGTATGGTCATTGTGTGTGAAAATAGACGATATTTTGCCTCTGGTTATATTGTGAGCTGTGAACAAGAAGAGAGATGACATGTCCAATATCCTGAAACCCCCCACTATGCCATCAAGTCATCATTCCCATTATTCATATGGAGTAAAAAAAAAAAAAAAAACCTTGTGTGGTAATAATGTCCTCTATTTTCCACCATAAAGGACTTTATCCAGGAGATACAAGCCAGGCAGGCTGATCTTACCAGCCTGAGAGAGAGCGTTGGTAGGCTGGTGCCATCTCAGGTATCGCCTGTGCTGGTGGAAATAGGTCGTCTGCGCAGATCTTGGTTAGAGCTTGCAAAGCAGGCTGCAGAGCTGTTGGAGCAGAGAGAGGAGGATCTCCAGAGGAGTGGGGATTATCAAGAGTGCCTCAGCATGGCAGAAGAGCTGTTTGACCAGTTGTCCAAGGAATGGGATTATCTGTCCAGGCATGTATCACAGTTAAGGTTGATTGAATTGATTTACCAATGCATGAGTTCTGTTGATTTGGGTTGTTATCTGAATCTTTCCAAACTAGCCATCTTGATTAATAGTCAATTCATTTTTAGGGGCGATATGGAGAGCACTGCGGGGTGTTTAGATGCTTTGAAGAAGCTCTCCATAGATCTTCAGGACCAGAGGTGTGTGTTAGAAGACTTGAGAGATAACAAGAATGCAATCCTGTCACGCCTTAGTCTCGAGGACAAAGACCTTGTCAAGGAGCAGGTAGGTTACCTGGAGCAACGCTGGACCCAAATGGAAATGCAGGTTGAACAGAAGGTACAGGGTACCATTCAAACCCTTGAAGACCTGAATCATTTAGAGGACCTGTTACGGGAAACCCAAGAGTGGGCTGAGGTGCAGCGACCATCTCTTTCTGACGTGTTGAAAACCAGCCCCCCTCCGGACCTTGCTCAGAGCTTTTTATTTGACCACTTGAGCTTTTGTGCGGAGCTGGAAGCCAAACAGCAGCTCTTTAATCAATCAGTGTCTGAGGCTGACAGCCTTTATTCTCATCTAGGACTAAAAGAGAAAAGGAGACTGCAGACCTTGGTGCAGGATGTTCAAGCAGAGGTAGAATCCCTTGGCTCAAAGGCAGCTCACCACCGCAAAAGCCTTAGTAAAGTATTCACAGAGCGTACACAGTTCCTCCAGGCCTTGGACAGGGCTGCTGGATGGATCAAACAGCAAGAGCAGAGAGTTCTTACAGATGAGCATGTGGCGCTCTTGCCAGATGAGCTCTCCAAGCAGGTGTCTATTTGCAAGAACATATGTAGGAGCCTGAAGGCGTATCAAGTGGAACTGACCTCACTTTGGACACAAGGAAGGGAACTGGTAAAGGATACAACCGAGGATGAGAAGGTGGAGACCTTTCAAAGGCTTGAGGAGCTTCAGGGAACTTTCGAGGCTTCCCTCCAAAGGTGCACACATCATTTGCAGCACCTGGAGAGAGCCCTGGTTATTCGAAAGTACTTCAAAGTAGACCTGGATAGAATCTGCGAGTGGCTGAGACATGCAGAAGCAGCCACATTCCCCATAATAGACCTCAAAAGGAATGATGTGGAACTGCAGAACCAGTTAGCAAAATACCAGCAGATTTTAGATCATACCTCAGCATATGAGAACCTATTACTTATTGTCCAGAGGGCAGGACAGGAAATTCTTCCCACCTTAAATGAGGTGGATCACTGCTACCTGGATGAGAAACTTAACGGCCTTCCACAACAATACAATGCCATTCTTTTGTCAACCAAAGAAAAGCGAGACAGGATCCAAAGAGTGATTCTGGAACGCAGGGAATTGGAGTCCCTCATTGAAGTGACACGCAAAGCTTTGGAGGAACTTCAGCAGCAATGTGATGCCTTAGAGAAACAATCAACTAGTAGAAGTCTTGAAGATGGGGAAAGGTTGCATGGTGACTATGAAGAGATCCAGAAAGGCCTTTCAAACTTTTTCCAGGCAATGAATGATTTGAAGAGTAAAACTCAGGACTTCCATTGCACAGGACAGCCATACACATGTGAGGTCATTGACCAGCTAGGAAGTCTTTATAGCAGACTTGATCAAGCAACAAAGGAAAAGGTTAACCAACTCAAACGTACGTTGAATGTATTAAATGATTACAGGGCCACAATCGTAAAAATGGATAGTGGCATTAATGCAGTCAAGGAGCATATGGATAAACTTAATTCTGAGAAGCAGTTACATGCCATGGAGAGATTATCCAAACTGCACAAACTGGCCAAAGAGCTAGATGAGATTACTTCTTATTCTGAAGGTCTACCTGGACAGATCTTGGAGTTCAGCCAGCACTTTGACCACGATACCCTTAAGACTCAGGTTTCCATGAAGGAAACACAGCTTCAAGCCTTGAAATCAAACATTTCCAAATGCGTAGAAGAATGTGAACATTGTGCTAAGTCATGTGTTGGAGGTGAGCCTAGCTTCCAGACTGAGATCAAAGAAAGCTTAGTGTGGCTCAAGATGGTTAGAGAAGACCTCAGAAGTTTGTTTACTCTTCAGGAAATCAGTGTTTATGTTGTTCAGGATGAGATCAGATCAGCAGTCTCACTTCAAAGGGAAATGAAATCTAGGCTCCAGTTGCTGGACGTTTTAAGCCAAAATGAAAGGCAAAGGTACAAGACCGCTGAACAGACATTCCCCAGTGACATGGAGATCTGTTTGAAGGATATTGCAGACTTGGAAAGTGAGGTTCAGGAATCCCTCTCAACCAAAAAGGCAAGCATGTGTATATTCAAAATATATGTTTTAGGCATTCCTAAATGTTTAATCTGTACCCATGATGATATAATGTTTATCCACAGGTGGTTTTGCAGTCAGCATTATCCTTACTACAATTGTACCAAAGTGCCTTGAAGTGTACTTGCCAGTGGTTTGAAGATGCAGATGCTGTCCTAAAGCAGAAGAACCAAGAACTAGAATTGGAAGACCTTACAGAGCACCTCAAGGAACTTAAACAAGTTTTGACCCAGGAACCAACCATAAAGAAGGCAATTCAGGATATCGAGGGCATTCTCCCTAAAATGGACTTTGTTGATTCTGGTGTTATTATTAAACTCAAAGAAGGCTATGAGACCACTTGTCAAAGGAGTGCTGAGCTCATGGAGCAGCTGAGATGTCACCAAGAAACCTTAAACAGGTAATTTCTGTTTTTTAAAAAAATCTTTTATCTGGTTTATTGGTATCATTGGTGAGCATTTATCTAACATGTCGAGTAGTGGCCTTTTGTGGCTCATGCCTAGCCTATAGTTCTAATTCCAATATTGTATTGATGGTCTTTTTCTAGATGTTTTACTCAGTGGATGTCATTTAACAATGATAGAGAAGTACTTATAAGTGAACTGAATGAATTTGAGAGGAGATTGGCTGGGTTCAGCACAGCTAAATCAAGCTCTCTTCAAGAGGCCGAGGAGAAGCTTCGTTTTCACCAGGTCTGTTCAGTTTTCTTCCAGAATTTTTTGTTTGTGCAATTTATTGGAGTCATGTACTAGCACATTCTCTTGTTTTTATAGGATGTTGTTTTCTACCTGGACAAGGATAAACTGACAAACCTGAAAGAACAGTCAGAGCAGTTTGAGCTGAAGTCTGTGTCCAGTTCTGCCATTTCGCGTTCAGTCTGTACACTATGCCAGCGATGGTCTCAGTTAACCAGTGTGGCTAAAGGACAGGAGAAGGCTCTTAAGGACACAGTGCATGACTGGAGACGTTTCATTGAGAAGGTAAGATAGCAATGCCTGTAGTATCATTGAATGCTACAAAAATGGAGCGCCTTAATATCTTATAATGCCTGGCATGAACCTCTATAAATTAATAACCTCAGAATATTTAATGCTTTAATCCGGAGTAACGCCAGAGTTCTGAGGTTACCAGTGGCAAACTGAATAAGAATATGTCATCTGAGTATGAAATAAAATAGTTAAATGCAAAATAATAGTATGTGCTGGATCAAGTGCTATTTTATACGCTGCCCAGTAATAAAATTTCCCAAATTTCTCAAATTTTTCCAAATGTCCTCGCAGGGATCAATAAACTCCATCCATCCATCCATCCATCTATCTATCTATAATATAGAAGCCATATTGTTAAATTAAACTAAATTTCCAGCGATTAATGTGATAATTACTATTTATGCAGCAATATACTGGCAATATACTAGACTCCTGTTAGAGTCATTTCAATATTTGCCTTTGTGTCATCTATATATCATTGTATTAGTCTTTTTTATTTTTCATTTTAAAATTTTTCTCTTGCTTTTGTGTTGCGTCGTATTACAATTCATAGCAAAGAAAAAAAAAAATGTCTGCATCTTCTGCTCGCGTTTTCTATCCCTCATTGTTTTGGAGCTTCAAGGCATGTGTCTATGTTTAAAGCCAGTGGTATAGACGTTATTCTAAAAAAAATCTTTAATAATGCGATTACATTAATTACAAAAAAACACAATATTCTTAATCCTTTTCTACAGTGAATCAGTCATCTTTTCTGGCTTTCTTCTTGGTCATGGTTGGTGACTTGGAAATGATGCAATGTTTGGTAATATTCCAGTACACTATTCATGATTTAGGGTAGAAATTGCCAGTCTACCACAGTGCTCATAAATCTTAGCCTGCTTCTTAGGAAGTGATGTAATTAGGCAAGAAATGTGGATTCCAGCGTGTGTGTGTGTGTAAGCTGCATCTTCAAGTACATTACCATTTTGCATTTGTGCGCATACAAATGAATTCAATTTTAATCCTTCATTTTCGTGCTTGTCTTTTGTGTTAGTGCAGTGCTAGATTTCTCCTTTCTCCTCTTGTCCACTCCTGTGGGTTTGACATCAGCTTCTTAGGATGACTCATTGCTGGTGCATGGCCTTATGACACACAGAAGGGAGCGAAATGCCATGTGCCAAAGCTTCTTTCTCATTAACAACAATCAGTGCACTGTTGTTATACCCAGAAAATCATGCTTCAAGCCTTAGAGATGAAACGTCCCCGTGCGTCCACAATGCATTATTAACTGTTCATAAAACATAGAATATATTACTTTTCTATCCTAAATGCTGGTTTATTACTTTTTACTTTGTCAGAAATGTGTCTGAGAGCCACCTGGAACAATGAAAGTTCCTGGTTATTCAAACCAGTAGGATTAGTTTAACTATTTTAGGCTGCCCAGAGTGTCTCTTTGTTCACTGGTTGATTTTGAATGAGATGGTGACTTTCCTGTTTATTTGTCGCAGCCTGTCTGAGGAAAACGGTACAGAACCGTCACGTGCCATCGAATGGAAAACATTTATATGAAAACATGCTTATTGACTTACTGCTTGATATTACGACCGAGAAATACTTTAAAAAGCTGTTCAGCTACAGTTTAATCTAGAAGTAATATCCTTAAACAGTGATTCCACAAGAAAGAGCTCTCTTGCACTGAAAGAGAAAAGTGGTTTCAACCAACCTACAGGCAACAATCTTAAGAAAAAAGGGGTACTAAGCTGTATCACTGCTTGTCAGTGGAGTGGCCCCTCAAACATACACATTTTGTACCATTAGGGTACAAAAATATTTTACTTAAAAAGCTGTATTTAGTGTACCTTTAAAGCTTTGCTCTAAAACTAGATTACGTACCTTTAATCTTTTTTAAAAATACACTACATCTACCTATCCAGGTGAAAGACACATATTAAGGGTGCAAAACATAACCGTACCACCCTAGTGACAAAGAAGGTCAAGATAAGCTTTTTCTGAGAGTGAATACGCTTACATAACATCTACATTTTTAAAAATAATTACCAATGCTACCACTCTGCTAAGTTTCTGCCGCCTGTCGTTACCTGCAGCTGGAGAAGATGAGGTCTGTGTCGGAGGACCTGCACAGCCGAGTTCCTGACAGCGTGGTGGAGAAAGCAGCCAGCACCGTGGCCCTTCACAACCTGTTAGAGTATCATGACTCCTTTAGCCGAGAGGTGGAGAGGGAGAACAGCGCCCTGACACTCCTCAGACACCACGCCCTTCACTTGCTCCTCCACTTTGATGCTGCAGGACTAAAGACACCCAGCGACCAGACCCGCTCTATCAGCAACCAAACACCCAGGCTTGGCAAGCTGTCAGCCACACCCCTCAAGCAACCAACCACGCCCATCAAGCAACCGACCATGCCATGCAAGCTGCCAGCCTCAACCAGCGACCAATCAACCACGCCCACTACACAGACAGCCTCTCCCAACAACCACATAGACATGCCTAGTGATCAAACATCCACGTCCAGCACACAGCTAACCACTCCTAGTTCACAATCAACCACACCCACTACACAGCCAGCCACGCCCAGTAACCAATTAGACACACCTAGCATTCAAACAGCCACGCCCAGCACACAGCTACCCACGCCCAGTACACAATCACCCACACCCACTGCACAGCCAGCCACGCCCGACAACCAATTAGACACACTTACCATTCACACAGCCACACCCAGCACACAGCTAACCACACCCAGTACACAATCAACCATGCCCAATACACAGCCAGCCACACACAACAACCACTTAGACATGCCTAGCAATCAAACAGCCACACCCGGCACACAGCCAACTATGCCCAGCAACCACTTAGACGTGGTTATCACACAGCCAGCCACACCCAAATACCAAACAACCACACCTATCAACCAGCTAGCCACTCCCACCAAGCAGGCCAATGACACCAGCAATGAAGATGCTTTCTGTCTGAAAGAGATTCAGGCAATGCAGGAGAAATACGAGAGGTACTGATAAAATGTCATGTATCGGATGCACAGTGTTTCTGCTTTTGTATCTGTTGAGCTCATTTAAGATATATTTAAAGCATGTTCATTAAGCATAAGAAATAAAACACTCTGCGTCATACTGTTACAAGACAATAATACGTGACGTTGATTACATATGCACATCCTGAAGCGTTTTATTGTATGACATATCTACATCACACCTCTCTTATTTATCTCCCGAATCCAGCCTGCTACAGAAAGTGTGTGTGAGCCGGCAGCAGGTGCAGGTGGAGCTGCTGGAGCGAGAGGAGGTGGAGAGGGAGCTGGGACTCGTTAAAGACTGGATCCAGGACACACAGGGCCTGTTGCTCAGCCCGACAGCTGACCTGGACACCCTGCTCTCTGACCTGGAGGTAAAGTGGAATTAAAACACCATGTCGTTCCTGTCTGTCCTGATTAGCGATGCTAATACTGAGATACTGGATACTGAGTCTGGTATGGAGTATCATCCAATACCATGCTTATTTACTCATATGTGCTAAAAAAAATGCTATGATACCAACATCAGATATCAGTGTCCTATATGGCACTTAAAACCAGACGACGTGAAATGACAGGGATCTTGACATTTCTCATGAATATCGATGGCAGTTAAAGCAAAGCAGACTGCAAACTGTGAACATCTTTCTAGCTACCTGAATCTAGCTGCATCTTAAACATAAAACTCAACACGAGCTGTTCATCGCTAGCACCAAACACTGGCTAGGTGAGAAAAATGTCTACAGACAACTGATGTGAAAATACCCAGCATGTTGTTCTTGACGTTCAGCCGCTAGCCAAGACAAAAAATGTATTTTACTTACAGCTGTACAGAAGCGCTAGAGCAAGAGCCGCTCTTTTCCACTGCAACATTAGTCTAAGGTCACTAATGTAGCCAGCTAATGCATTTCATTTTTATTAGATTGAACACACATATTTGATTGTCATGGCCACTATTTTAAATCTGAGGGAACATAAACAGAGCGAAATGAAATGCTCTGTGAGTTACTCATTCTGCTCTCAGTATCGGTATCAACAAGTACCAAAACACACGTCCTCACACGGTCCTGAAACACACGGTGTTGATGCATTTCTCCTCCTGATCATTTTCCAGACAGCTCTGACGAATGTTTCTTGTGTGTCTGTGGTCGCTTGTGTGTGCTAGACGGCTCACGGCAGTGTTCAGTCTCAGCGGCAGGCTCTGGAGCAGATCGCCGATCGCCAGCAGACGAAATACAAAGACCTCCATGTCACTGTTCCCTCTGAGATCAGCACCCAGCTGGCACAGGTCACTCTGGCACTAGGTTCAGCAGAGGACCAGGTACACGCTTGCACAAACAGACACACGGTCACACCTTGTCTTTGTTTTATAGTACTGCTGTGTGTTTCAGATTGGCCATGAAACTAATTCATCAACTTTGAATTCATCTGAGTCTGATTCATGAGCTTGGATTTGAGCTTGGACGCAGGCGCCACCATCTACTTCCTTATTCATGTCATATGCATATGTCACACGTCGTCTTATACATCTGATTTAAATGAAACACACCCCAGTTTGTGCAGGTGTTTGTAAAATGGACTGTACAGTATTTCCTTTGTTTTTACTGAATTTATGTACTCAGTTATGGAACTGGGATTAGCTAAAACAATACGCGCTTTTTGTTATTTCCCGCCTTTCGTGCGTGAATTCCAGGTGCAGAGCCGAGAGAGAGAAGTGCAGCACAGCAGAGACGTTAAAGAAGACTTTACTGCCAGACTGAAGGACATCTCGGAGAAAGTCAGCACCATCTCTGTGAAGCTGAAGCAGAAGAGTGTGGATGTAGAAGAGGCCAAAGAGGAGACGGAGGTACCGCACTGTCTCTTAAACACACTTCCTTTCGCTTTAACTCTTGGTTAAATGAGTCGCTTGGTGCATTTTTCTTCTTGGTGGGTCGTTCTGATTTACTAAGATGACAAAACAAAAAAGGGTCATTCGATTCACTTCCTGGAGTCGATTCGATTCGATTCGAACAGAGTTTGCTTTCAAGTGAACTCGATCACAGTGAGAAAGCCATTCAACTCCGAATTGACTTGACTGCAGAAAATGAATCAAATTAACCTTTTTTGTTTTGTTCGCTTTCAAGTGAACTCGGAATAAATTAGACTCTGAATCAACAGAGGTCGCTTTCAGGTGAACACAACCGCAGTGAGAAAGTGATTAGACTCTGCCTTCAAATGAACTCGATCGTAGTGAGTAAGTGAGTCAACTCTGAATCAGCAGAGTTTGCTTTCAAGTGAACCGGATCGCGGTGAGAAAGCGATTCGACTCTGATTCAGTTCTGAGATGTACCATTGCTTGAGCACAGAGAGAAAGATGACTCGACTCCGATCTGACTCTGAACTATACACAGCCTGTATAATACCATTACTCTAAACCCCTTTTAGAGAGCAGTTAGTAAGGAAGAGAATCATTTCTTGGTGTTTACTTCCATGCAGACTCTGCGTGAGGAGCTGGAGGACTGCTCGCATGCTCTCTCTGAGCTGGACGTGGCCATGCAGGAGTTCGGGGAGCAGAACCCGCTCCTGGCCCGGCAGCTGGGCGCCACACTGAGCAAACTCACCGAGCTTCACTCTCAGACCAGCAGACTCGCAGAGGGAAGGACCACACGGCTTAAGAAGGTAAATACGACGAGACGCCGCTCCACAATAGCCCTCAGGATGTTCAGACGGAAGCTGAAACGATGTTTTTATGGAATTGCAGCCTCGAGATTCCTGACTCCTGCTCAATCTCCTCCTGCTTCTCATTCCAGGCTGAGCAGCACTTTGAGGAATTTAGCGAGAGACTGACCCTGATACTGAACTGGACAGAAAAAGCCGAGACTCTAGTTTCCTCCAGCATCGTGTGGAGCCCCGCCTCTATGATGCAGGAGCAAATCAGAACACACCAGGTATGAAGGATTCTGGCCAATCAGAATCGAGAATTCAGCAGCGCTCCGGTATAAGAATTGTTTATGTAATCCATTATAAGTGAGTGTTTGTAACACATTCTAATGCTAATCAGAAAAGAACCTCTGATGAGGCTTCCTGAAACGAGATCGGCTTCACTGGGGGCAAAAAGTTCTATCAAGGGTGGGCGATATGATGAAAATATCATATCACGATACTTGAGGACAGCTCTACGATACACGTTATGTATCATGATAGGTCATTTAGCTAACAAACTGCTGGTAAAACATTAGTGCTGTATTAAAACTGTAAAAATTAAGAACTTCTAAACAAGAACTAATTTCTAACACTGAATGGAGGAAAAAAGAAATGTGTAAAAAATGTGCAATTTTAAAGATTAAGGTTTTTTTTCCCCACCAGATCAACTAGGCTGTAATTATTAAAAACATAAAGGAAGTTAAAAGATATCACGATACCACCGGTATCTTAAAAAAAGAGTATCGTGACATAATTTATCGCGATATCGATATTACATCATCATATCACCAAGCTGTAATATTATTAATATTATTGCCCCAATACCATGTCCTGCGTCTGAGTTTTGGAAAATCGTTTTTCCTCTCACGTCTCTATCTCTCGTCTACGCATCTGGTTTTGTGAAGCCAAAAAAAAGGCTGCTGTAAGAATAAAAACGTTGCGTGTGTTTGTGCTGTGGCGCAGGCGCTGCTGCGGGAGTGGCGGAGGCTGCAGGGTGAGGCGGAGGCGGTGATGGAGAGAGTGGGGCTGTTGGGAGAGGTGGTGCACACTGACGCACTTCACCAGCAGGTGGCAGAGCTGAGCCATCACGCCGAAGAGCTGCAGCAACGCGCCAAAACACGCCTGCTCAATCTGCAGGACGCTGCGAAGGTAACACACTGTGTACACACACACACACACACACACACACACACACACACACATGCTCTGTCACACTGCCAACATCCTGCACAGGGAGGGAATTTATTTCTAATACATACATTTAGCATTCAATATATAAAATAATACAATATTTTGTATCGAGATTTTTTTTTAAGTATTGTATTTAATCATGAGTGTCATGAAGTCTGTTCCAGAATTATTGGCACCCTTAAGGGGAAAAAAAAGAACTATTTTCGAAATAAAATGTGGCAAAACAATGCAGTGTCAATATATGGTTAGGGTAAAAATACCTTACATGGCTAAGTTGCCAGTTTTCCTGAAGAGGGGTGTGTGTGTGTGTGTGTGTGTTTGTGTGTGTGTGTGTGTGTGTGTGTGAGAGAGAGAGAGAGTATTTGGAAACAAATGAACATAGTCATAGCCATAAGCCCGGATTAGAGCCTTATGAGTCCTCATTAGTGTTGCGGATGTTAGGTTGGAGTTCATTTATTTATGATAAAATCCTGCCCTCTAGTGGTGACGTTTATACTGTACATGTCAGCTCGATGTTTTCTTCTCAGCCTCAGTGTCAGTTTGTGCAACGCTCTGTGAGGACTGGAGCAAAATAAAAAGCTTTATATGAATTGCGGTTCTTTAAATCACGTTCATGATGTCTCGTTAAAGGTAAGAGAAAGAAAGAAGAGAGGCTGGTGAGGGAACGACTGTTTATTACCACCACCCCCCAACACACACACACACACACACACACACATACAGCATGTTTCAAATTAAACAGCTCTGTCTTAGTCCTGCACTGTAACATCTTCATCTGGAAAATTATTCTCGAGATGCCTGCAGGATAATCGACCCACTTACACACGTCTAAAAGGAGCAATTTCCTGTTATTAAACACGGTTTGGAAATGTGGGTCAGTGACGTGACCTGAAAGAGCGAGTTTCACTCACTGTGTTTCCTTTTTTAGATGATTTGATCCGCTGTGATGGGGAGGATAAAGCATGTCAGACTTTAGAAGAGCATTTTTAACATTTTAAATCTTGACCCACGGGTTTTATTTAAAAGGGTTTTTTTTTTTTTTTTTTGGATGAGCTGTCATGTCTGTAATTCGACTTCATGTCCAAACTGTACTAGGAAAACCCTTGAATTTATTTCTTTTAAATGTTTTAGTATTTTCTTTAATTAATTAACTAATTAATTAATTAATTAATTACATTATTATTTAATTTATTTTCATTATTTTCTATAATTTTTTTGTTCTAATGACATTTTAAAATGTAGACTTTAATTTACAATAAAAATTCTGTGTAAAATAATAGCAGATTAAAAATATTTATAATTATAAATATTTATAATTATAATTATAAATATTTATAATTATAACAAACATACTTAAACACAATGCAGTGTAATTACACTGAATAAATCTCGAATAAAACATCACACACGTACATCACACACGGTGTGTTTAGTCTATACAAAATTGTAATATGATTTTTTTTTATTTAGTAAGAAGCATTTAATTGTTTTAATTTTTTTAAATATATCTATTGTTTGTTATTTAATATTGTTGTTCCTGTGTTTCTAACCCTATCAGTGCTTCCTGTTATTGTATCATTTGTTTAATTTTGTTTTCATGGGAGAGGTGGATTGTGTGGATTTCATGCGCTACAATAAAAAAGAAGACTTTGATCTAGAAGCTTTCTGACTCCCTGCATTTTAAAAATTGGTTCTTCCTTAAATGGACTTTAACGTGTTTTTGAGACGCATGACGAGTGACGTAGGCTCGAGAAATAAAGAAGGCATTCAGAAAGAGAGAACACGTGACTCGCTGACTTGAACAC
>JAKKZJ010000019.1:16091685-16111631 GCA_033441845.1 Pangasius mekongensis
GTGATGATTCGCTGTGGCGACCCCTGAAGGGAAAAGCCGAAAGAAGAAGAAGAAGAAGAAGAAGAAGAAGAAGAAGAGTCGACAAGATTATATTCTCTGGATTCAAACAGCTGGATCGTCCTTTTCCTGAAGAAAAATGCCCGAAATTTTATCATTACATAATTGTTTTCTTCAACACTATTTATAAAAAACAAAACACACGGAAGTCTTATATAGAACTGCTGTGATCTCACAACACAATTAAAATGTCTTTTTTTTTTTGTGAGGGCTTTTGTGGTATCCGTAATGAACAAACTGCACAGTTGAGGGTGAAGGTTTGGTCTCTGGATGGAAAGCTTTTCTCTAGTTTACAATTTATTTATTTATTTATTTTTATTATTTTTTTTACAAAATACAATTTTATGGGGTTAGAAATGAGATGTGGGTGCATCCTGCAACAAACTAAACCATCAAGGCAAAAATAATAAAATAAAAGTTTGAAAAAAAAAAAATCTAGATTTGATTTCATTTCACATTTGTACTTATTGGAATTTTATCTTTTTGAAGATAAATTGTAAAACAGAGGTACATTTGACTTTTTTCTACTCGGAGACCAGACGAGAAGTTGTGTAGATGTTTAAAAACCGTTCAGAGGGTGCAAAAGAGACGATTATAAACTATAATTTGGTATGAAAAATGATTGTACAGTATTTATAGGAGATATAGATTATTAATAAATGCTAATAAATACAGATTACTAATAAAAATACTATTTGGACATTTTTATTTCTTGTGAAAGAAATAGATAAAAAAAAAAAATAAAAATCTGACACCAGATATGTTGGTATAGAAGGTGCACAAACTTTTGCATATATGTATTTTATATATATTGTGTTGCCATAAATGTAAACAGATTTATTTTTTCCTGTTATGATGGCTGTAGTTCTGCTTATCAGTTTTTACTCTCCCACAGGAGCTCATTGGCGCGGTGTGTGTGTGTGTGTGTGTGTGCAGAGGAGGAGGGGTTTCTCGGGAGAAATGTGTAATCTGAGCTCTCCTCCCTCTTGCTTGCTTTGTTTGTGGTGAAGCTGCTTGTGATTGGTGCAGAGGAAGGAAGGAAATCACAGACGGGCGGCTCAGCCCCCCTTCTCTCTCTCTCACAGGTCATTTCCTGTGCCGGCTTTTCCTCTTTGTGTGATTGTGTGTGTGTGGCTGGTTGGAGAGGAAGTCCTGCCTCACTCTCCAGATTTTTTCCCCCTTACTTTTCACTCCTCCTACTTTTTTTCCTTTTCAGTTTTCCCATTGGTCCAGAGCTGCGCCTTTCAAGCAGAATCCTTCTCCAGGCCTTAGTAACTGTCCCGCCCTGAGCATGCTCTGATTGGCCAGGAATTCACAATCGAGCAGTCGTAGGCTTTTTGGGTGTTTTTTTTTTTTTCTTACTGCAAACAGCTAGAGGAGATAGAGAGATAGAGAGAGAGAGAGAGAGAGACATGAATTTGTTTAGCTCCTCTCCCTGTTATTGAGGTTTAAGCCTGTGATTTAGCTCCATGCTGGATTTACTGTGCCCTGGATTAAAAGCAGGCCTTGTGTAAGAGGTAAGAAGGCGTCTAACGGGATGTAATGTGGCGTCGTGCGTGATGTGACAGGAGCTGGCCCAGAAGATAAAAGGCTACCAGGAGCAGATCGCAGCCCTGAACTCCAAGTGTAAGATGCTGACGGTGAAGGCCAAGCACGCCACCATGCTGCTAACAGTCAGCGAGGTAGGGGGGCTCTCAGACGGCCTGGAGGAGCTGGAGGATGAGGAGGAAGAGATGTCCAAACACCCCACAACACACCCCTCAGTCGTCATGGTGAGTCATTTACACACTTGCAGATGCACACTCACACATGCCAGGATTGTTGCATGAGCGTTCAGAATCAGATTCATGCTTTTTTTTTAACCACACTAGAGTCAGGGTTTTATAGGTGGTAGCCAGGACGTCCATGATTTTGTTTTTATTTTATTTTATTATAGTGGTGGACATGACATCACAACCCATCATTATCAAATGTATTATGCCTTTAAATAACGTCTCATGGAATCCAGTGGTTGTTGAGCTCTTGACGTGCTTATGCACATTGCACACTACAGTCATGGCAGATAGATTTTGATCTTGAATATGGAAGGAAAAACCTTGACTTTACAACGTGGTGTAATGTGTTCCAATGCTATTAAGTGTGTTTCATAAAGTTCTAAAGAAAAGCTGACATATTTATCATAATGACACCTAACTGATACGTATATGCTGTATGTCACAGTGACACGTAAATTATGTAGGTCATAATGACATATAATTTATACTTACAGATGTCATAATGATACATAACTTGTACTTACGTATGTCATAATGACATACCTTATATTTGTAGATGTCAAAATGACATAACATACTTACATATGTCACAATGACATGTATATAAGATATATGTCATTGTGACATGTAAGTATTTTATGTGTCATACAAATATGGATCTACTTATGGATGCCATAATGACATGTACTTTATAAATATGGACGTTGTAACTACATATAATGTAAACTTATTGATGTCATAACGACATATACCTTACACTTACAGATGTCATCATGACATATACCTTATACTTATGGATGTCATAACGACATATACCTTACACTTACACGTGTCATCATGACATATACTTTATACTTATGGATGTCATAATGACATATACCTTACACTTACAGGTGTCATCATGACATATACCTTATACTTATGGATGTCATAACGACATATACCTTACACTTACAGATGTCATCATGACATATACCTTATACTTATGGATGTCATAACGACATATACCTTACACTTACAGGTGTCATCATGACATATACCTTATACTTATGGATGTCATAACGACATATACCTTACACTTACAGATGTCATCATGACATATACCTTATACTTATGGATGTCATAACGACATATACCTTACACTTACAGGTGTCATCATGACATGCACCTTATACTTATGGATGTAATAATGGCGTGTACTTTATACTTATGGATGTCGTAATGACATGTTCTTTATACTTATGTCATAATGACATATACCTTATACTTATGGATGTCATAATAGCATGTATCTTATATTTATGGATGTCATAATGACATACTTTTTCATATGGATACCATAATGACTCATAACTTATATGTGTTATGATGACTAAACTTATTTATATGCCCTGTGGTCACATGATCTGACATGAGTAGTATGCGAGTGGGCGAAATTTAAAGTTTTTTTAAGTTGTTAACTTTCAGATAAAGCAATTAGATATGAGTGGGAAAAAAACTGAAAAATGAACATGTTTCTGTTATGACTTGATCATTTTATTACTATAGGTTAAAGATTAAGATCATAATATTTACCTGTACTGCCTTGAAGACTGGCCTGCAATACATTACAATAAGTTTAGGACCGGAATTTAGACAACACGGGTAATATAACACACGTCTACTATGAACAGTAGTGAATATTATACACAGCTGTTTCACTGTGAATTAAGTAAAAGAATATTGCACATGGAAGCTTTTGACCTTTCTTACAAATCTGCGTTTTAGCATCCCGCCTTCATTAAGCCTTCGTTCTCCTCCTTCCTGTGTCATACAGTTGCTTGTACTGCTGTTCTGTTGTTCTCTAACTGGCTCGAGAAACTCTGAGTCTTGTCCCGGGTGAGCAATTGCCCTGCGGTTGCATCACTGAATCACTCTGGGACAGAAAGTTCCACATTAACTGCCAGAAAGGAGCTAACTGCAGTTCGGCTGTGCTCTTTGCTCAACACATTCCTTCTGGCCCAGTGAGCATGTGTGTGTGTGTGTGTTTAAGAGAGGCGTCTGCTGCTGCTGGAGAAGTAGACATTGTTAGCACAGAGGATCTAATTTTAGTCTAATAGCGCAGGCTGAAACAGTTTCACCAGATGAGTGTGTGAATGTGTTTGCATCCGTTTTTACCCTGTGTGCAGCCCCGCCATCATTATTCCCACATACAGGGAAGCTGTCCTGGGTCCAGGCCCGGTGAGGGTTCCAAGGGTGTTTAGTAGTCCACTGACATGCAGAACAGATCTGAAATATGTCTATTTCATAAAGCTATGTTGGTCTAGGCTTATGCATCATTTACAGCTCATCAGATAAGTTAATATGTCCCCGTTTTGTGAAATGGTTTGGTCTGCTGCGTTTTTATGGTAAGAAATTTTTGTGGTTAATTACATGACCTTTTCTCATATGCAGAGAAAGGCTCTGAGTATTAATTTTTTTTATTTAAGCAAGTTTGCTAAGATGTCATGGTGCAGAATTTGCATGCACAAAAAAAACGAGTTTAGTATGCGGTTGGGCTGTTTAAATTTTGCGGTGTGTGAGAGCGTGTGAGACTTGGCCGGTGTGGAGGTGCATTTTTTCAGAATGATCCAGGGTCTGTAAAGACCTTAGTCACGTCCTGTGCTTTAAATAAATGTGCACTGCGGTACTTTTCCTGCCCACTTCCTTTCAGCTGCATCTTCAGCTTCTGTCACTGATTCAGGAATTAACTCGCAAATCGCAAATCCCTCTCTCTTTTCCTTTCCCTGCTCTCTGTCGTCACCGCCTGTGTGACGGGGCAGATGACAGCGGGCCGATGTCACACTCTCCTGTCTCCTGTAACGGAGGAGTCGGGTGAGGAGGGCACCAACAGCGAGGTCTCCTCCCCTCCGGCCTGCAGATCCCCCTCACCCGGGCCTAACGCTGACGTCTCCCTTAACCAGGTACCGCCCCTTTACCTTCCCCTGATCACCTCACTGACTCAGACTCACCTTAACCTTCTCAGTGTCCCTACTTTCAAAATTATTGGTTATAAAGGAAACTGACATGTATGTCATAATGACATAACTGATACTTATATACTGTGTGTCATAATGACATATAACCGATATTTTGTTATAATGACACATAATTGATGCTTATATAATGTATGACATCATGACTCATAACTTATAAATGTCATAATGGCACATAACTGAAAGTTATATACTGTATGTCATAATGACACATAACCGACACTTATATATACTTATAATATGTCACCATGACAACTTATACTAATATAGGTCATGATGACTTGTAACTTAAACTTATAGATGTCATAGTGGCACATAACATATACTTATGGATGTCAGAAAGACACGACTTATGCTCATATATGTCATAATGACACACAACGTGCCTCCTGCTCTTCTCAAACCGCTCACTGTTTCTAACACATTCCTTCTTTTCACTGCCCTGTGCTGTTTATTTGCCAAACCCAGTCCACTGATAAAGACATACCACAGAGAGCGCTAGCTAGAGCTCGGGATGTGATAATGTCTGAAATCACAGCTGTGTAATGAATAACTGCTCGAGTGCAGAGGTGTTTTTAGGGATGATGTCATCGCCATGGCAGCCGTGTGTGTTACATGTATATGTTCCTCATGGAGCTTATACACTGCGTTTGTCTGTAGCTCACTTCCTGCTTGATTTCCATTGCTTTGTTTCCAGGCTGCGGTTTCATCTGTGGTTTATTTATGTAAATATTTAGAATAATTCATTTAATCATTTTCTTTTTTTTTTTTTATCCATAAGAGAAAAGTGTTGGTTTACATTAACGCTTTACTTCAGTGTTTTCTTAACCAACATCATTAAACAATTTAGTTAATTTGATCAAACCTCAGCATTAATATGCCATCAGAAATACTGACAAAGTAACAATTAAGTAATAATTGATGTTAAATGAAATAATAAAACAAATAAGTTAAATAATCAACACCTTCATTAACCAATGAGCAGAATGAAGTCCACAATTAACAATATGGACAACACATTAATTAGCAGTGTGGTAAATGAGAACTGCGCACTTGGTTTATATCATTTTACTTCAATTTTTTAATGAGCTTAGTGACAGCTAATAACTCGTTAGCTTTCTTAACAATCCTGATTTCATAATTAATTAAAAAAACTGACTAAATACTAATGCTAGCAAGTAGCAGATACAGCTGACTTGTAACCAGCTTCTGTAATTTCTTTTTGCTGTAATGACGTAAAGTTTAAACATCTGGAGTATTGGAGTGGTGACCAATGAAACAAAGCAGAGTTTCAGGTGCCAAAATTGTTAGTACTTATGATGTGAGCTGTAGAAGCATCTAACTAGCATATTTATGAACACATGAAGATTGTAAGAGTCTACAGATTGGTCTACATTTTACACACTCTTCCTCAGGCTTCAGGAAGGGCCCCGTTAAGTCGCGCTCCCCTTCAGGAGCTGTACGACCAGTCCATGGAATCCGCTGCCACGGCTAACCTGGATGACTTACAGCGCTCTTGGGAAACGCTGAAGAACGTGGTAAATAATTTCCGTCCCACTCTTATCAGCTTACGTAACAGTGTTATGACTTTCTGGCGCACTCCTAACAGCTTGCGTTCTGTTTACCGCTGTGTAGATCAGCGAGAAACAGAAGAGTCTGTATGAGGCTCTGGAGAGGCAGCAGCACTACCAGGAGACTTTACAGTCCATCTCCAACAAGATGGAGTCCATCGAGGCCTCACTCAACGAAGGGCTAGAACCTGGAAAGAGTCCAGAGAGCCAGATGGCAGCTCACCAGGTGAGGGAAGCAGAGAGCAGGAATCACATTAGCACCAAGTTCTAATCATTTACTGGTTAAGAAAAACATGTACACAGGGATTTAAAGCACCACACACGTATAATCATCTTAGCATGGATGGATGGATATCAGCTGCTCCTTAATAAGTAAGCTGAGACAGCTTTTTTTTTTAAATAAAGAATCCCAGCATGTATACACAAACCTTGGCCTGTCCTCCACAATCCATATCGACACTGGGGTTCCTCAGGGTTCTATGCTCATACCACTACTTTTTAAGATTTATACAAATAACAAATAACCACGCCAGGCGTCATAATAACTGTGCTGTCATTGAGTCTGTTGATGATGCTGCACTGGTTGCACTTCTGAAGTATGATAATGATCTTGTATTTTCAAACAGGAAATAATTCTCGTGTTAAATGAACTCACTGAACATGAGCAAAGCTAATACATTTTCACCACATGACTTCCCTGTGGAAACAGTGATTAAATACACGTATGCTCTATGGCTAAAAGTATGTGGACACTTGACCGGTCACACTCGTATGTGCTTGTTGAACATCCCATTCCAGATTTATTCCCCCTGTGTTTGCTGTTACAATGAGCTCCAATCTTCTGCGAAGGCTTTCCACTAGATGTTGGAGCGTGGCTGTGGGGATTTATGTTCATTCAGCTACAAGAGCATTAGTGAAGATCAGACACTGATGTTGGTGAGGAGGTCTGGGATGCAGTCGGTGCTCCAGTTCATCCCAAAGGTGTTCAGTGGGGTTGAGGTCAGGGCTCTGTGCAGGACACTCGAGTTCTTCCACTCCAACCTTCACACACCATGTCTTCATGGAGCTCGCTTTGTGCACAGGGGCATCGTCATGCTGGAACATGTTTGAGCCTCTTAGTTCCAGTGAAGGGAAACTGTAATGCTACAGCACACAGAGACACGATATACAATTGTGTGTTTCATACCTAGTGGAAGCAGTTTGGGGAAGAAGCACATATGGGTGTGAAAGTCAGATGTGCACATACTTTTGACCATATAGTGTATCTCTATTACAAGTATGCAAATGAATGTGAATACAAGTATTTGTTAATGTGGTCATTATATATATACTTCATCACTTCATCATGACATTTCTACAGTGTTGTTCTTTTCTCAAGGGTGGACAAATCATGAAAGGCTTAGCTAACCCAGTCCAGTCCAGTCCAGTCCAGTCCAGTCCAGTCCTGTTTCGTTGCCCGGAAACCTAAGGCTAAAAAGTGGTCGCTAACATAATGGCAAGCTAGTTAGCTAAACAAGTGCATTAATACAGACTTAAGGAAATGAAAGCGTATATGATCAAATATGATATATGATGATATGTATCAAATTATGTCTTTGGCTGTTTCAGTTTCAGCTATGAGTTTGTGTTTGTTCCTTACATTATCTTTAAACAACATTTGAGTCTATGAATAAAAAATAACAGTCTGAATGCAAAAAAAATGCGTATCTGTCCAAACGTGCTGAGTTCATTTCTATCTTCTTCTTAACGCCCTGCAGCTGTAGATGGCGGAGGCCTTAAAGAAGCACCAGGGAACTGTTTCCTTCTTTCCATTTTTCTAGCAATTGTTCAGCCATTAACTAACGTCACTCTGTTAGACGATATTTACGATATCAGAAACTCGGTGACGGCACGTTCACCGCAGACTAAGCAGCACTGAGATCCACAGCCTAAATGACTGATAGGTAGTGAGACCAGCACTTCAAGGATAACACTTCAGTTTCTTAAAAATAAGTAAAAGCATACAATTATTGCCTACCTGCAATGCCCTTCACCACCCTCAGCCCAGAAAATGAACGAGTGTCTATGTTCAGGCGCTGATGGACGAGATCCTGATGCTGCAGGATGAGATCAGCGCCCTGCAGGCGTGTTTCTCAGAGGAGCTCCAGCAGGATGAGGAGAGCGCCGAGCAGGACGCCGGTGACCAGCTGGCACTGCACTCCACCCTCACCGTGCTGGGAGAACGCATGGCCACCATCCGCATGAAGGCCTCGGGCAAGCGCCAGCTCCTGGAGGTGAGCCACACAGAGATATTCTCTCAGAGAGAGGAGCCTGTGCAGAGAGGAGTGGGATTAAGCCAAGTATCTTATCATGAACAGAGAATCTTAACCTCATGGTCTTCTCATATGGCTACATGACAAGAAAAGAAATCAGAATTCCATCATTTTGAGTCTTTGCGTTTCTCTTTCAGTCCTCGTCTAGCAATTATGTAAGGAATAAAGCACTAGAGGCATGCTCTACCATTACAATTTTTTTTAATAAAAAAAAAAAAAAAATCAGTTTCAAGCTACATTTAATGAGGTGTGAACTTCCATAACAAGTTACTGATACTGGAGACTCCTTCCATAAACGTTGAATAAACATCCCCTCAGGGAACACTTTACCGTCTTTCACGGCTTTGTGCTAATAATTATTAAACACTTTGAGATATTGTGATAAATTATGTCACGGTATAATTTTCTGAGATATCATGGATGAGATATCATTTTTTTTAATGAATTTAATTACAAATCTAAAATTGCAAAAATGTTAACATTTTTTTTTTTTTACAGATTTATATGTTTCTCCTTTTCACTGTTAATTTGTTTATTGTAAATGAAAAGAACAAACCCTACATGTTGCGTATCGTAGAAACGTCTTAGAGAATTGTGATATGATATTTTTGTCTTATTGCCCTGCCCTAGCTCCGGGTGTAACCCAGTGGGGGAAAGTTGTTACGTTTGCTGCATGATTTAAATATATTAAAGCTAGAACTTAAAGCTAATTAAGCTTTTTGAAACAGTGAGTGAGCACTGGGGATACGTGGAACATTTCAAACCATGTGACACAAACATGTGTAGTCATTTATTACACAGAGAATGGATCCATAAAGTGAGATAAGGTTAGGAGTAGAGCCTGATTATTATTTTTTTTACACACCATTGGTCTGTTTTTTATTAATAATAATTGATTTAGAAGTAATTATGCTCAACCATAATAATAATAATAATAATAATAATAATAATTGAAAGTTATGCAGCTAATTAACTCTAATTAAATCTTTTTATTCATTTTATTCAGTTTATTTTATCTATTTATTTTTCTCACTTTTACATTTTTTTATTTGTTAATTTTTTCCCCCAAAAACAATTACGTTAAAAACGAGTCATTTGGAGTAACTGTGAGTAACGGAGTGATGATGTCTCCTCTACAGGAACGACTGAACGAGCAGCTGGAGGAGCAGAGACAGGAACAGGCCCTGCAGCGTTACCATAGCGAGGCAGAGGAGCTCGATCATTGGTTGCTCAGCACGCGAGCGACGCTTAACTCCGCCCTCCAGCCGCATCCAGAGGACATGGACATGGAGGAGCAGCTGATCGACTGTCAGGTGAGCAGCACGTAAACACCCGGATAATCTTCTCCAGCTCATTTCTGACATTGTGTATGAAGAGAAGCGTGAACGAGGTGAGATGTGGCTTTAGTTTCTTATTTACTGTTTTGTTTCTGATTTGATTTCTCCGGAATAATAACAATATCATACTACACCAGAAAACACGATCCACTATTACAGCTCATACATGAGATCATTGCGAGGTCATCGTCTCATCGTACGCCAGTTTTCTCTGACGACACTGAGGCGACAGATGTGAACGCACACGTGTACGCAATTTACTGTCCTTTTCCCTGAACACAACGTTTGAAAAGAAATGGAAAATTATTAACTGGAGTTTGGTTTTGGTTTGTGGTCACTCATTTATTTTCTGGCTGCTCCTAGTCTATCATTTCCTTAAAAGCATCTTATTTCCGCAAATGGATGGTTTTCCAAATTGATGCACGCCGTACCTGAACGACAGTCAATTCATTTTTCCTTTAACAGAGAATGTGTATTGATTACGGTGGTTAAATTCACGATTACAGTCAGGTGTTGATTCATTTTCTATAACAGGAAAATATCGGCTCTGACTATAGTTGCAGCTGTAACATATGATGGATTTATATTAATGCGCTTGTTCTAATACTTTATTCTTCCTTGCTAAGCTAATCTAAGCCTAATAGTAAACGGATTAAAAAATGCGTTGTTTAAGAATGAAAAGCGTATACCCGTCGATCCTAAAACTCATTGATATGATGAAGAAAACGATATCACAATGTGAACAACATCTCAGAAAAATGTATTGTGACTTAATTTATTACAGTGTCAATGTTATATCTATATTATTCCAGGCCTAAGTTCAGAAATGTAGCAGTGAGATTACATTTACTAAGCCAGTAATTCTAAGCCAGTTATTCCAATAATATGCAAATTAGAGACAATACATGAATTGCAGATGAGCAACATTTTGCATGGGCTGTATTTGCATACCCAAACCTGATTGGCTCTTATATTTTATGATGTAATAACACTCAGTAACAATTGTGTTACTTTAGCTGTTTCTTTCTTAGCCAGCAGTGTCGAAGAGATGGAGTGCTGTGTGTGTATATATATATATATATATATATATGTGAGGGATTTATATTTTTGTACAATTGTGTGTACAGAACATGTTGTTGGAGATCGAGCATAAGGTGCAGTGTCTGTCCGAGCTGTCCGTACACAGCGAGAGCCTCCTGCTGGAGGGGAAGGCCGGCATGCGAGGAGACGCCGAGCAGCTCACGCTCAAAGTGCACAGCCTCAAAGCCAGCCTGCTGGAGCTGCAGCGCATCCTACAGGACAAACACACACACATCCAGGTGAGCGTCTCGATCAGCGTCGCTTCTGTTTGATCAGAAGAAAATACAGCTTGTCGTGTGTGCGGTGTAAACTCCTCTACAAAGCGCTGACACTGGAGGCTCCTTCCATAGATGTTAAACAGACATCGCCTTACGGAAGACTCCACCACATCAGAGATTACACATATTCATTTATAAATCCGTTTGTATAGAGTGTAAGAGTGTGTCTGACTTGTTGTTCCTTTTTAGCAGTTGAAGTTTCAGTTAAACCGACTTCTGACCTCCTGTGTCTCTGGAGCACCAAACAAACTGCATTAGCACAGAAATCAGCCCACTGCGCGCTCACAGCAGTCCTCCTGCGTCATACTGAAACCCCTTTTTGTCTCATCAGTGAGCGCTTTGTACAGAGGGAAAACAAAAGAGCAGCCAGTGCAGTATGTTACTGTTGGAAAGGCTGAAGCCTCTGGGAAAGGCTGTTTTCCCCGATGTAAAGCGTGGGAGTCTCTCAGGGTTTCGAGGGTTTTCCCGTTAAATTCAGCACAGGTGCTGTGGTGGTGACTCCAGCTGATTTTGCTCTGCTGTGGTCACTCATGACTAATACAAAGCCACCAACGTTGGAGCTTCTTAATAGACCGAGAATTGAGATATATAATTTTATTTGGAACATTTTGTCTAAAAATGACATTCTTAGATGAAATGGACACAATTTTCCCATCTGACCCCAAATATAGTCACTCAGTCACTTCTTTAGTTTTGAACTTGAGGCTACAAGGCTACTGTGACAGCAACGCAGTACAGAAAATCACGTAGATACAGGTCAAGAGTTTCAGGTAATGTTCACATCAGACATCAGAATGGGGAAAAAAATGTGATCTTAGTGAGTTTGACCTTGGCATGGGTGTTTATGCTGGTTTGAGTGTTTTAGAACCTGATGATCTCCTGGGATTTTCACACGTAAAAAAAATCCCACGCCGTTTACACAGAATGATGTGGAAAACAAAACCTCCTTGATGATGAGAGAGATCAGAGGAGAACTGCCGGACTGCTCCGAGCTAACAGGAAGGCTAAGGGAGATCAGATAACTGCTCTTTACAACCGTGGTGAGCAGAAAAGCATCTCAGAATCCGTGACACGACAGATCTTACGGCAGATGGGCTACGACAGCAGAAGACTACATCGGGTTTCACTCCTGTCAGCCGAGAACAAGAATCTGAGGCTACACCGGGCACCAAAACTGGACAGTTGAAGATTGGAAAAACATCTGGCATGATAAATCTCAATTTCTGCTGCGGCATGCAGTTGGTCGGTATTTGGTGTGAATCCATGAACTCAAGTCCGCCTCGTGTCAACAGTTCCGGCTGCTGGTGCTGGTGTAATGATGCGGGGAATGTTTTTTTGTCACACATTTGATCACATATTAGGACCTTAAGGCCACAGCCTATCCGAGTATTGTTGCAGTATCGTGGTGTTCTCGCTACGCATCACATCGACTGTATATACAATTACAGCTGGGGATTATGGTTCGTCACACCACTGTGAATGTGTTTCTGTCTATATATTATTTATTATTATTATTATTATTATTGGGAAGTAGGAGAGTTATATGATGACCGTCAGCTAGATGTGTGTTGTGCAGCTGGTGGTGCGATTCAGCGCTTGTAGCTTGTGTTATAGTTACAGTATTGACTTTTGTTGTGGCACCATGATGTGTTACATTTAAACATACACAGCATAAGAAAACTTTTAGTTTTGCAAAAGCCAGTAGCCAGACTTTATAACACTTTTCTGAGTGTTAAGCCTACTTGTCCACTGGGCAATGAGCATAGACTTATAGCCCAAACATATCTTGGGGAAAATTTCTGGGCTTCTTTGTATTCACATATATTAAGCTTTGGATTTTTGATGAACTGTAGGTTTTCTTTTTTTCCTCAGGGTTCTTTAATGGAGCAGGAGGAGAGTGAGACGGACTCGTCGTTGTCGCAGAGCCCCAGCGTGCTGGACTGGCTCAGTCAGGCTCGGTCCACTCGCAGCCAGCAGCACCAGGACACGGTGCAGAGACAACGGGTACAGACCTTTAACTGATGTTTATATCTAAAATATCACGAAACCTAAATGTGTGTTTGATTTTTAATCAGGTTAATGCCGCTACAAAGTACAGTAACTAGTCCCAGTGTCTAATTTGGCTGTATATTGGGCGGGGCTAATCTTGGGTAAAGCTTGCGTGAATTTGGCTACTTATTTGGTTTACTTGCATAAATTTGGATAAATTGGCCATAATCAGGTACATGGAAAATGGAAATATCCTGATTCTCATTGCTTGTGCTGCTGTTTTTAATTCTACCAAACACAACAGGGGGCTTTCAATCAAACATTCTCTTTAGAATATTAGGCCACGCCCATTAGGACAGCCCCGAGTCCCTTCCTGTTATATTAATTTATCTCTGTGCTGTACAGGAATTAGAAGTGCAGCTTGAGGAGCAGAGGAAGCTGATGCAGTCTGTCGCCTACCGAGGGGAGGAGCTTCTCTCACAGCAAACCACGCCCAATGGAGAGAGGTGTGTTCTCCTGATGGGGCCATAATCTCAAAATTTCTCCTTTTTTTATTTACATTTGCTTTAAAAACTGACCACACTGATCTTGATTTCTGTCACAGTGCTGAAAATCTGCAGGACATGTTGGATCTGGGTGAGAGTGAGAGTGTGAGCGAGCAGGATTGTATGAGGATGAAGTGGGAGAATCTGAGTAAAGACCTGAACACCAAACTGCAGCTTTTATTGAACACCATGCAGGAGGAACAGCTCAGCTCGGTACACAAATCAGCATGATAAACGTCACAATCTTTCAGCCCATATGAACATGTTGATATAATTTTTTTTTATTTGCTCTTACCTTGTAGGTGTATCAGCGATCTCGGGTGTCCAGCCCAGGAAGTCTTTTCAGAGGGGATCAACTCACACCAGACGTTTTTTCCCCCAGTGCTTTATTTGAGACTTTTAACCACAAACTGGAGGAACTAGCTGAGGTTCTGATATACAAATTATGTAATCAAACTAGCTGTGATACTGATATACATGACATGTAACAAAATTAAGTTAAGACTACAGGTGGAAATGTGAAAAGATCCATTGTCTAACCTTTTAATATACATTTTTGTGTCCAGTTTTGTGTGCTTTTTATTTTTTCTGCATGGTAGCATCATCAGCCAAGCATTAGCTTAGAGGGAACAGTGATTATAGATGCCTAATTTGCTGCCCTGTGTTTCCACACACCAGGCTGATGTTAAACACACTCTCACTCAGGAGAGGACTCTGTACAAGGCAGTGTGTTCAGCCTCCACCTGGCTGGACGGTGCAGAGAACAGTCTGCTCTCCGGCCCTGTGCTGCTGTCTGACGACTCAGAGATTCAGCTGTGTCATTTAGAGGTACGCTTCTGTTATTATTAGGTGAAAAAAAAAAAACATCCAGCGATACGTCAGATAATTTGAGAGCATCTCTCATGTGCAGGGTTTGAATAAGGAGGTGAAGAATGTCAGCGAGGAGGTGTGTAAGTGTCGGGAGGTGCTGGAGGGATGTGATGGAGGTGATGATGGCTTGATCGAGGAGGTGCTGGATGGACTGGATGAGAGACTGAGATTGATGGATTCACTGCTGGAGCAGAGATGTGACAGTATTAGAGACAGACTGCAGGAACATACCACTTTTCAGGTGCGTCAGGGTGTTTTTCTGCAAGTCAGTGGTTTTTATAGAACATCTTTGTATAATCATAGCAATTCATGATGAAGACAAATGTCAAGTGCTCCAATGTATTTTTTTTCATAATGACATTTTCTTGTAACCAAAACCAAAGTTTTGTGTGACTTGACAAGAAATTCTAAATATTGTAAATAAACATATAAATAGATGTTTATAAAATTTCGAAGCCTTAATGTCTTTCATTTTCCATCTTCTTTTTCAGGCTGAATTGAGGCAGTTATTTGCTGCTATGAGCGACTCAAAGCACCAGCTGCTGCAGAAGATGTGTGGAGCTGCAGATCGTCCAGCGTCCAGACAGCTAGAGGTTCGAATCAGACATCAGCTCGCTCACCTCCATCCCATTTATTCAGCCATTAAAAATACTAAATACACATTCCTCTAAAGAGCTAAATCCTTGTATTTAAGGACTTCTTAAGTCACGAGACATCTTAAGACATCTTTAGACATTGTTTAAGAATTTGAGAAGTATTTGGCGTAGAGGCTTGTTGCAGCGGCCTGTCACTTTCCAGGAAAAAAACGTTTTTGTTATTTTGCCTGGATTATAACCAAACACTTCACTGAGGTTTTGTGTTTTTATTTTTTTTGGCTGTTTGACTTTCAGGGCGTAAACTGACAGTAGTTCTGGTTCTGACACGTTTATATTACAGCGCCAGTTCTAATACATTATCGTTTCTATAGTAATGGCTCATTCATAGGGATTTGTATGGCATGCTATATCTCACAAGCTAAGTGTGTGTGTGTGTGTGTGTGTGTGTGTGTATGTACAGACTCTGGCTGAAGCAGAGGACAGTCTGAGGGAGTTTGAACAGAGAGTGTGTGAGATGAGGACTAAGGGAGAAAAGCTGCAGTCAGACCCAGTGACCACACAGGAGCTGCTCAGACTACAGGTACAGCGTCCACTCTCTCTCCACCCGAGTCCCATGACATCATTAATAAACATGATCGTAAGACACAAGAATATAAGACCCACTGTTCCATCACTCTGGAGGAAATAAAGAGGGACAGAGCTCTCGTGGTCTGCACACTTCCTGGTTTGCATTCCCACTACACTGCAGGAACCGTGACTGGAAAATAATCAGAACATGTAAAGTTTCTGAAACTGTAACACAGGAACTAAAAAGGTTTTTGAGTTACTACGAAAGTTTCTGCATTCCTGAAATTTTTTGGATTTCTGAAATAGTTCATGGGCTCCCAAGTTCCTGAAAATCTAAAAAAAGTTTCTGAAGAGTTTCTAAAAAAAGTTTCTGAGTTCACCGAAAAGTTCTTGGGTAGCTAAAGTTATTGAATATCTGAAAAAATTATTGGGTTTCTAAAAAAAAAAAAAAAATTTCTATTTTTAAACTATAAGTGGGATCCTGAAAGGTTATTTATCCCTGAAAAGTTTGTGAAAAAGTTCTTAGGTTCCTGAACCAGTTATTGGATTTCCTGGGGAAAAAAAATCATTGGTTTTCTGAAAAAGTTAGTGAAAACTTTAATGGGTTCCTGAAAAAGTTCTTAGGTTACTGAAAAATATACCGAGCTCCTGGAAAAACCTATTAGGTTTCTGTAAAAATTTATTGGGTTCCTGTAAAAATCTATTGGGTTTCTGTAAAATTTTATTGGGTTTCTGTAAAAATCTATTGGGTTTCTGTAAAATTTTATTGGGTTTCTGCAAAAAGTTATTGGGTTTCTGTAAAAGGTTATTGGGCTCCTAAAATAGTTCTTAGGTTTCTGAAAATATTATTAGATTCTGAAAAAAGTTTTTAAGTTTCTGAAAAAGTTACTGTCTTTTTGGAAAAGTTACAGGAAAAAGGTTTAAGAAGTCGAAAAAAGGTTCCTGGGTTCTCATTAGAGTTAGTGGAGTCCTGAAAAAGTTCCCAGGTCCCTGGAAACGTTAAGTTTCTGAAAAAGTTAGTGGCTTCTTAGCAACAGAGTTTCTAATTTCCTGGAAATGCAGCTGATGTGTTACAGTTGGAAAAGGGGTTCTGTCACTGGTCCGTGGTTTTCCGTGTCATTCCTGACACTGTGTGTGTGTGCGTGTGTGTGTGTAGGACATGTATGAGGAGCTGGTGGAGATGGTGGGCTCGAGGCGGAGTGCTCTGAACCAGATGCTGGTGTTGAAGGCGCAGTATGAGAAAGCTTTACAGGACCTGCAGGAGCTCGTGGACACGGCGCAGGACAAAATGGCCGCCGATCAGAAGATGACCGCAGGCTCTGTGCTCGAGGTTCAGATCCTCCTGGACAAGCACAAGGTGTGTTTCAGGTGTATTTACGGGCTTGTTCTCGGGTTTGATCCCATTTGCGTGTTAAAGGTGATTAGTTTTTACATTTCTTTTTGTTACTTTTGTGTGTGTGTGTGTGTGTGTGTGTGTGTAGGAGTTTTTTCAGGGTCTGGAGGCCCACGTGGTGCTGACACAGGCCTTCTTCAGGCAGGTCAGTGTGGTGATGGTGCAGAGAGAGGCTCAGATTCTGGAGCAGACCGTAGCTCAGGCTCACACCGTCCTCAAACAGGCTCACAGGAGAGGAGTGGAGCTGGAGGGCATCCTGGAGGTGTGTGTGTGTGTTGATGTGTGTATGTATGATCTACCATTAATGTGTATTCATGTCAATATTTTAATAGCAGTGGCTCTTCATTTATATTGTTCTTTAAAGTATATGTATAATCCTGTTTGTTTATTATCGAATCAGTCGTATAGAATAAAGAATTGGATACTCGAGTGGATTTTAGTTGTGATATATTTCAGTGCTGTTGCTTGTGAGACACACTCGTGTGCCTGCTCAGTGGTGGTGTGGTGTGGTGTGGTGTGGTGTGGTTCAGGACTGGAGCAGGTTTGTTGGAGATTACCAGGCTCTGTATAAGCAGTTGGAGGTGGTGGAGAGCAGCATTCCGGCCGTGGGGCTGGTGGAGGAGACGGAGGAGAGACTGAGTGAGAGAATTGCGCTTTACCAGGTACTCAACACCTTCTGTAGCACACTCAGAAAGCCTAACACAGTGTTTAGTCTCCTGTCTCTATAAAAAACGATGTGTACTGGACTGTACCCTAAACGCACTCCGTCCTCGCCGTGCTGCAGTGTCTGAAGAGCACGCTGGTGGAGCGCCAGCAGCAGCTCTATCAGGTTCTCGAGGACGGGAAGAGACTGTTACTGAGTGTGTGCTGCTCGGAGCTCGAGGCTCAGCTCACTCAGCTCGGAGAACACTGGCTCAGCAGCACTACCAAAATCAGCAAAGAGCTTCAGCGCCTCGACTCCACGCTCAAACACTGGACCAGGTCTCACTACTCACTCTCTAATCTTCACTCTTTACTCTTCACTCTTTACTGTACCCTACTCTTCACTCTTCACTCTTCACTCTTTACTTTACCCTACTCTTCACTCTTTACTCTTTACTCTTCACTCTTCACTCTTTACTCTTTACTGTACCCTACTCTTCACTCTTTACTTTACCCTACTCTTCACTCTTCACTCTTTACTCTTCACTCTTTACTCTTCACTCTTTACTCTTTACTGTACCCTACTCTTCACTCTTCACTCTTTACTCTTCACTCTTCACTCTTTACTTTACCCTACTCTTCACTCTTCACTCTTTACTCTTCACTCTTCACTCTCTAATCTTCACTCTTTACTCTTCACTCTTTACTCTTTACTCTTCACTCTTCACTCTTTACTGTACCCTACTCTTCACTCTTCACTCTTTACTCTTCACTCTTCACTCTTTACTCTTCACTCTTTACTCTTTACTGTACCCTACTCTTCACTCTTTACTTTACCCTACTCTTCACTCTTCACTCTTCACTCTTTACTCTTCACTCTTCACTCTTCACTCTTCACTCTTTACTCTTCACTCTTCACTCTTTACTCTTTACTGTACCCTACTCTTCACTCTTTACTCTTTACTCTTCACTCTTCACTCTTTACTCTTTACTTTACCCTACTCTTCACTCTTCACTCTTTACTCTTCACTCTTTACTCTTCACTCTTTACTCTTCTCTCTTCACTCTTTACTTTACCCTACTCTTCACTCTTCACTCTATTACGTTACTGTACCCTTTACTCTTTACTATTACTTTACTCTTTACTCTTTACTGTTTATTACTTTACTCTTTTCTTTATTATTACTTTGTTTTTTATTATTTCTTTACTCTTACTCTTACTTTTCTCTGCTCTACTTTCCTCTTTATTGTACCCAGCTTTACTTCTGCTTTGCTTTACTTTACTCACTACAACTTAACACTTTTATTTTACTCTTACTTTTCACTTACTCTTATTTTACATCGCTCTTATTTTACTCTTTCGTTACATTGCGCTCTTGTAATCTGCTCTACGTTGCTATACTTTACAATTTAATTTATTTCACTTCAGATAGTTTACCTTTTTCCCTCTTTTTCAGTTTTTTTCCTTCCTTCCTTCCCTCAGTACCTCTTCCCTTGCACACTCTATTTATGTGTCTGTATGTATTTGTTCGCATGTCTCTTTTCTTTCTTTCTTTCTTTCTTTCTTTTTCACTTGACATGACTGCCGTGTCTCTGCTGTGCTTCTTGCTGTAGGTATCAGAGCGACTCCGCAGAACTGGGTCAGTGGTTGTCCTCGGCTCTGGACAGGCTTGAGTTCTGGAGCACGCAGTCCGTGACTGTTCCTCAGGAGCTGGAGACGGTCCGAGACCACCTGCACGCTTTCCTGGTACAGACCTTCTCAAAGCTGTCTAAACACCTCTGTCCTGGAGTTTCCTACTCATCCGAAATCGGAGAAACTTTTACTCTGCCTCGCACTCATCCGTGTGCTCTGTCTTTAGGAGTTCTCTAAAGAAGTGGACGCTAAATCGTCCCTGCGCTCGTCTGTCCTGAGCCGCGGTA
>JAKKZJ010000019.1:16112356-16124029 GCA_033441845.1 Pangasius mekongensis
TACAAGGTACCTGAGAGCGAGTGAGCAAAATTCCACACACAAGTGCTTTTGGGGCTTAAAATTAAAACCCAGCTGACTGCTAAATGCAGCAAATCTGGCCCTAGTGGATAAATATAGAGTGAGTGCAGTACACAGTCTAAATTTGAGATCTGTCTCTTAGCAGGATAAATAGAATCAATTCTTATTTTTAAACCGTTTATTTTTTCCTCACCTCACTTCTGATTTCCTTTTTTCTTTCCTTTCCTTTTTTCTCCTTCGTTTTATTATTTCTGTTATTTCTTTTGTTTTCATAGTTTTTGTATCTTTTCTTTTTCCTTCACTTTTTATGTCTTTCGTTGTCTTATTTTTCATCTGTTTAATTTTTTGTTTGCTATTTTTCTTGTTTTTTCTTTTTTTCTCTCTGTTTTATTTTTGTTTTCTTAATTTTTTCCTTCTCTGTCCTTTTATTCCTTACCTATCCTTCACTTTTCTTCGTTTCTTTTTCTTTCTTTTTTCCTCCCTTTTTATTTATTTTGTGTACATTTTTCTCCTGTCTTCTTTGATCTTTCTTTCTTCTCCTTCTCCTTTTACTATAATTTTTGTTGTCGTACATTTTCTCCTGTTACCTTCATCTTTCATTCTTCCTAATTTTTTTTTATTTCCTTTGTTTTCTTATTTTTCCCTTCTTTTCTTTTCACTGCTTCATTATCCTTCACCTTTTTGTTCTCTTAATTATTTTCCTCCCTTTTCTTTTATTCCTTTATTTTCCTTAACTTTTTATTATTTCTTAATTGTCTTACATTTTCCCTTCTGTTTCCTTTTATTCATTCATTCTTCACTTTGCTTGATTTCTTTTGTCTTATTTAATTTTTTTTGTCTATTTTTTTTCTTTTTCCCTTTTTTTGTTATTTGTTTTGGGTTTTTTAAAAAAAAAATATTATCTTTATTTTTTCTTTCCTTTTTCCTTATTTTTTTTTGTTTGCTTATTTTTATTCTCTTTGCAGTATGCAATATGCTATAGATCCCAAACTAAACAGCGGTTGCGTTTTAGTTCTTCATATAATTTCTAATAAAATCTCATTCCAATAAAATCTCAAAAGTCTCTTTTCCACCTGGTCAGGGTTTCGGGATCGATCTGTCCTGTAAGCAGCTGACGGTGGACTTTGTGAATCAGTCGGTGCTGCAGATCAGCAGTCAGGACGTGGAGGGGAAGCGCAGCGATAAGACTGACTTTGCCGAGCGTCTGGGAGCCATGAACCGGCGCTGGCAGATTCTGCAGGGCCTCATCACGGAGAAGGTCAGTCAGGCGTCGGCTGCTTTCCCTCAGCACAGCACGAGTAAACAACATCAACTTATCTCTGCACCGCTGTACTGTATATACCCCACAGTGCCATGTTTAAAAAGAGGGGGATAGAAAATACCGACTTTGGTGTTAATTGTAATAAGATGTAACACAAAAGACACGAGACAATTTAAAATGAAAACTGATATGAGGATTCTTCTTCTTCTTCTTCTTCTTCTTCTTCTTCTTTCGGCTTTTCATCGAATCATCACTCTCCACCTATCCCTATCTTCTGCATCCTCAACACTTGCACCCACTAGCTTCATATCCTCATTTATTACCTCCATATATGAGTGAAAAGATGGCGAATGTTGAAATACATCTGTTAGGAGTCTGCTATATATCGCTATGTAATTTCTTTTCCGTTTCATCATCTCGTGTGGATTGTGATGTGGGCCGTGACGTCCTCTCTCTCTCTCTCTCTCTGTTTCAGATCACGTTGTTGGAAAGTTTACTCGAGAGCTGGTTGGAGTACGAAAACGGCGTCCAGACCCTGAAAACCTGGATCAGCTCACAGGAGGAAAAACTGAAGAAGAAGCCCAGGATTGAGGACGTGGCCTCAGTGCAGAACCTGCTGAAAGACTGCCAGGTTATCAGACACTCGCCTAAAAAATATACAGGTTCAAAGTGGACTGCAGTATTCTTCATCGAACAGGGATCAGGTTCTAAAATCCTGAATATCTGCTGTTTAGTATAAAACTAACTTAACTAGCTATATAGAGCGCAGGCTGTCGTCCCGAAGTTAAAGGAAATCAGCAATATTTACGGCTGGATAAAAAAAAAATAGTTGAAAATCTTGAGTAATTAAGGGTGTGTGATATGACCAAAATATCATATCACAATCCTTGAATTAATGTCTACAGAAATTAATTTTATTTTTTACGTTAAAATTGCACTTTTATTTAAAACTTAAAAGGAGAAGAAAGTCTGTAAAAAGTCTGACATTTTTTTTTACAATTTTAATGATTAAATACAGATTTTTAAAATAGCATCAGCTGCTTCCAGACAGTTTCAAATTATTAAAAAAAAAAATATATATATATATATATATATATATATAAATAACAATATCCATATCTCAGGAAAGCGTAATGTGGCAGTTTATCACGGTATTAGTGTTATATCGTCATATCACTCAGCCCTCGTCTTGATAAATACTCCCTATGTGTAATGAATCACTCTCCTCATTCGTTCATTTCATTCGTTTAGTCATCGCTTGTTTAGTAATTGGGAATTTAACATTCAGTAGATAATATTAAATATTAAATATTAATTTAAGCAACAAATTTGTTTCTTCTTACTACAACTGAGAGTTTGGAACTGTTTTAGAAAAATCACTCGCAGCTTTCCAGCGTGGTTTCTCCCCTTTTACTTCTGTAGACTCGTGGTATAAAGTCTATGCTCACTGGTCACAGCGGATGAGACGGGATATCAGTACGCCGTTTATGTCGCGGTCACCTGAGTGCAGCTGCTGTAGCATCGACACTTTTCTTGAATGGAATTGCACTGAGAAAGGAATCACGATGGGGATCTTAATGCGATTTTTTTGGGGGGCGAGAGCGTAATTCAGTATCGGTGTTGATGTCTAAAGACGAACGGGACTCCGTGTCTTTTTCCAGGAGCTGGAGGAGTTGGTGAAAGAGAAAGAGAAGGACCTGGAGAAAGTGGAGGAGAAAGGATGCTCGCTCATCCAGGGCAAGAAAGGAGACGCCGCCGCTGTTGTCATGGAAACGCTTAAAGGGCTAAACCGAGCTTGGACCCACTTGGACCAGACGGTGAGTTCGGGATGGGTCGCATCACCATGAGAAAATAATGAGTTATTAGTAAGAGAGAGATATTTGATAAAAGGTCACAGTGTACAAAATAAACCTTAGCTTATTGAATTTATTTATCTATTTATTTAGCTAGTTAGTTCATTAGTTAGTTAGGTGGTTATTATCAAAATGCCAAGCACACACCTCTTTTAACCACGAGCTCACTCTTTCCGGTCTGGCTCTGGTAGTGGGGTTTTTCTGCCTTATCAAAAACATCAAAAATGATAAGGAAATGAAGGCCAATAAAAGCGTTTTAATGCACTGCTATGTAATTTTTATCTTATATGTTTGTAGTACTGCACTTAAAATCATTAAGCGTGTGTGTGTGTGTGTGTGTGTGATTAGGTCAGCCAGATAAAGATCAATCTGCGTGCCGTGCTGGAGCAGTGGAGTCTGTACAAGCGAGCGTCTGAGGAGATCCATGGCTACCTGATGGAGGGACAGTACTCCATCTCGCGCCTCAGGCTCCTCACCGGTTCTCCTGAGGCCGTCCTCATGCAGGTGGAGAACCTGGAGGTACTGGAGGTCCTTCTCTCGCTCTCTAGTAAAAAAAAAAAATACAGCAGAGTGTTTTGCGTTCTCGTCATGTAACTCAAATCGCTTGCCGCTGTTCGTTAGTGGATGTGTCCCGTTTTTAATGTTTACTGTCGGTACACGACAACATATTAGAACATGCACAAACATATAAACCTACCAGAGCTTTCAGGCAATTAATCAACATCTTCAGACCAGTCAGGACGGAGAATTCGAAAGTGCTGTGGTATAAGAAAGTGAAATTTTGAATTATAGGTCTTAAAACAGCGATTATAATCATTTTTCAGTTAAATAATGGAATCACTTGTACATGAGCATGTGTAAAAAAAAAAAAAAAAATGCATTTTGTTTGTTGAGATGATGTTAAATTGCGTGTTGTTTTGTCATGTTAGAGTCTGCAGGAGGAGCTGGAGAAGCAGGAGAGCAGTGTGAAGAAGTTCGGCTCTCTCACCGAGCAGCTGCTGAGAGACTGTCACTGCACTGTGGCTGATTCTCTCAACTCGACCCTCACCGAGATCAACCACAGGTGACCTTTCACCCCAACACCCCTCCAGCTTTCATCACTGATCATACGGCAGGTTATAACACATTCCGTATGTGTGTGTGTGTGTAGGTGGAACTCGCTGCTGGAGCAGATCTCGGATCAGTTGAGGAGCAGTAAGAACCTACTGCAGCTGTGGCAGCGCTATAAAGAGCTTCATGAGAGCAGCAGTAAGGATGTGCAGAGACTGGAAGAGAGGGCGGAGCGTTTACTCAACAGCTCCGCCCACAAGGAGACCACGGAACAGGAAGTGAAGACCTGGATCCATGACTGTGATGTGAGTGTCTAAAGCAAAGGTCTTCAATCTTAGACCCCTTTTTGGACCCCTTTTTGTGAATAAGATTGAAGACCCCTGGTCTAAAAGATCAGGTTAGATTAGATCAGATTAGACTCAATAAACTACCCCTGCTTAGTCAGACAGAAAGTGTTCTTTTAAAACAAATGTATGGTATTATATGTAGCCAAGCAAACATTAGCTAACAAACACTGCATGGTGATGTTTAGTTAGTTAACTTTATTTAAAATTCAAAACAGAATTATGTAACAACAACAAACCTTTTACAAAATCTTGCGAATTGTTTTCTCCGACTGTTTTCACTTCTATGTAAGGTAGGATATGGTGGAAAAAAAATATCACAATACTTAAATTATATTATACTCACTGACTGACTCACTCACTGCCTGACTGACCCGAATCCCACTGATTCACTCACTCACTGATTCACTCACTCACTCACTCACTGATTCACTCACTCACTCACTCACTGATTCAGTCACTCACTCACTCACTGATTCAGTCACTCATGACTCACTCACCGACTCAATCACTCACTCACTGACTGACTCACTAACTGACTCTCACTCACTCACTCACTCACTGTTTCACTCATTAACCACTCACCCTCTGGCTCACTCACTGACTCAATAAATGACTCACTCACTCACTTGCTCATTCATTGATTCAATCACTTACAGACTCTTTAACTGACTCACTGACACAAACTGACAAATGAACAAGATTCTGTCAGATTTCGCATTTTTCATGAGCAGTATACAGAAGACATGTTAATGTGTGTGTGTGTGTGTGTGTGTGTGTGTGTGTGTGTGTGTGTGTGTGTGCCTGTCTGTCTCTGTGTGCGCGCATGTGTGTGTCAATGTATGTGCCCGTGTGTGTGTGTGTGTGTGTGTGTGTGTGTGTGTGTGTGTGTGTGTGTGTGTGTGTGTGTGTGTGTATTCTCACTGTAGGACTTACTGAAGGCTCATGGCTCGGTCCAGGCCACGCTGCAGCAGCTGACTGATGTGGAGGAACAGCTGAGGCTGCAGGTGGAGCCGTCATCCATGGCAACCTTCCACACAGACTACCTGTCACTCATCCGGCGCCTAGCAACAGTGGGACACGCCCTCCACAGGCAGCAGGCTCTGATAGAGGTTGTCTGATGATTACTGTATGACTTTAATAAGAGTAATAACTAATAAGATAGTTATGTTTAAGACTATATTAATACATAGCATTAAAAAGATCCCACATTTTTTATAAACATTTATACATTTTTATATCACAGATTCTGGTGGTATTGTTTCCATAGTAACCATTTACACAGGGGTTCTTTATGGCTGACGAGCCACATAAACAGATTTAAAACATGTATAAGTGCTGATGTGGAGAAGTTTTCTGTGAGGAGACGTTTATTTAACATTTATGGAAGGAGTCTCCAGTGTCAGTGCTTTGTAACAGTCAGAGGTGAAGCTGTAACTTTAAGGTTTCTGACATTTTCAGGACAGAGGAGTTTACGCTATATTGTTTCTTAATAACATGACAAGCTGCTTTTTTTTTTTGCTATTAAGAAAGAGAGGCTGGTGAGGGAATGACTGTTTATAGCTACTGTAATGTAAGTGAGGACAGGAACTAACTTTAAATGCAAATATAAATGGATAGAAAGTATAAGTAAAATTTCGTAATCACTGACAAATTGCTGTGGTTTAGGAGGAATGAAATTTTTCATAATGTTATTGTTATTGGATAGTAGTCAACTTTATGCTAACGCTAACACCTCTAACACCGGCTGCATTTCCCTGATCAGGCGAGTGTGAAGGACTACGAGAGCTTCAGGGAGGAGCTGCGGTGTCTGAGTCGGTGGCCAGAGGAGGCGCAGGAGGTGCTGAAGGAGTCGGATCCGGACGCATCTGCAGATCTGTGCTCTGTGCAGGAGCGCATGGAGAAACTCAAAGTACGAGCTGATACAGCTGCTGTTTCCTGAAGAATACACCAAAGTGTGTGAGGAAGCTGTGATTAACTCTGTGTGTGTGTGTGTGTGTGTGTGTGTGTGTGTGTGTGTGTGTGTGTGTGTGTGTGTGTAGATCCAGATGCTGAATCTGAGCCGTCTGTCTCCTGATCTGGAGAGGTTAAACAGTCTGGGATACAGACTTTCTCTAAATGATCAGGACATCAAAAACCTTCAGACCCTGAACAGGAGCTGGGCGTCCACCTCGGCACACAGCACAGAGAGATTCAGGTGCAAACACCACACCCGCTTTATTTATTTATTATTTTTTTTATTTTTTTTTTTTAACTTGTTGATCCTGATACAGAAACGATGACAAACCTACTTGGTATTAATCAGTCAGGTACGGCACAAAGCATGCTATTTATCTCTGTTTGTGTTTTCCCGGTTTGTGTGTTAATGCATTTACGCTACTAGCTAATATTAGTGAGTTGATTTTAAGTGAAATTAGCTAGCTACAGCTAGCTACATTAGTTACCTTGGATGGAGTAATGCTGCAGTCGAGAAGAGCCGTTCCGTACAGCAGTAAGTAAAGTATATTTTCATTTTCTTTACGTGAAAATCCCTGACTCTCAGTGACCGAAAGCGGCTGATCGTCAAAGAACGACATACTGGCTTTTTTTTTTCCTTCCTAGCTGGTGTGTGCTGCTAGCGATGAACTCCTCGTGCGGAGTTTTATGTTTAAGGTGTTTAATCGTTTGTGTGTATTGTAGGAAGATCCTGGAGTTCCTCCTCTTGATATTTTCACACAGCATAGTTTGCGATCTGCTGTGCTTTATTTGCCTTCATTAATCGTGAAATGCGTCCAGATGGCTGTCATTTACATTATGATTATGTCGCATAGTAGCACCTGGTGTCGGAGGTTTTACACACTGTGCGTGTACGAGTAAATTAGCACAGTATCGAACTGCTACTGACTACCAATACTGGTAGCAGTGTACCCCTGGTTAATTCTCTGCAGCACTTTAATTATGTGTGTGTGTGTGTGTGTGTGTGTGTGTGTGTGTGTGTGTGTGTGTGCTCGCAGTAAGCTACAAGCCCTGGTGCTGCAGAGACAGAGTTTCCTGGAGAAGTGTGAGATGTGGCTCAGCTTCCTGACCCAGACGGAGGAGAAGCTCGGGGCTGAGATCTCGGGAAATTACCAAAGCCTGTTAGAGCAGCAGAGAGAGCACGAGGTAGCCTAAGATCGCCTTTACAATGTGTTATTGTCATAATGAATAATAACTGTTAATAATGTCCTACACAAGTACATTTATTACTAAATACAATGAGCCTTTAATATGCATGAATATGCAAATTTGGAAACACCCCCATGTCCTTCTTCAATTCGTCATCTAATATAATATCATATCATATCAAGGTCTCGATTTATGTACTGGTTTATTTACCAGGAGCCAAAATATAAAGTTACCATAAGAATTTTTGGTGGACAAGTTTCACTCACTTTTTTTTTTAAATTTTTTTTATTGATTTAGGGGCGGGGCTAAGTTTGATGTCACCAAAGAGTAACCGCAGTAATCACACCCAGGAAACGTGCGTGCTAAGCTAGATAGCTGATGTTAATGATAAAGGAAACAGCTTTGTTTACTTTAATGTTATATTTTTTTTTGGCAAATAAACCAGTGGTGTGATAAATGTGTGCTAGGTTAGTTAGCTGATTAGCTACGTTAGCTGATGTTAGCTGAGAGGGCTGGAAGGAGGACATGGGCCGTCTCCTAATCTGCATATTCATGTCTAGCCATAGATCCTGTTTTGTTTTGTTTTGTTTTGTTTGTTTATTTGTTTTTGTTTGTTTTAATTTTAAGAATGTTCCCAGATCATTTGTAGCTGTTTCTTTGGCATTATAATAATTTTTTCTCCTACACTGATTATTTTGACTATTTTTTTTTAAATTTAATGCTTAATTAAAGGTAAAGGTGTAATAGTGTTCATTTCTTGGGCGTTTTAGGAAACATATTAAACATTTTTATTATAATACATAAATGATTTTTATAGGTTTTAAAAATTTTCTGGTAGAGAACACAGCAGTCTTGTTGTACTTGTTTCAGCTGTCTGGCTGTTTGTTTAATGTGTGTGTGTGTGTGTGTGTGTGTGTGTGTTTCTGCAGCTGTTCCAGGCTGAGATGTTCAGTCGACAGCAGATCCTCTACTCCATTATTAGTGACGGCCATCAGCTCCTGAACCAGGGACGAGTGGAAGACAGGTCTGCTGAATTATCACACACACACACACACACACACACACACACCTTTTAAGCTGCAGTTTTGGCTTGACAGAATCTCCTCCCAACTGTCTATATTCTTATATTTAAAAAAAGAACCCTTTAAGGTCGTTTTCACTCTTGAGTTTTATTTCCGGACTCGTGAGAGTTCAGTGCTTTCGCTGGAGTGTGAAAGCTGTTTTCGAGCTCTCGAAAATAAGGGTCTGGAGCTTTCCGACGCTATCCGCTGTCAATGCTAGAGTAACGTGATTGGTCCAACTCGTCATGTTACTTCCTGTCTGAAGTTTGGAGATGGGCAGGGAAAGCGTTATGGTCAGCGGAGTAGCTCGGCTTTGTGGTGCAAGCGCTTGCACTGACTCCATCGTGAAAAACGGCCCACGTGGCTAAAAATCCTCTTCTGTGCGTCCGGCTCCGTGTGCAGGTATTCCTGTACAGCGACGTGCCCTGGTCCAGAGGGAATTCCTCAAGGCGAAAACAAGCGAATCGCGAATCGGTCCTGACTGCAGACTCGAGCGCTCGGGCCAAGTGTGAAAAACGACCGAAGGGTTCTTCAAGGGGTTCTATGGCTAGTTAAGGGTTCTGAGCTTCCTAAAAGGCAAACTGATAAGAAAACATTGAGATGCACACTGTGGAAAAATAACATCCAAAAAAGTGAAAATATCATGAATGTGTAGTCAGAATTATAGTGTTTCCTATTAAAAGCTAAAAAATGAACCAAATATTAATGATTAAAGATTATTAATGCTGTTTCTTTTCATTTTTACTCACATCAAGCATTAAATTTTGTTATTCTGTTGGCAGATAATTTTGCTTCTTCTTTTTAGAAATACATGCTTAAAATGAGCAAAATTATCTTAGCAATAGAATAAAAATATTAACCTTGAAATTAGTAAAAATGTGTAGAAATGGGTTTAATAATCTTTGGTTTCTTATAATTGTATAATAGAAAATGTGACTTTTTTTTTTAAAGATATTTTAACTTTGTAAAATGTCATTTTTTGCAGTGTAGGGTTCTATTTCTCCAGAGGAACAGTGATATGAGATTACAACAAAACAAGTTCTTTAGGAAATAAAAAAAAAAAAAAACATGACGATAAGTGTTTAAGCCTTCCAGTCTCACTCCCGATTGATCAGATTTTTATTACTAAAATAAAATTTTAAAAAATGTGACTGGATATCCAAACTAGGCAACTGACTGCAGATTTTCTCCTTCTCGATGTCGGACTATAGAGATGATTTTGGCCTGAAGTTGGCGCTGTTGAGTAATCAGTGGCAGGGCGTGGTGCGGAGAGCGCAGCAGAGGCGGGGCATCATCGACGCGCTGGTGTGTCAGTGGCAGCGCTACACTGAACTCTCTGATAAACTGAGACACTGGCTGCAGGAGGCGGCTCTAGAACCGGAGGAGGAACCGCAGCAGCAGCAGCAGCAGCAACAAGGACGAGTCATGGCACTGCAGCAGGCCCGAGGAGCTCTCGACCACATACAGGTGAAAATACACACGCGACGTAACATTCCACCACGTGCGTACAGCCAGCATATCATAGCCACCATGTTCAGTGAATTTCTTCCTCTTATTAACTGAAAGAAAAAGAGACGGTGGCAAAGGAACGACTGTTTATAGCTGCTGTGATGTAACAGGAACAGGAAGTAGTTTCACAGACGTTCCACAGCTTTAAATGTAAATATAAACAGATGAAAAGTTTGCCGATTTTTTAATAGCTAAAAACCTTTTTGTGTTATTGCTGTGGTATACAAGGAATAAACTAACGAAAATAAAACGAAAAAAACTTGATGAAAATCTTCAGAGTGGCAACAATAACTCCACACGTTGATTATTTTCCTACACTACCGTGACATCGAGTGATTTATTCATTCCTTACCTTCGCAGTAGTTAAACACTCCAATTACTCCAATTATAGATGTTCGTTTCTGGCCTGTAAATTGGCTCCGCCCCCCCGCCGTATCAGTATTAGAATATACTTAAGCAAAAGTAATATGTTCACATTAATACATTAAAGGCCACTCTTTGGCAGCCTCCAGACGGTTGCTCCTGAAACAGCTCCTTTAATCGTGCACTTTGGATCAAGCCGTTAAAGCACTCGCTCTTTGTTGCCCCCTAGCTGAAGGAGCGGGTGCTACAGAGGCAGCAGGGCAGCTACATCTTGGCGGTGGAGGCAGGAAGGCAGCTTCTCCTCTCGGCCGACGCCCAGGCAGAGGCGCTGCTGCAGGAGGAGCTGACGGAGCTCCAGGAGCGATGGAGGAGCACCAGCATCCGTCTGGACCAGAGGAAGAAGGAGCTGCTCTCGCTGCTTAAGGTGACATCAGTACTGCTCAATATTTACCGACGATCAGAAGTTCACGTAGCGGATTGTGGGCGGAGTTTTGTTGTTTTTACGAGTTTGTTATTTTCTGGAAACGACCATTGTACCTGTAGATGTTAAAGTTAAACATCAGCATATTTTAACAGCACTGAAGCTAGTAACAGTTTGCTAGCTACTGCAATAAATCCACGCATCTGGCATATTGGAAACGGCCAGATTTATCTGTAAGCAGATGCAAGTCAATGAAATTATATATATATATATATATATATATATATATATAAATATATATTTAACAGATTTACATAAACATCATTAATGTGTACACATCGCAGGTGTAAATGTTTTAATTGAGCATAAGTTGCAAAGCAGTGCGATGTGAGATAAATGACCAGCTGAACAGTTTTCTTTTCCGTGGCAGTACAGCTGCTTCTCAACTAAACACGGACTTTATTGCGCGTTTGTGTCAGTTTGTAGATCCTGGTACGTGTCATGATCGTGCATTTATGCCATGTTGGAAAATTTGTGTAAAAAATTATACGGGTTTAAAGTTGTTATTGTTCACCTGGAGAGGTGGAGGTTTGCGCTGGAGAGAAGAGGTATGAAAGTCAGTCGTAGTAAGACTGAGTACATGTGTGTG
>JAKKZJ010000019.1:16132207-16144512 GCA_033441845.1 Pangasius mekongensis
TCAAGCTGAATTTATATCATACTTATCGTTGAGATTGCAATAAAACAATCTGAGTAAATTAAAAAAATAAATAAATTAAAATATATAAAACGAGCAAAAAGAAAGATTTTAATAAGTTAAAACATCCTGAATGTACTTCAGTTGGTCTAATAACTAATAACATAATATAAAATAAAAAAAAACAAGATTACTTAATTTTTGCTTTTTCTAATTTAAAAAAAAAAAAAGCTTTCAATTGTTCTATTGTTGGAAAATTTTAGATCTTTTTAGAAATAAATGCTTGAAATAAGCAAAATTATTTTAAGATGATTTCAATTTCAACTCAAAAGATAATGTTAGATGTTTTGGAGTGAAATGAAAATGAGCGATTTACAAAATCTACTGTAAACACACACACACACACACACACACACACACACACACACACACACACCCAGAGGCATGTGTTAATGACTGTAGTCTTATTTTAGCTGCAGAAGGACCCGTCACTCAGTCGCCGCTCACTGCTACATGCCATTTCTCAGGAGCAGTTGTCTCCCACACACACACACACACACACACACACACACACACAGAGCAGTAAAGGGCAGAGGACCTGGTGTTGAGACGAAAGCGAGTGTGGAAGCAGGAGGAAGGGTTTGTTTAGGATCAGGATCAGAGCCGTTTGTCCTCATGGTGCTGGACCTGGGCACAGAGAACATGGCGCAAAGTCCAGACCGAGACTCGGACCTGCCGGAGTGCGACTGCGACGTCACCAGGCAGGACTTTTTCTCCCACTTTTTAATGTGTTTTACGATTCAGGGCTTGTGCTGCATACTGCTGGGGTGTGAGTTACTCATTACTATAACACTCATCATTAATTCTCCGGATTCCTTCATGAAATATTTGACTGTCCGGAGTAGAGACGGCATCGATCCAGCACCCAGGATCAGTCGCAGTCTGATACCTGCAAATAAATAATCAGATAATCAGAGAAAGAAAATTCTATACAATCCTGTAACAAATGAAAAAGATTGGAATTGCATTTGGAAAGGATTTTTTTCCAGACCTGGAAATGTTTACACATAAAGAGACTCGATTGTATGGTTTGTTAGGATTTAGTTTATTTTTTGGTTTTTATTATTTTTTATACTTTATTGCATTTATTATATTTGCCACGTAAGTGCAAGAGTTTAACTGAATTTAAAAAAAAAAATCAGTGGTTTTGTTTGTTGTGTTTTTAGCTATTTTTTAATGTCTTTTTTTTTATTTATTTATTTAAGTGAACTGCTTCCAAAACCTAGCAATAATATCATTTTAAACGTCAGTAGATTTTGAAAGAAAGAAACTATTAAATGGTTATGAGTACTGGCTGATACGGAAGGTGCTGATATCTGTATCATTCTCGCAAAAAAGAAAAAGTGGTATGGTGTCATCTCTAGATCTCTAGTCCTGACTGTGCTGTATTTATCTGTCTTCAGCCGTGGTTACGAGCTTGTGTTACTCTTCAGGAACACGCTTTATACCACAGCCAAGGCCGCTTTATCTATCATTTCCAAAATGTCACGAGTTACACTGTTTTTGTAGACAAAGTAAGCTTCTAATTGCCTATTTTGCAGCTATAGACTATAAAATAAATCGTTAATTGATGTGTTGTGGTCTGAGAAAACCCACATGGTGACGTTTTGATCTTTTCCACTTTATTAGGAACACCGTACTAACACCTCGCTCTCAGAACACCATCGTTTCTTCGTGGCATGGATTCCACAAGGTGCTGGAAACGTTGGTTTGAGCTTCTGCTCCGTGATGACATGATTGTATCGCCTAATTGCACTGCACAATCATGCATGAGTTGCCCGTTTATAGATTAGATACGGATCTGGTGCCTGAGGAGGTGACTGAGTGCACTGAACTCATTGTCACATTGAGATGACTTCATGACCCTTCAGCGTGTATTATCATGTTAAAAGTAGGTGTTATAAGATGAGAAACTGTGGCCCTAAAGAGATGGCACATGTTCAGCAACAGTACCCAGATAAGCTGTGGCATTTAAACCGATTCGATTGGTGTTAAGGAGAAAACATTCCCCACACCATTACAGCACCACCACCAGCCTGAACTGCTAGCAAAAGGCGGCTTGGGTCCATGAATTCATGCTATTAACACTGAATTCTGAATGAATTGAATTTAAAGATTTAATTCCACTCTGGCGTTGGAGCATTGCAGACATTTTGACAGTCGCGTATCTGTTTACAAACTGAATTTGTTAGTATTATGTCTGTTTCACTGCGGCTTGCAGCTGTCCAACAGCTCGACCAAAGCATGACGTTGACTGTGTGAAGAATTCACACTTAGCTAGCGAGGTTTTAGACGTCTTTACACAGACTGGCTTTTTTCAACTCTTGCAGGAAAACTTGAAGACGAAAAGGTTAGAAAATAAGTAAAACATTTCCATTTTTTTTTAAATATACAGATTTATGCTTTCTTAAATTTGAGGTGTCAAGTGTGTTATAGGTAGAAAAACACAGCTTTGGCTGAAACCTGAATTTCGTTTGTTGTTGTTGTTGTTGTTGTTGTTGTTTTGTAGAATTGAGACACAGCTAAACCTGACACGTTTTCCCGGATTGTCACGACACATGTGACAGACCTACATGATGTAGAAACTGGCTGAAGACTGAAAGATATTAGTAGCCATTTAATTATTTAATAAAGGAAATAGTTTTATTAAAATCTTCCTAAGATTCTAGTTGACATTATTTCTAATCTGTAATAATTTATATTTTTGAGTTTTAAATTAAGCTCTTTCAGTTGAAGTGAACAGTCAAACAGCCTAGTATCTATAGGAACTCAGTATTAGATATAATAACTTTAATAATGGAGGGTTTCTGGTGATTTCTGCAACTGTAACAAAATTACAAGCCCACTTTCAGAAGCACGGTGATGAAGTGTTTATTATTAAGCTGGATAACGTCCTGGCTGACTGGTTTGTCTGTGTGAGACTAGTGGTCACTCCACTCCTCCATCTATATATAGAAACTGAGTGTTTTTTTAAGTCTGACTGGACCTCTTAAACTTCCAGGATCAGTTGTTCAGCCTAGACGTTCATTCCTCTGCCTCGGAACTAAAAAGATATAATACGCAGGGAGTTTAAGCGGTTAAGGAGATGTGTGCATGTTGTTAGCACTGATGTCATAGTGCATAGGTTTAAAAAAGCCTTCTCTGACCGTGTGTGTGTGTGTGTGTGTGTGTGTGTAGGGTAAAGAAGCTGAGGGAGACTCTGGTGGCGGTGCAGCAGCTGGATAAGAACATGAGCAGTCTGCGTTCATGGCTCACACACATTGAGACGGAACTGTCACGGCCCATCGTCTACGAGACCTGCGACACAAACGAAATACAGAAGAAGCTCAGCCAGCAGCAGGTAACGCGCACACACACACACACACACACACACACACACACACACACACACACACACACACTACACAGTGCCAGATTTCTGACATACTCACAGTTCTGTTCTCTGTAATACTACAGAATTTCTTTTCATTTACACCTCAGTGTATTTTGTTAATGGATGGTGTTACCACAGCGCTGGTAAATTCTCCATTCTGATTGGTCAGAGGTTGTTGATTAATTCTCTATAACAGCAGCTCTGACAGTAGTGCAGGTTTATATTAATGCACTCGATCTAAAATCGTTTCTATAGTAACAGCGTACACTTGTACGAGATTGTACAATCGTTATATATACGGTGAAAGTTTCTCTAAGGAGATGTTTATGCAACATTTATGGAAGGAGTCTCCAGTGTCAGCGCTTTGTAACAGTCTGAAGTAAAGCTGTAACTTTAAGTTAAAATCTAATTATTTTAATTTAAAAATCTCTTGTTTGCTCACACACATAGCAGAGGTGTGAAATATAATCTGTTGAATATTGGAAAATTTCAGCATAGAAAAATGGAGAGTGTTTAATTCAGGAATGGAAATGTGTGTGTGTGTGTGTGTGTGTGTGTGTGTGTTCCTGCAGGATTTGCAGCGGGACATTGAGAAGCACAGCACGGGCGTGGCCTCGGTGTTGAACCTGTGTGAGGTGCTGCTCCACGACTGCGACGCCTGCGCTGCCGAGACCGAGTGCGACTCCATCCAGCAGGCCACACGCAGCCTGGACCGCCGCTGGAGGAACATCTGCGCCGTGGCCATGGAGCGCAGACTCAAGTAAGAGTCCATAAGGCGACATGACGCATACAAGGAGGACCCAAAGATTCCCGGAATTGTTAAAAACAAAACAAAAAAAAAAAACTAGTGTTATAAAACTTACAGCATTTCTCTTTGAATCCCCTTCAAAGTATTCTCCTTATCCCAGCGTTTCTCCCGTTCCTGAAAACATTTCCTGCAGTCATCTTTTGTCATCATATCTCCAGAAGTCGTCGCAGGGAGCGAGATCTGGCGAATCCGGTGGATATGAGGCGATAACTCCATTGTTTCTGGTTTAAAACTATTGCACGCTCGACAGCGCAGTGTGTGCAGGTGTATTGTCGTGATGCGAGATCCAGTTGGATCTTCTCTGGACATTTTTTCCTGATGCTTCCTGACACATTCGAATTCCGGGAATTTTTGGGTCCCCTTTTATGTCAAGTTGAAGTCAAGTTGTAACAGTAACTCTGCTTTGTGTCGCGTCGCATCACACCACCCCAACATTCATTATCTTCCTATAACAGTACGCCCTCAACGGTTTTACTCCTTATTCCGTAGTTTGTAAACTCAAACATAGTGACAGTTCAAACTGGGCTACGATTGTGCTCAGTAGAAATATTGTAGATAATCACAGATTTTAATGGTGTTGCATTTTAGTAGTGTGGGTTGTGACTGATTCAGAATACCCGTGTGTGTGTGTGTGTGTGTGTGTGTGTGTGTGTGCAGGATCGAGGAGACGTGGAGGTTGTGGCAGAAGTTTCTGGATGATTATTCGCACTTTGAGGACTGGCTGAAGGCGTCGGAGAGAACCGCAGCTCTGCCCAACTCGTCCGGAGTGCTCTACACCGTCGCTAAAGAGGAGCTGAAGAAGTTTGAGGTAAAGCAGCTGAGAGAAAGGATGCAGAGTGCGGTGAAAAAAAAATGTAATAAAGAATAAAACAGTCTGGAAATGAAATGGGCTTTCACAGGACACCGATACCGGAAAAGTGGTGCAGTGTTTTTAAAAGCTAAAAGTGTTTTGAGTCGCTTTAGTTGCACTTTTAAATACAACTCCGGATTAATCATCTACAATAAAAAAAAATCCTATCATATGTAAGGAATAAAACACTGCCCTGATGCTGATTATTTTCCTATTATAGCACTGAAGCAAGTTGCTAATTATTAACATTTTTTTTATTAATTAAATATTGACACATCATGGGTTTTTTTTATCCGTTTGTGGTTACATTTAATGTTGTGAAACACCGACCGCAAAACAAGTTATTTCCCGTTATACATTACAGCAGCTATAAGCAGTCGTTCCCTCACCAGCCGCTCTGTTTTCAAAAGAAACTCGTCATCACAGAGAAAGTGCGAAGCGTAAACTCCTCTGTCCTGAAGATGTCGGAAAACTTAGAGTTACAGCTTGACACTGGAGACTCCTTCCCTAAACGTCAAATAAATGTCCCCTCATGCGGAGCATCCACCGTACACGTTCCTGTGAATGAGCTGTTACTATAGAAACGCTAACGCTTTAGAACGAGCGCATTAATATAAACCTGTGATTTATAGAAAATTAGAAATTAAAGAAAAGTAATCAACACCTTCTGACCAATCGGAATCCAGAATTCATCACACTCGCTCTATAATCGTTTCCTGTCTTAAAGAGTGTGTGTGTGTGTGTGTGTGTGTGTGTGTGTGTGTGTGTGTGTGTGTGTGTGTGTGCGCACGTGTTACAGGCATTTCAGAGGCAGGTGCAGGAGTGTTTAACTCAGCTGGAGCTCATCAATAAGCAGTACCGGAGGCTGGCGCGTGAGAACCGCACAGACTCATCCTGCCGACTTCGCCAAATGGTGCATGATGGGAACCAGCGCTGGGACACGCTGCAGAGGAGAGTGGCGGCCATCCTGCGCAGGCTGAAGGTGACCGTGCTGAACCTCGCAGCAACATGCACTAATTAATCAAGCTAAGAAAAAAGACAAAGAAACAACATACAGCTTTACACAATTAAAACAAACAAACAAACATGAGTACACACGTGTAACAGAGTTAGCATGTAGTCATTTAGCAACATTAGCTATACTGCCTACAGCTATAGTTAGCTAGCTAAGTATTTAGTTTAGCTAAAGTTATACTTTCAGTTGCTAGGTCATGTTAGTAAGTATAATGTAATAAAAACTGAACATTAGCAAGCTAACTAACATTCGGGCACATTTTCAATATGGTATATTTAATACTCTTAGCCATAAAGCTAAGCAGCCTAGCAAGCTAGCTAACATTTACACCATTAGTTAACAGTCAGCTAATTAATATATATAATAAATAAAACCGTAGCCAAGTTTGCTAGCTATTATATGGTATAATAAAGAGTCATAGCCAACATTAAGCTAGCTATTATCATTCATAATTAAAACCAATAGCCTTATTTGATAGAAAGCTAGCTAACAATAAGCTAGTTATTACATCCAGTAATTAAAACCAATAGCAGTTTGCTAGCTTGTGTTAGCCCTGATACTCCCAAATTGGTGGCTGTGGGGAAAAAGAAATCTCGCTAGCAACTAAACTGGATCCAAATAGCATCTCTGTTTAAAAATAATAATAATAATTTATCATCTAAAAGGCTGTAGATATATATTCTGTGGAAGTGCGAGTGATGAACGTGTGACTCTGCAGCACTTCATCGGCCAGCGTGAGGAGTTCGAGACGGTCAGAGACGGGGTTCTGGTGTGGCTGACGGAGATGGACCTGCAGCTCACCAACATCGAGCACTTCTCCGAGTGTGACGTTCAGGCCAAGATCAAACAGCTCAGGGTGAGGACTGTGTGTGTGTGTGTGTGTTTTTTTTTACACATACTCCAGCCCAGATATAAACGCCGCCCCTCCCGAGCAGGACTTGTTTGCTCTGTCGGTGTTTTTATTTGACAGCAGAGGGCGCTAAAAATTACACACTGCCCCTTTAACTCTTAGATAAAAGAACCTATGGAATGTACGGATTCTAAACTTTGACTCGATTCAGCATTTGAGTTTGAATATGAGATTTTTAAAATTATTATTTACATTTTTTATCATTTAAACTTGTATTGTTTAAAACATTAATTATTTTTGTTTTCCTTTTTTTTTTTTAATACAATTTTAAGGTTCATTTAAATTTAGTACAGTGGCTACATTCAGTTATCAGTGATGAGAAACCTTTCTTTTTCTGTTTTGTTAGTAGAAGATTGAATTGTTTATTAGTTAAAAATCCAGACCTAAATTCATAGGATTAAAGCTTCTCTTGATGTTTTGAAATTAGCCCCGCCTATATGTGCACTTCACCTGCCGGGCAGCAGAGGGCGATAAAAACACCTCCTTTAGACTAAGCTAGAGAGAAGATCTAAGCTTTGATTGTAATGTAGCTGATCGTGTGTGTGTGTGCATGTGTGTGTGTGTGTGTGTGCGTGTGTGTGTCAGGCGTTCCAGCAGGAGATCGATCTGAACACGGGGAAGATCGGGGGAGTGTTCAGTCAGGGTGAAGCTCTGATGGAGAAGAGCGAGCCTCTGGACGCTGCTGTAATAGAGGAGGAGCTGGACGAGCTGCAGCGGTACTGCAGGGAAGTGTTCGGCCGCGTCGATCGATACTACAGGAAGCTCACACGCCTGCCGGTGAGACGCCACGTCATTTCATTCTCCTCCACTTAACAACAAAACACTAAAAAAGTCAGATTTACAAAATTCACATCCAAGTCATAATCGCGCAGATATCGTTCCTTACCGGAGCGCTGTTGAACCTGTCGTATGGGGTTGATATAGCTGCCATAGCGTAAGTGAGAACAGGAAGTAACTTGTTTTGCAGACATTCAACATCATTAAATGTAACGATAAAAGGATTTTTTTTAAACGCGGTGTTCTTTAATAACTTTTTTTAAAAAAAACCTGTACACGTAGGAAAATCGCTGTGGTGTCAGAGAAATAAACACTTTGGGACACTTCATCACAGCACTCCATCACTGATTATTTTCCCATAACAGCACAACACACAGTGTTTTATTCCTTACAGTTTGTAGCTGAAGTTCCTATGAATTAATTTAGAAAACTTACAACGCTGTTAAAACCGGACATTTCCTCCATGTTTTTCACAGCTGGCTGACGACGAGTGTGACGGCTCAGATCGGGAGTTTGACCTCGATGGCTCAGGTGACCTCTCTGACCTGCAGTGGGAGGAGGGGAACTCTTTACCCAGCACCAACAGCCGGACCCCCTCCGTCAGCCCGGCGCCGCTGCGCGCTAACTGCTCGGGTCGGGAGACTCCGGCCAGCGTGGACTCCATCCCCTTAGAGTGGGACCACGACTACGACCTTGAGCCCATGGGTCATACCACGTTAGCGAAGAAGAGGGGGCAGGGTGAAGAGGACGAGGACGTTGCATGCAGCACTACTGCAGCCCTCAAAGGTGTGTGTGTCTTGGTGTGTCGTCTGTGTGTGTGTGTGTGTGTGTGTGTGTGTGTGTCTGTGTGTTAGCCTTGTACACGCTTCCTTATCCACACTGCAGCTGTATTAAATAAAAGGCCGGTGTGTTTTGTGGTGTATGCTTCTCTTCACAGACGTAGTGATTCCCGAGAGTCCTGAGGCTTATATAAAACTGACAGAAAGCACACTGAGGTCCTCCTCTGGTACGCACGAGTGTGGGCGTGGAAAATTAAACATACGCACTAATATAACCTCGTAACCTCATCCCCGGCACGATGCATGCTGATTCAGTGCTTATACTTCACCGTGTTTATTTATAAATCACCTCATTTGCATGACTCAGTGTCGCCATTTCCAGCTAAAAATACACAGTATTTTTGTCCTCTTATGTTTGCATCATCTAATAATAATAATAATAATAACAATAATAATACAGGCATGCATTAACTAACATTTTCATTATGATTACATAATGCTGGAACTTGTGTAAGGGTCAAAGACGTGTCTGATTTTGCTCTAGAGGCTGTTCAGTATTATAGAAATGATTAATAAGGATAGATTTTAGCTTCCCTGTCGCATACGTTTTAAAAAAAAATACTCTTTTCATCCTGTGCTAGGAAAGTAATCATAATAATTAATATTAAAGTAATTAATAATTAATAATAAAGTAATCAAACTCTTCAAGAAGTGTAAACTCCTCTCTCTTGAAGATGTCAGAAACCTTAAAGCTACAGCTTTAACCTCTGACTGTTACGAAAGGCGCTGACACTGGAGACTCCTTCCATCAATGTTAAACAAACGTCTCCTCGCAGAAAACTTCAGCAGTTACACCCGTGAATGAGCTGTTACTATAGAAACGATATCACATTAGTAGAAACCTGCACTACTGTCAGAGCTGCTCGTACAGAAAATGAATCAACACCCTTGACTCATCTTTGACCCATAAATCTGATTGATTGTTACTAATTCAGTGTCATCTTTCCTCATTAACATTATTTCAAGCTAAAACCAGTGTGCATGGCATGCAAGGCGTCTGATCCTGTTTAAATAATTAAACCTTCTTTCGTTTTTCTCCCTCAGTGTGTTGTTCCTTTTCTTTACACGCTGTTCTAACCCTTTATTCCCTCACAGGTGACTCGGCTCATAACGTACTGGACCTCGACAGCCATAACACCTCGTATAGTGGTTACGTAAGTACAGTTTTAAGCAGTAATGATACAGGCCGAGGCTGTGAGGCTGTGGGAAATATTTAGTCTAGGACTATGAAATGTTCAGTAAACATTTAGGATATCTCAGGAACGAGTGTTCGTAGGATTTATTTGGAGTTATCATTATCATAAACCAGCAGATGAACTGATTAGATTTTGGAACTGATCCAAACAGGGTCAAGGTCGCAGCAAGGTCACATATCTGAAATAGTTTTTCAGTAGCTTCCTTCCTGTTTCCATCATTTCATTTCAAGGGCGTTTCAGGCGGCACAGTAACAAGAAGCTCTCGCCTTGTAGGCAGCAGGAACACAGAGTCCTACTTGTTTTCCATCACATGATTTCTATAAATACAGTATGATATGAATAAAAACTAAACCGGACCTAGAAGTACAAGTCGGCTCTTCTACACGTTCTCTGGTTAAAATGTGTATCCTGGAACCTTATTTTGTTTTTATTAAAAATATAAAAATATGATAAAAATGAGACCAACATCTGCAGAAATCAATTTGCAGCACCTGAAAAATCCTGCTGATTTTTTTTTTTTTTGAGCCGTCGTGTCGTCCTCCTTTACTATCACACTCTTTCTGTTTTTTATTATTTTTAATAATACATCAGCACATCAGGCACTAACGCCAATCTTTAATCTGTCCAGTAATCACTGATACGCAGCTGGGTCATTCGTTCATTCATTTTAGCCCCAAAAAGAATCCAAAATTATGAAAAACAACAAAGGAGAACTACAAGAGTTTTCGTAATATTTATTTATTTCCAAAAATATTTCTATGCATTAACCTGTGGTTTAAAATGGCATTTCAGTCTGGACGTGAGGCTGGAACTTGTTTTCTTTTTAATGTGTCCGTGTCAGAAAAGGTGTTTTAAGTGCATGGTGTGTGTGTGTGTGTGTGTGTGTGTGTGTAGATGCGTCTGATGGGAGACTGTCGAGGCAGTATAAACGCTGTGAAGAGAGCAGAGGGAGAGCTGGAGGAGGAAGAGAGCGACCTGGCAGGATTAAACAACCCCGAGAACGCAGAACCACAGAACGCAGGTTACAGTCACGCAAGAACACGCAGATCAGTACACAGCTACGTATACAGGAACCTTTTCAGGAACTCTGTCAGGAGCCCAGGATATGTAGGGCAGAGAGTTGTGGGAATCTTTTTAGTTCCTGCTCGAGAGTTCAGGAAGTTCTGAGGTGGAGCGTTTTGGCGAACTCGAGCTTCATGGAACTTGTGTTTTAGCTAACGAGAGATTACTGAAGCTAGTTTTGGGGAAATGTTTCCAGACAGAGCTCCGGAAAAACTCAATCCTGAAACGTATTAAATATTTATCGTGAAATATTTAGTGATTCTGCTGCTAACTTGTTGTTTGGTTGCTGTATTTGCATCACTCCTGCGAGAAGTTAGTGTTTGCGTGTCACGCTGACATCACAGGTGGACGTTGTTATCGCTAGCGCAGTTACAGGGGTGTTTAATAGGATGGAAAAAGTTCAACCATCTCAAAAAACCCATCTCATAAAGGCCAGATTTCACTCGTGTATAAAACTGTTCAACTAATGTGAAAATAGACCAATATGTCAAACTGTAAGCAAAAAAAAAAAAAAGTCTCAGAATTAGATTACAAAATGAATTTTGACCGCCGCTGAAGATCACGTTAATTATAAATATTAATATTCAAGGATTTTTCCTTCAGAGTCTTTACACTGTAATATGGAAGCTTGTTCTTTTTAGAGAGGATTCCCCAGTGCTGTGGTAATTTATAATACAGCTCACGAATGACAAGGTAACTTGAAACTCTGTTTTTAGCTGAAGATCATGTGACTGCATCCTGTTTTCTTATTGGTCGGTCAGTTCGCATAAAAAAACCCTCAGAAATCCGACTCTGTTCTGTTTAAAAATGAACGGTATTTTTGGTCTTGGTGTGCATGTTACCACGGAGTGTCACGTGTTTAGTTTGCATTTGTAAAATTTTTTTTTGTCCTGAGTGCTGTGGCCTTTAAAGTGTAGTAAACAATGACCAAGAAGAGGTTCTAGAGGAGCGCAGGTTAGAGGTGTAGCTGCACAGAACATGTCCGTGACGGTGCATTCTCGTACTGACGTGGAATATTTTTTTACTCTGTAGGTGTGATCGAGCGCTGGGAGCTCATCCAGGCTCAGTCCCATAACTCCAACCAAGACCTGCTGCTATGGCAACAGCTGACCTCTGACCTGGAGGATATGGAGGCGTGGCTTAGCCAGACAGAGGAGGAGCTGGCTGAGCTGAAGGGGAGAGACTTGAGTACGGATATACACACCATCGACCAAAGGATCAGAAAACTCAAGGTGGTGCGTGTGGCTGCGCGTGTGCGTGCGTGCGTGTGTGTGCGTGTGTGTGCGTGCGTGTGTCTGTGTGTGTGTGTGTGTGTGTGTGTGTGTGTGTGTGTGTGCGCGCGTGTGTGTGTGTGTGTCGTTCCCAGTTAGTGCATATGATCTACAGAAGCTGCTAAAAGTAACAGTGTGTTTGTAATG
>JAKKZJ010000019.1:16158263-16169676 GCA_033441845.1 Pangasius mekongensis
AGTTATTTTCATGGGCTGGCACCTTGGTTAGGACGCGGCGGGTTGGACTGTAAGTCTGCAGCACACGTGGAGGCAGTGGTGGTGGTGGTGGTGGTTGGGGTTGTGGTTGTGGCGGTTGTAGTAGGTGAAGACGACACTCTATCAGCCCAGTTCCTTGACACTTTGCCCAGCGGGCAGAGCCTATGTGCATCCAACATCTCCAGTAGCAGATCATACAGAGGAACTTTGTTCTTGCACTTCATGCTGTACAGATGCTCCATCCCTTTATAGCTTCTCAACAAATAAAGAGATACAAACATATCAGGGATGTAAAATAGGGTGGATTAGCAAGTTCCTCCTACCTTCTCCAGTATATTTTACCTCATGTGTCTGATGTGTGAGAGCAAAAGCAGGAGCTGGGCCTGACGTCGGGACTGGAGCTGCACCGAGATTCCTGACTGGCTGATGTAGTGTATGAGGGCATCCGTGATGTTATCCATCATGCACTGCACCATGAAGCCGTCCCTCAGGGGCTCGACGGGGGAGGAGCAGAACGAAAACGCACCTAATCAACACACACACACAATCACCTCAAACAGCTTAGAATCAATAACTGTAAAGAAGTTATCTATGGAACTGAAAAACTGAAGAGAGTTCAATGCTTTACAGAAAAGCATGTATTTTTTTTTGTTGCTGTTTTTGTTGTTTTGTTTTTTAAATCCATAGACTGTAAACCAGAGAACAACTCTTTTAAGGCCAAGGTTGTTAGATCATGTAGTTTACCTTGCTGAAGTACTCACCAGAGTTGAGCAGTATGATAGCTTTGAGACACACGAACTCCTCTGACTTGAGTTTGAGGGTGCGGAAACGGGCCACGGTGGCCAGCAGCATATCAAATATCTCAGCCATGCCCTCCACACACTCTCCTTCACTCCTACAAGGCAAGAGGCAGGCTTTAAACGCAGCACACAGTACTTTGTTAAACAGTCCTTTTAATTCTAACCATCATGGTGTTAGACCAAACCTTTAAACAAATAGCAGGGCTCTAATGCAAAAAATAATAAAGTCTAAGTGCAGTTATTGAACTCAGACAATATCTTAAGCCACAGCGCTGCAGAAAGCACGATTCTGATTCATCAGATAGTGTTGAATAATTCTCTATAACAGCAGCTCTGGTAGTAGTGCAGCTGCAAATCACAGGTTTATATTAATGCGCTCGTTCTAATATATTAATGTTCGCATAGTAACAGCTCATTCACAGAGACTTGTAAGGCAAAAGCTTCACATAAACAATGTGTGTAATCGTTGAGGTTTTCCGTGAGGAGATGTTCATTTAACATTTATGGTAGGGGACTCCAGTGTCAGCGTTTTTGTAACAATCGGAGGTAAAGCTTTCCGATATCTTCAGGACAGAAGAGTTTACACTTTGCAGTTTCTCTGTGACATGACAAGCTGTTTTTTTTTGTCTTAAAAAAGGGGGAAAATAGTGTAACTATAAATAGATAAAACATACGTGTCATTCTTTGAATAAAAAAATTGCTATCGTTGTCAAATTGTGTGCTGTTATAGGGAAGTACCATCCCAAAGTTGATTCTTTTCCTATAACAGCACATCTCAAAATGTTTTATTCCTCTTATACCACAACAGTTTGCCAGCGATATCAATTTTTGGTTCATTAAAGAATGACAAGTATGTTTTAGCAGTTAATAGGTGTGGCCAAATCAACAATTTGGTACATTCTTAAAAAGAAGGAATGCACTGATAAGCTCAGCAACATCGAAAGGCCTGGAAGACCACAGAAGACAACTAAAGTGGATGATCGCAGAATTCTTTCCTAAGTGAAGAAAAACCCCTTCACAACTTCTAGCCAAGTCAAGAACACTCTGGAGGAGGAAGGCGTACCATTGTCAAAGTCTACAATCAAGAGACACCTTCATGAATGTAAATACAGTTGTTATACTTCAAGATGCAAACCTCTGGTAACACTCAAGAACTGAAAGGCCAGATTAGACTTTGCTAGAAAACCACTAAAAATAAGCCTGACCAGAATAATTAACTTGTACCAGAATAATGGGAAGAGACAAGTATGGAGAAGGAAAGTAAGGGCTCATGAGCCAAAGCATATCACATCATCTGTCAAACATGTGGAGGCAGTGTTCATCCTGCTACTTCAGCAGGTCACATCATCAATAAACACCAGTGACCCAGTTCCACTGGCAGCCATAAATGCCCATGTCATAACACTGCCTCCACATGTTTGACAGACCTTTGTCATGAAATAACGAGGAAACATGAAACTGCTTCTCAGTCAATTGTCCAATTACTTTTGAGCCTGTGAAAATGGAGAGACTCTGTAAAAAAAAAAAAAAGACCATAATTCCTAAATGGTTAATGCAATATTTTTATTAAACCTCTTGAATTAAAGCTGAAAGTCTACACTTCAATCACATTTTAATTGCTTCATTTCAAATCCGTTGTGGTGGAGTACAGAAGCAAAATTACCAAAATTGTGTCACTGTCCAAATACTTATGGACCTGACTGTATATTAGAACAAGAGCATTAATATAAACCTGTGATTTGGGACTGCGCTACTGTCAGGGCTGCTGAGAACTAATCAACACCTTCTGACCAATCAGAATAAATGGCTATAACATTCTGCCTCAGTGTGTGTCTCGCACGTGGTCTCGCTCTATTTCTCGTGGAAAAAGGACGTGGCCTGGGCGCTGCTGAGTATGTTGTTTACCTTTAGCTGAAGAGCACACGTTGTACCTGTAAAGAGTATTAAAGGTTATCTCTCTCTCCAACTCCCACGCTCTTAACCCCCCCCAACCTCGTTCTCTTCTACCTTTAATGCCATGCCACCTGAATCTCTCTCTCTCTCTCTCTCCCTCCCCCTCTCATGTTCTTGCTAGCCTCTTTGGCTCTACCTGCCTGTTTTTTAATCAGATTCTCTCCTCCTCAGTCAGCAATGACGCCGACTCTCTCCACAGCCACATCCTGGTTAATTACATATACCTGTGACACGGCCTTTTCAAGAGCAGCCGGGCGTTCTATTGCTAATAGCATTCTTGAGCTTTTTTTGCAGTCCGATCTATTTTTTTCATTAATAATAATTCAATCCTATTTTATATGATACGACTTTCCTCCAAGATGCTCGGCACACAGCGGGACTTCTGCATCATCATCACCAAAATGAGCAGGAAATAGAAAAATAGAAAAAGCCAGGAGAGCACAGTGACATTAACCAGGTCCCTGAGCAGCAGATGGATGAGTGCCGTGTCGAGAGGCTGGCGAAAATGAAAATGCTGAATGAAAATTCTAAATGCACAAATGTCATTTCCTTTTATTGTAATTTTGATAGGATTTTATATTTCTACTGAGATAAGTAAGAAAGACTGGGACTAACGGATGAAAGTCTAATCTCTAGCTATATAAAAGTCTACATAAAATTCTCGAAGTCATCCATTTTTATGATGGTCACATTTATTCTTCGTACATTTACAATTTATATCCTGAATATATTTATTTCTGTAAAGCTGCTTTGTGACAATGTCCATTGTTAAAAGTGCTATACAAATAAAACTGAATTGAATTCTAAATTCAATAATAAATTGCTTATTATTGCAATTTATTATTATTTATTTCTGCAAAAATGCAGAATGCAAGATTTACAGAAGTGCGTACAGCTTTATCGATTTTATGAATACGTACATTCACCGTCCACTTCAATAGGAACACCTGTACAATGCATAAAATCATGCAGATGCAGGTCAAGAGCTGCAGTTAATGTTCACATCAAACATCAGAACGGGGAAAAAGTGCGATCTCTGTGACTTTAACCGTGGCATGGATGTGGGTGCCAGATGGGCTGGTTGAGTATTTCATAAACTGCAGATCTCCTGGAAATTATAAAAGTAACACATATAATCACTCTTTACGACTGTGGTGAGCAGAAAAGCATGTCAGCATGCAAAAACCATCAAACCTTGAGGTGGATGGGTTGCAACAGCAGAAGACCCCATCAGGATCCACTCCTGTCAGCCAAGAACAAGAGTCTGAGGCTATCACGGGCACAGACTCACCCAAACTGGACAGTTGAAGATTTAAAAAAATGATCACCTGGTCTTTTTTCCAGTCTTCAGCTGTCCAGTGTCCAGAGTCTGTGCCCATGATTAGCCTCAGATCCTTGTTCTTGGCTGACAGGAGTGGATCCTGATGGGGTCTTCTGCTGTTGTAGCTCATCCACCTCAAGGTTTAATGTGTTGTGAGATCAGCAGTTTCTGAAAAACTCAAACCAGCCCATCTGGCACCAAAATACCATGCCACGGTTAAAGTCACAGAGATCACACTTCTTCCCCATTCTGATGATTGATGTGAACATTAACTGAAGCTCTTGACCTGCATCTGCATGAGTTTATGCACTGTACTGCTGCCACATGATTGAATAATTAGATAACTGCATGAATGAGCAGATGTACGTGTTCCTATTAAAGTGGACGGGGAGTGAGTTTGGTCTGTACTGGTGTTCAAATACCTACATCTGTGTACTGACACCTGATTGGTTCTTATGTTCTATGATGCATTAACACTTGGTCAATTCAGTACCAACTCCGATCTTCCAGTGAAAGTTTCATTTCCATCTCAGTCTTTAAGAATCACAAGTGACCTTTTCGTGCATTCTTCCGTTTTCCAAAAAGGAATTAATAAAAGGGGTTATAAGGCTTGTGAAGCTTTGAAAAAATGACAGGGTGTGAGGACATGTGAAAAAGTATACACACATACCTATATATAGGGTTATCCATACGTGCTTACATACATACATACAAGATTATTCATCCATTCAGTGATCCATCTGTCCATCCAGGCATACAAATTTATCCATCCAGTCATTATACATACACACAGGAGTATCCATACATGAATATACATACATATACATACATATACATACATATACATACGGACAAGGTTATTCATCCATCCATCCATTCATTCATCCATTCATTCATCCATTCATTCATCCAAACCAAACTAACTTGTAGGATTCTGTAAGATCCATCCATATATACATACACCCAGGGTTATCAATCCATCCATCCATCCATCCATCCATAAACACACACACACCCAGGGTTATCAATCCATCCATCCATCCATCCATCCATAAACACACACACACACAGGGTTATCAATCCATCCATCCATCCATCCATCCATAAACACACACACACACAGGGTTATCAATCCATCCATCCACACACACACACACACCCAGGGTTATCCATCCATCCACACACACACACACACCCAGGGTTATCAATCCATCCATCCATCCATCCATCCACACACACACACACACACACCCAGGGTTATCAATCCATCCATCCATCCATACACCCATACACACACACAGGGTTGTCAATCCATCCATCCATCCATCCATCCATCCACACACACACACACACACACCCAGGGTTATCAATCCATCCATCTATCCATACACACACACACACACACACACACACACACACACACACCCCCAGGGTTATCAATCCATCCATCCATACACACATACCCAGGGTTATCAATCCATCCATCCACACACACACAGGGTTATCAATCCATCCATCCACCCATACACACACAGGGGTAACCATTCATTTATTCATCCATCCATAGTCATCCATCCACAGAACCCTAATTGGTTCCCCCAGAAGGACAAATCATTAAGACTCTAAATGCAAGTCTGTTTGTTTGTTTGTTTGTTTTTTGAGGGCAGTAAACACAAAAAATCTGGGTCGTTACCTGTCGAGGATGAGGTCCTGTGCGAAGATGAGTTTTCCAGGTGAATGGATGGACCTCCAGATGAGACCAATCATCAAAATCTCCAGCCAGGAGCTTTCCAACAGCTGCACCTGGTCATGCAGAGAGAGGTCCTGGAATCCTGCAGGGAGGAAGAAAGACACAGGTTTCAGCCTTAAAGGAACAGAAAACACATCTACAGTGTATGTGTGATGCAGCCTCTACACAGGAACAACAGGGGTGTTAGGATGAGACAAACATGAACAATTGCTGTTTTTTATAGATTTTTTTAAAGGAAAAGAACACTTTAAAATTAGAGACTGCAACTTTAAAATTATTTGTTAAACTAAGCAAATGTGTATCAATTAAGGTACGTCGCAATTTCAATTAAACTAAAGCACAGACTGACCCCAACCCCAAATTGCCCCCTCTTTTTAAAACTATGAATGACTCTTCATGTTGCCTTTTAGCTTGAGCAGCTCTTTTTCAGCTGGGGGTGGAGCTTATTTCTGGGTTGTAAAAATGTAAACCAAAGCCTGAAATGTAGAAATTAGGGAGATCCACTTTATGGCAGCATTGCGAAACAGATTTTTTTTATTTTTTATTTTTTTTTTTTTTTATACTTAAAATCAAATGATCGTTAGAGGTCTTAGGAACACTTTTAAACATTACAGACTACATCTTAAAACTGCTTTAAATAAAACCAGTAAAGCTGAACAAAAAAGGTGAAATTGTTCACTAACACGCTGTCACAGACTAAGATCCCACTTATTTGCACTGTATGCTTGATATTTTGTAATGCCTGAAGTTTGGCTCTCTATATTCAGTGTTTGTTTGTGTGTGTGTTTGTGTGTGTTGGATAAGGGACCAGTCAGAGGTCGAGTCAAATGAGCAGGAACACTGATGGCAGTAATCACAATAATTTTTCTTATTGCGGCATGTGTGTGTGTGTGTGTGTGTGTGTGTGTGTGTGTGTGACCTCGTCATCTGATGCTCGAGCACCTGCCTCGTCGACAGTGCTGCCATGGTTACGCAAACACGCAAGGCTGTCACCAAGGATACTTCTGTAACATCATGATCCGTCTGGCTTTTTTTTTTTAATCCATGTACACTTTCAGTAAAAGATCAATAAATGCCTTTCAGTGGGAGATCATGAGTTCAAAAGATTCCCTTCTTATGTCAGAGCAACACTAGTCAATCCTGCATATGCTGCTAACTCATGAACACACAGTAGTTTGGTTAGCATTCATCCTCCTGGATTGTTAGCAATTCTGTGACAGGAAAGACCTAACCAGTGTAAAGAAAAACCTCTTAAAGAACAAAACTTTAAATTTTTCTGTAGAAAAATGGAACATTTATATCACACCTTGATCTCATTTTTTATGAACAGTACCACGTGTGGTGAGCTAATTTTTACCTCAGGTGTAGCAAATTCATCCAAGAAACCAGAAGGAAAGGAAAAATAAATTAATCTTACCCTGGCAGACCTCTTGCTACTGAGAAAAAAAACTAGCAAGAATACAAGAAAACGAACAAGTTACTTAGCTAGCTAGCCTAGTAATTTATTAGTGTAAGGACAGTTGACAGATCTTTTAAAGTTTGCCTTACCATTTATGAAAGTTATCGATAACAGACATATTAATTAATACTGTATATACACTCTTGGGCAACAAAAAATCCTGAATATTAAACTTTTAATGGTCTTAACAACAAATCAATCTTAGCTTAGCAAGGGGGATAATTTTGGAAGAAAATTAGCAAGGTGAAGTAAGGATTCTCGCCCACACATCAACACGATAGAGGACCTAATTATCTAGCTTGCTAATAAAAGTGAACTTGACTAAAATCTTAATATCAAATAGTTACTGCTGGAAAAATAGCATTAGCTAAGCTGTAGCTAGCTATTTACCTGGCTAGTGTTAGTACAGAGCCAAATATTTATTCATGTGTGACTAGCATAGCTAATGTATTACTGTATATTGTGTAAAAAAAAAAAAAAAAAAAAACTGTCATTTTATGGTAATCAATAGATCAGAATAGAAAAGTGAATAATATTATATGACAAAGTTTCTGATTGGCTGATGAAATGTAACTTAAGCTCCGTCCTCATTAGTACAGGACTCCAGTTGTTCCAGTTGTATTACGTAGACAATTTTTTAAACACCAGTGGTCATTTCTCTCCCTCACCAGGCACTTTCTTGGCCCAGGCGATCATGTGAACAAGCTCCCTGTCGGCCATGTTGGTGAGCAGACTCATCATGGTGAGCTCGCTGTAGGGTCGGCTGTGTTTCTGTCGCGAGCACAGGGTGGGCGGCTCCGCCCTCAACAGCAGCAGCAACACCTGCTCCGGAGCCATGCACACCACGCCCGCTACCCCAGCTCTGATCCTGGAGCTGCTCCGCCCGTCCTGTGGAGGCGCTTCTCTCACATCAGAGCCGCTCTGGGCTTCGCTATAACCTCGCTCCTGCTCCTTCAGTCCACTGTGCCTTCTGTTGTGCTTCATGATGCGACCACCACGCTCCTTACGAAAACCTGAGGAGGGACATGCGTCAGACTGATCATTTTATTTACAGACACATTATAATTACTTTATATAAATGTGCCTCTGTATTTATCCTAACCTTTATCCTTAAAGGTTGAAATCTACCCTGAACAACTTTTGAAAAACTTCCACTTTTAAACGTTAGTCAATTTTCACTTTAGTTTACGATGGCTTCCTACATTACCCACAATGCCGTTCAACTACCTGTTGACAGTGGTGCCAGAGAGTTCCTTTACAACTTACTAATGTTCTGCCTATGCCTCATGAAATGTAGAATTCAATTTCCATCCTTAAACACTCAAAAAAAAACAGACGTGTACAAGTAGATGTTACGCAATTGCCGCCCACTGACTGACACATCAAAAAGGGCGGAGCTAAATTTCATCAGCCAATCGCAAACTTCATCATCACTAATGTTTGTTTTCTTTGGTTTGTCGAAAAACTAAAAATCATTCAATTTTCTTTTCGTTCCTTTCGTTTTTTTTTTTTACTGCCCAGGTTGTTTCTGCCAGGATTTAAGACTTGGCTCTTTTTCTTGGCCATCTCTCAGAGGGATCTTTCGGCAAGATGATGACCAAAAAACACACCAATTCACTACAGAAATGGTCGCAGACATGAAAAAAAAATGAATTGAAGACTAAACCACATACACAAACCTAAGAATATAAAAGAGCTTGAAATGTTGTGAAAGGAAAGAGGTCTAAGATCCTCTTTACGTGTCTCTAGCCTTATTAGACGTTCGAGTACCAGACTCAGTGATGTTCTTCTCTCCAGCAGAAACTTTACCATGAGGCCAACTTTATAGGGAGGTGATGATAAATCTGAAACCAGTGTTTTGCAACACGGTGAAGGAACGATGTAAGAAAGCTTATTGTTGCCGATCTTAATCAGGGGTGCCAATAATTGCTGGATGTTGCAGAGAAAGTGCCGGCTGTCTGATTTCTGACAGAATGGAGTTATCGGACATTAAGTTCTACAGTCTGCAGTTTCCCCAACACCAGCAATAATCCTCACAGCACTGATTTTTGAGTAACCCGACTGCCGATCACTCCATCACTCTGATTCAGCCTTTTACCCAACGAAGGAAATGAGCTCAACAAATCAAATTATAGCTCAGGCGTGACACAGAATATGATAAAAAGCACAATTCATTCTGGAGAACTGCAGGAATTAACTAGTTCAAGCTGACCCCGAGGCCGCTTTTTTTTTTCTTTCTTTTTTTCCCCTGAATCTGATTACGTAGATCATTAACCAGAACATAGCGGTATTGCTACTGTTGTTATTATTTTCTAGCATCTTCCCTGACCCTGATAGCCTGTCTGTGTAAACACGTCCGTCTGATTAGATATCAGCGAGAGTGCTACTGGTCTAATCTTTTAACAAGATTTTTAACTGTTTTAAGTAAGAAGTTTTAGCTGTAGAATTAAGAAGCGACTTGCAAGTAGTGGGCTGTATTCAGTTATGTCAATAGCTCTGTGTGGAAAAACAAAGCTTTTCATGGACGAGAAGATTAATCAAATAACTGTCATATTTATGTATTTATTTAATATTGACTAAAACATAAATTTCAGTGTGACATATTATGGTATTTTCAAACCACATGTGTAACTCTCGCAACACTCTCTAAAAAGTCTGTTATTAAGTCTGGATTCTGAAGTGCAGAATTTCAGTATTAACTCCTCACTGCGCACACTTAACACAACTCTCACTACAGCCCAGAAGTAATGAGTGGACACACCCAGACGCGTGTAATACGCACCTCCTTTCATCATGCCCACTTCGTAGCATTTGCGTAGACGACACGCTTGACAGCTCTTCCTGCGGTTCCTGTCGATAGTGCACTGGTTGGTCGCTGGACACACATAATCATTGTGACCTGAGACGAAGACAAGAAAATGCATATTAAGAGAAATATTGGAAATTTGTTTCTGCAATCAAATAAACTTATAGTCAAGCGCAAACCGTCGCAGCTCCCATGGTTTTTTGAATGGAAAAGGAAAAATGTACCACTATTTTACAATTCATAAGACAATAGATCGGGTCCTAAACAAACAAAATAAACAATCGTTTTAAAAAAGAAATAAAAAATAAGATGTCAATGTTTCCTTAACCTACTTGGCCTCCAGACCTGATCTGAAGAAAGCAGTGTATGATATCTCCATCACAAAGAATCTACAAATCTTACGTTACTGATTATAACCTCTTATAAATATTACATGCTGCTCACAGGATAGTAAAAGGCGTGTTAGGTAAGATTAGTCTTTTTTCTCCCCCAAGATTAGGTGTATAAAAGTGGAGATTTGAATGATTCATGCCCATATTCATGAAGCTCCGCCCCCGAGAGCTATGATTGCCCGTAGAGTGTTTATATAATGACTGACAGGAAGCGGATACAAACACAAACAAGTATTCCGGACCGGAAATCAGTTTTCCAAACGGGGTTTCTCAGCCACTTAATACAATTTCACTAAGACAACAACTTAATGCATTGTTTGTTTGTTTTTTTAATCATGTCATACATGTCTTCCAGGTTATTAGTAGAAGTAAGGAATAGGTGGATAGGTTTAATAAACTCGGACTTCTTGTGAAAACTGTGATGAATTTATTGGTTGCATAATTGCACTATTTGTCCACAAAGTACACACTTATAGAAGGGATTTATTTATAATCGCACTATACGTTAGCACCCAGATGAGGATGGGTTCCCTTTCGAGTCTGGTTCCTCCCAAGGTTTCTTCCTCATATCATCTCAGGGACTTTTGCCTCACCACCATCGTCTCTGGTTCGCTCATTAGGGATACACTCATAAATTTAAAACTTATATCCTGAATTTATTTATTTCTGTAAAGCTGCTTTGTGACAACGTCCATTGTTAAAAGTGCTTCACAAATAAAATTGAATTGAATTGAATAAAAAAAGGAATTATTGCACCTTTAAAGAAGTCAGAGGCAGGTATAAAGGGTGTAAGTTATGTGCTGTTCATGGAAACTAATCAACGACGGGGTGACGTGATGCTACTCTTATGTTTACACTATTTCAGCTACTTGTATTGTACTCTTGTACCCTTTGCACTATTGTCACTAGGTTCA
>JAKKZJ010000019.1:16177853-16192523 GCA_033441845.1 Pangasius mekongensis
TGCAAATAGCACACTTGAAATGAACTCTGGACCTTTTATCTGCTCATTGTAATTGGGATAATGAGGGAATAACACACCCAAGTACTTTTATAAAAGTAAGAATAAAATAATATAAAAATAATATGCCAGTAAAAATATAGCAAATAATAAAAGCTAGTTAAGTGCTAAAGTGAAAAAAAAATTGTGTGGGTGTTTTTCTTTTTTTGTTAATATCCCGTCTATGGCAAATGATAAAATACTTAGAATTTATAGTAAGTGTGCTTATCATAAGATATCTACTCTCTCTGCTCAGACGGGAAGTGATAATCCCAGCACACACACCCTGTTTTTCGCACATATTGTTCTTTTCTCAAGGTTTAAAACCCCAACAGGCTCTGTCTAAGCTCTTCGAAACAATCACTAAATGTCCACTGTTGTGAGAAAAACATCTGAAGCCATTCTGTTCAGTGGAGATGATGTATATTTGGATAATATTCATTATTTGGATAACACAGATTTGTTTCACAGTATAATAGAGCCATTATTAAGGGTTTAGGACAGCTCAGTGCCAAAGCACTAGACACACACAAACACACATACACACACATAAACACTCACACACACACACACACACACACACACACAGGTTAAGCCTTAATCAGGAAGAAGAAATGAGTCAGTGTGTCAAAGTAAACAACACTGAGGTTTTTAATTAATTATGAAACCTCACACTGCTGCTGATTGAATACACGATTAATAAGAGGAAAGGTGACCCAATGATGACCTTATTTTTGGTATAAACATATCTTATGTATGGCTTAATCACTTAAACTCTCAGTTCATTGTTCAGTTATTCTTTTTCAGTGAAAGTTTTGATCCAAAGGGAGTTTTCACTCAATAGGGTTAATAAAATAATAATAATAATTTGTAGGAAACAGACATCCTGAGATGCAGGTCTCCGAGTCTTAGTCCATATCCTAAGGTTAATATTAATAAATATACAATAAAAATCTTAATGCGATTGGTTGTTTCAATGCATGGAGCACCATTTTAACCCCTTAAACTCTCTGCATTTTGTTCAGTTATTCATCTCAAAGCAGTTAAATTAGTAGGAGAGATGTAAGAAATAGACGTCCAGACCAAGTGAGAGGTTGTAGGGTTAATAAAAAAAAGAATTTGTAAGAAATGTATATATTTTACAATTCAAGAAATAGTAAATTAAACACCTTTAGATGCTCGTCTCTGAGTCTTACTCCACATCTTAAGGTGAATATGAATAAATATGTAATAAAATTCATATTGTAATTGGTTATTTTAATGTATTTTGCTCCATTTTAACCCCTTAAGCTCTCAGCGTGTTGTTTAGTTATTCATCTTAAAATCATGTTCTTTATTAATTGCGGTGAAGTACTATGAAAGGTGTGTAGCTTACAATACTGTGGAATGGTATGTCCTGGCTAATTAAAATCAGGCTTAATGAAAAAAATAATAATTATGCTGGAAATGCATGTACAGTTGAAGAAATAGCAAATTAGTCTTCTTTAGATTCAAGCCTCTGCAACTTATTACACCAAGGTTAACAATAATGAATGTACATGAAAAGTCTAAAATTTCCTATTGTCATATATTCCTGTTGGTCATTTGAATGCATTTTATACCAATTTAACCCCTTAAACTCTCGCCTTATTGTACAGATATTTATCCTAAAGCAGAATGTTCAGCAACTACAGTGAAACTAATATGAAAGTGTGTGAGGGATGGCAGGTCTTGCTTAATATAAAAAGAAAAAAAAAATGAAAGGAATATGTTAGAAATGTAAACTGTGGTCCCAAGTATGAGACCACTAGTGAAAATTATATTGTAATCTTTTCTCATTTTAATACAAAACCTTTTTATTACGAATTGCATCATCAGCAGCACTTTGAGTGAAAAGCAGAATTTTGTAAATGCGTGAACTGCAGAATTTCTTAGCATTTTGGAGTATTTGGTACGTCCACCTTTTGCTTTAATGACAGAGGGCACTTGAGCTGGCATGGACTAACCTGACTTTAGATGTTAGCTCAAATCCATCAGTGTGTCGTCTGAACACGTGCTGCAATGGAAGGGTGAAGACCCGAGGAAAATCTGACCTTTTGTACAAAGGAGTTAACACGATCAATATCGCAAATTTGCTTAGATTTGAACAGCAACCTAGAAATCGTGCAGAATCTTATAGACATTTAATGTTCCTTTCTTTGTTTTAACACTTTCTGTTTATTTCAATTTTAAAAAGAAAAGAATTCCTAGAGTTTCAGTGTGGCCTCAGACTTTTGGACTCCACAGTATACAGTGTCAAATCTAGAAGTGAGACTTGTTTAGATGCAGGTTTCCGAGTCTTACTGCATTTAATACGGTAAAAAGGAATAAATATACAATAAGAATTTGAATCTCTTACTGTGAGTGATTATTTGAATGTTTTTAGTATTATTTAGCAACAGATCCAGAATGTGAGCCTGGTTGATGAGAAGTTAGAGAAGTTAAAGCTGTTTAGATTCCCCCGAGCCCCTCTGACCTGTAGATGGAGGTTCCTGATGGTTCCAGGTAGTACGGCACCTGCTGAGCCGTATGCTGTCCTGTGGGAGGATGGCTGAGGAACGGCGAGAGCTGTGGGCTGGAAGGAACGAACACCATTGGGCTGGTGGGGCCGTTAGCCAGAGGCTGCAGGTTTTCCTCCTGAGGCTCCGGGGCCACCTGAAGATCCGTGGCCGCTGAGTAGTAGTCCACTGACGAGTTCGAGGCGTCGGGGTTGGTGGTGTAGTCGAACGTCCCATCTAGGTAGTGAGCAGTGGAGGACATGCCCCCTGTGGGGCGCTGCTCCTCCTCCGGGTACATGGGTGAGAGCTTGAGGGAAGCGAGAGAAGCCGAATACCCTTCTAGCTCGCTCCTGCGTCGCTGCCTGGCACCAGCCGGAGCTTCAGCACGAGCCTGCTCTCCCGACATCACCGTGGAAACACACACATATACAAACACACATAAAGAGGACAACTGGCATGACTTTGAGAGCACACACACTGAGTTTTTTCTTTCCTACTAAACCTTCCTCTCTCTCACTCACTCTGATCCTCCCCTCTCACTTCCGGAGGAGCTCCTCCCACACACACACACACACACACACACACACTAGACACACACTAGACCAATGACCCCTCAATACTTTTTATAGCCTTATGTCTTTGCTTTAACTATTTCAGACTTTGATTTTAGACTTTCAGGGTAATTAATTAATTAAAGTGCAGCTTGTTTTATCCTAATATAAATTTAACGCTATAGTAAATAAATCTAATAAAAAAATATCAGAAATGCATCTGAATACAGACAGAAAAATGCATTTACAAAAGCACGCGCACAAAATAGTTAACACATTACAGCACTGATCATAAAGACAGAACAAAAAAGGAAAACAGTGCACCTGCTTTTGGATGAAACTTACCAAATCTTTTCCTGATGCATATCTCTCCTGTCTAAACGCTTGTCTCTCTCTGCATCTCTGCTTTCTCTCTCTCTCTCTCTCTCTCTCTCTCTTTCACTCCTCCTAAAAACATAAGAGACAAACAAGTTAAAAGACACGGCTCTCGGTCGATATAAACGGCAGCTCTCCAGACCAGGTCATCGCAACCAGGTAAACAAGTGACAGGAGGTCAGCACATCTTTTAGCTGCCAGATACTTTCGCAGGTGACTGATTTAAAAAGAACAAAAGGGGGGGAAAAAATAAAATGCTTAATATGAGGTTCAAGCACAAGCAATGACACTTCATTCTGCTACCTGATGATTAAATATATAAGACTGGAAAAAGAAGATCTATTCGCCTGTTAGTAGTGATGTAGGAGGAAAGCAGAAGTGCACAAGAAAAAAAATATCCTGCTTGCTATGTATTAACACAGACAGGACGCTGAAATGGAAACCAAGTGGGCGGTAATTCTGAGAAGGTTATCAGTATTAGAGGCAACAGATGAAAAAAGGACAGCTTAGAAAGAATGAGTAATTCTAAATGATTTTATTTGTCTTAATCTTAATTTACTCTATATCTGAGGCATTGTTAATTACTACAATGCTGCAGTTAATTACTACATAATTACTACAGACAAGAATTAACACTTTTCACTGCACTTGGAAAAGACCAAAAAGCTCACTTATAATGGGTCTTCGGGCAGTCGGTTTAATTGTTTTGTAATATTTCAGTTAAAGAAGTTTGAAATTTAACTTTGAAAAGCCTTTAACCCTGCATTTAACTCCTTAAATTTGTGTAGCATTGCAACCAAGAACTGAAAAGGACTTAAATGTGATTCATGAATCGACACAAAATAGCCCATAATACTGAAGTGTGGGAAACAAATCAGTATAGTTTGTGAAATTATTTACAAATTTCGAACAAACTATAAAAGTTGTGATTATGTAAATGTGCTCAAGAGATCCACAGCTCAGATGCGAGAAGCTGTTCACAGGATAACCACAGCGGAGACTCTCAACAAAGTTGGGATTTATGGAAGACTGACAAGAAAATGTACATTATTGAATAATTAAAAAAAAAAAAGCATGAAATTCTGTTTGGAGATTCAGCAAACGTGGGAAAATGTTCTCTGGTCTGGTCTGATGAGACAAAATTGATTTTTTTTTAGCCTTGGCAGCATTTGGCAGAAATCCAACACTGTTCATCACCCTGAGAACTATCAGTAAAGCGTGGTGGTGGTAGCATTGTGTTGTGGGAATGCTTTTCATCAGCAGAGACTGGGAAACTGGTCAAGGTTGACACCAAGATGGGTGAAGTCAAAAGCAATCTTAGAAGAATCCTAGATGTATCTAGATTTAAACCTAAATCATGATTGATTATTCATTGATTATTGATTATTCAGCTTGCTAATAAAGAGACCCGAGGCTTAGTTACTGTAATATTTATTACATTAAAAAAATACCTTTAAATAAATTCTCACTGGTAGATAAGCGGTAAATTACAGACAGATTTTTTGCCCTTTCCACTCAGAAAGCGAAGGAGCTACAAACTTTTGCACTCGACCACTCTCATCTTTGATGTGGGAAGAGTGTGGGTTCAGTCGCTATAATTATTCATATTCATTACACGATGACCCAGGTGACAGACGATGCCTCGTCCTTCAGATTTTTTTTTTAACAACAAATTCAAACCAGAAAATTTTATTTCAGTCTATGAGTCACTTGAAAAGTCAACATTTAATTATGAATTTCATTAAACTTCTACTGCTGATCAAGAGCAAAGAAATTTCTGTCAACAGAGGTAGAGGTGGCAACGTCGTACAGACAAAGCTGTCTTGGGGGTGTGCTGTTAGAGGAAAAAAATCAATCAAAGACAGGGTGGTGTGATGAAGTGGAGTTTCTGTTATCACCCTGAAGTTGATTGTTTTCCGAAAACAGAACATCCTGAAGTTTTATTCCTCTTATACCACAGCAATCTGCCAATCATTACAATTGTTCATTTAATAAATGTATGCCATGTCTTGCTTTTTTTTTTCATTTAATGTTGTGGAATGTCTTTACGTCTTCTCTCTCTCTCTCTCTCTCTCTCTCTCTCTCTCTCTCTCTCGAAAAGGCAGTGTAAACTCCTTGGCCATGACACTGCGCTGACACTGAAGGCTCCTTCCATTAATGCTAAATAAACAAGTCACAGAAAACTTCACCATATCAACAATTAGATGTTTTTCTTACTGTCAGAGCTGCTGTTATAGAAAACAAATCAACACCTGCTGATGCATCAGAATCCAGACTTCGACGTGGTATAAATGTGAAACACAGCACGCTCGTCTTGTCTGAAGATATTCCAAAGCTCACCTACAGAGTCTAAATGACAACGTGACATCTACCCAGGTATACAAATATTTGTTCAATGTCACCTGTTCAATCAGGGGTCAATCGATGAGCAGGTACTGAAGCCAAAATCCACATTTTTTTTTTACCCTTAATTCACCAGAATGATGCCCATATCTCTCCAACGAACATGCTATAGGAGTGACAGCATATTTTGTATCAGTTACATTTAACATTTTAACAGAATGAGGAAAGACTGAGAGAAAGACAGACTTGAGGTCCTCATTTGCGCTTCGTTTTCAAGGCTGTACACCATGTCCCATTTTTCTTTTTGGACTTCCAAATGCTCTTTTAATGAGCATAAATGCACTCTCTTACCTTATTCCTTATATTATTGGCTAGGATCAATCAAAGCAAACTGGCTTGATGGACAAATTAAAATTTAAACATTGTAAAGCTAAATGATTTCTAATACAGTGCAAGTTAAGTGATTAGAATGACTTTGGTTTTGCTGTTTAACAGGAATTTGCTGGAGTAAAACCAAAAAAATCACCAGCGAAGAGAAAGAAAATATATAGCTAGTGTCTGAGCTGTGTTGTTATCGTACGTAATTCTCATTGGTCAAAACGTGTTAATTAATTTTTAAAGTTTTATATATAATGCACTCGTTCTGATACTTTGTCGTTTCTATAGTAACAGCTCGTTCTCAGGGAATTGTACAGCAGACACTCTGCGTAATCCAAGTCTAATAATAAAAAAAGTGTTTTTATTTAATTAATTCCGAATTTTTTGGAAGGAGTCTCCAGTGTCAGCACGTTGTAACAGTGAGAGGTAAAGCTGTAACTTCAGGTTTTCAGATAAAGGGGTTTAAGCTTTGAGGTTTCTTGATCACATGACAATGTGTTTTTTTGGTTTTGTTTTTGTCTTGCTAGCTCCATGAGAGAAAAAAAGTGAGGCTGGTGACGGAACAACTGTTTATAGCTGCTATTACGTAAGTGAGAACAGGAACTAACTCGTCTCATGAACAATCCACGACATTAACTGTAGCTACAAACAGATAAGAAGTACGATGTGTCATTCCTCAATTAAAAAAAGTTGTCGAATTGCAGTAACTGAGCTTCACCACACCATGTCGTTGTTGATTATTTTCCTGTAACAGCACAACCCCAAGGATATTTTTTTTAATTCAGAGAATATGTATTGAAAAACATTACACTATATTTCTTAACAAATTAAGTCGCACTATGTTGCAAATTATGATTAGCTGTAAAGCTACTGCATGCAAATAGCTAACTTACACAGTGCTTCATTTCTATTTGTTAATTTGACAAAATTAACTTTGTTCATCTCTTCATCACCACGCATCTTGACAAGAATTTGAGTGAGTAATGACATTACGGTAATTCTCATGTCGTGCCCCAAATACTCAATACTAAACCCCTTGCTAAAGTTCACCACTTGAGACACAACTTAACTACTAATTGTTTTTTAAGTTGCAGGGGCTTTTTATTGCCCTTTATCCATTACCAAAGAAAGCTTGTCAAGTTCAGTAAAATAGTTTGTTCCTTTGCAATAATGACCTTGAACTCGCAACACAAACTGCTCATACGCAGGACACAAAAGATACCAAACATGAAATAGCATTAGATTTTAATGTGTGTGTGTTTGTTAAACAGCATGCTTTACTCCATTTTAATCACTGCAACTTACCTCCAGTCCTTTTCTCAAGCAAATGGAGTTACAGTCCTTTTAAACACAATTCATGCAAATACTTAAGACAATAGCAGTCCACTGTAAACACCGCCTTGCAATTAACATCCATCAAAAACAAGATTGTCACTAATGTAAACCATCTGACAAAAAAAAAAAACCAAACAAAAATAGCTTTTGCATAATTAACATCCAGTAGCTAGATTGTAGGATATACATATCAGTTACATCCATTAGATTTCTATCTTTACTATAGACGATTAAAAATAAATCTCTCTTGTTCGCAACGTATGAATTATAGAGCATGCGCTCTTTCACAAATTAGTTTCAGGCTAATATTACAAACATTCTGGCACTTTTTTTAATATGCATATTGACAGAGAAATAAACTCCTGCCAGGCAAGTAAGGAAGGAACATTTTGCACAAAATGATATTTTTGAAGCTGCAGGACTACAGTTGTTGAGCAGTAGTAAGTCAAGGTGACTGGACTGGAGTGGACAAATCTTAAAGACGAATTTAAGTGCATTCACACCTGGAGTTATTTATTTTACTTATTTGTTATTTAATAGAAAAGTGCTGGCTACAGGGCCTCATGCAACACACACTGTAGCCATGTCAACCTTTTATCATTTACATTTAAAATACATGCTTTTGATTATGTCTTGGATATATTGTTGAGTTGCGTTAGTAAACATTTATGTACTGAATTTAATAACTGCCCCCTTAGATTTGTATTATAAAGTTGCTTTCATATTTTATAGCGGAAATAAATCGCTGTCCGGAACACCAACGACAACGCTCTACGGTGCTAGCTAATATTGTTTAACTAACTCCGTATTAGATTTATTATCATCATCGGTAATGTAAATGAAATAAAGAGCAGTGTAACTCTGGTGATGAGGAGGTGGTTTGTCTTCGCTGTAGCTTTGGAGGAAGAAAATCAACAGAATTCGAGCTGCATTGTGTGACTTCACTGTATGCAGACAGTTAACGTGACGTACCGGTGAACGTCCCAAAAATACACACATTGGGCCTCATTTATCAAGATGGATACGGACGGATTCATGCAACGAATCGTTCGTAAGAAATTTAGTATTCAGTAAAATACCATGAATGCGGAAAAGACTTTCGTCTCCTACTCGTGCTCCTGAGTGTGTGTAGATTTATGCGTAGGAAGACTAACTGATGGAAACCTCGACTTGCCCGACTTCAGATCATATAACGCGCATGGATTACTGCACTTTTATATCTGGAATATACTGTGGAGTTTAAACAGAGTGTATAAACAGAGGACGGGCCGCTCTGTCTGTGCGGAGCCGTAAGCTGATGGCGGATTTAGGGCTTGTGTATTATTATTATTATTATTAATATTCTATAATATAATATTATAATTTATATCATTGTTATATATATCATTGTTTTAGTTAGACTGCGACACTGGATTAAGGGCAATCAAATATTTTCTTAAATCTCCTCACTTTTGCTCACTAACAAGACTAATTTGTACAGTCACTTTGTCTTCCATGTTGGTTTCCCTCTCTTGCCCAGCAACTTGGACCCTGATTGGCTGGGAGGTAAAAAAGCAAAAATGTTGTAACTCATGCTCTGTTGGTTGAAAAAAAAAAAATGAAGCAGTGAAAAACAATTTGTTATAGTCAGGTAAGGTTGTTTGCATTCACTTCTTAATAAACTGAATATCTAGTAGGTGTGGGTGTGTTTCCTGGACAAATATTCTGGTTGTAAGAAAGAATTTCGACATTCCTCTGTAAATATAACAAAGATCTAAGTCCAGTTACATTGGGTCACTACTACTAGACATTTTTACCTACTTGGATATCTGAAAACTGTCATAGCCACCTGGTAAGACTCTGATATTAAGAATTAAAAAAAAATAAATAAAATAAAACAAAACAATTATTTTGGCTTGTAATTAATGACTATCCCATCTCATTTCTCTTTTTTGGTACTGTTGTTCTGTTGGTATCTTTAAGAAGGCTGCTGCTGTTCTTTGAGTGGACTGCAGAACTGAATCACTGCGTATTTGCCTCTGATCATCCACTCGGGGTCCTGAGAGGTGAGTTTCTCTGCCTGGCCTGGCTGTAACCCGACCTGTACGTTAGCCTTCAGAGTCCTGAGGCTGCACAGCGGAGCAGGTAGGAAGCCCCTGAGCGCTCGTTCGAACGGCACGGCGTGCTCCCACATTCTGTCTCCCGTCAGTCGGCGGTAGTTCAGGTCTCCTTTAAACAGGATCAGATCGGAACCCTGTAGAGTGGAGTAGAGATCTGCGGCTTCTGCTGGCATGTCGCAGAACTCGTGCGGTAAAGTCCAGAAGCGATGGTCGTGATACGACCAAGCTCCATCTTTCACGTGTCGCTTCCACTGGACGCCGCAGGACGACATGTGCTTGTGATTGGACGCTGCGGTTTGCGAAATGGTCCAATCAAAATCCTGCTTGTTGACATCTGAGACGTACCACGGGATGGACTTGCCATGGAAACGCACTTCCTTCGCCAAGCCGACGGAGACCATAAAATCTGCGAGTACCAGATCGGTGACTAGCTCAAAGCCGGCGTTGTCTAGAATGATGTCCACTCTGATGCCGGTCTTCTCCGTTCCTCCAGAACCTTGTGCAGACGTTAAAACGGACCAAATCTTACCCGAATCATCCACTAGGATGAACTGCTGCAGATCAGCCAGACAATCTATCGGGTTGGACTTCTGACAGTTTTCCTGGCCAGCTGAGATGGATAAATCACACCTGTTTCCCCACAGGGACACCTGTGAGGATATCCAACAGCACAAAATCAAAGAGAGAGCAATGAGGGAGATTATTCATATACACATGTGGAAATGAAGAGCCGCAGAACTAAAGTTTGGAGCTCCAATGCCTAAAAGAAGTACACTGGCTTAGCATTCATTCATTCATTATTTCATTAAGAAATTCATCTTCAGTAACTGATTCATCCTGGTCTGAGTTGCTGTGGTTTAAATGACTTAAATGGCCAATTTGTTTTTGTTAGGGATAGGCTCGTAGGATAAGTTGGATCAGGTCCAGCTCCACCCCCTGGACTTTTGGTTTTGCAGACAGGACTATCTCTATTATTCAGAGAAGCAATCTGATAAGGATAAGGGTAATGCTCAACATGATGCTACCACCACCATGCTTTGGAAACAGAAATTTGGGAACCAGAGCCAAGTAAATTCATTAGAACAGAAATTCTCAAACTTTTTGCAGCCAGGGGCTCCTTTAACTGTTAAAATAAAAATCCAAAGGATTCCTCGGTACAGATTTATTTTACAAATGTAACCCAACTTTTGAAATATTAGCCACGTTATTTAAATGTTGCACAATAATGTTTTGGCTACTTATTCAAGCCAAAAAGCTTTTGATTGTTTTAATTTGAGTGTACTTTCCACTCAGAGAACACCTTTTTTTCGATTGATAAGAGAAAGAAACAGGTAGAAACTCGCTCATCACATGTCAATTAGTGAGGATTCAATTAGTGTTCAGATGCAATCTCAGAGGAGACATGTTCAAGATTCGTTTTGCACAATCTTAACAATGACATAAATTTACTGTTTTATTTGCACTATGCCATAATGCCATACTATACCTTAATACTGCTAGAATTTTACCATTTTGCACTGTGCCATAAGGTATCTAATACTGCCATTCATTTACTGTTTTTCCACTAAGCCATAAATGCCATAATATATCTAATACTGCCATAATTTTACTATGTGAAGAACTACTTACCTGTGAGATCCATGCTATCACTTCCACATACTTATATCTATATCCTGTTATCCTGCTATGCTGAGCCAAGGCAAAGTAAACTCGTTCTGTATACATTTACTGTATATCTGAATGACAATAAAGTCTTTCTAAGTCAAAGATTTTACGTATGTGACCCCATGAAAGTAATCCTGTCCCGTCTAGTGAATAACACTATTAAAGGTGCAGCAGTCTGTTTTTTTAACAGGATAAATAACCTGGAAAAATATGTATAACATCAAGACCCCAGCACAAGTATTTCACGTGGCTGGGGAGGGAAAAAAAGAGGAAAAAAAAAAAAAAAAAAAAAAACAGGTTGGAAACCCGCCTCCTGGTCCAAAAGGTTTGTTTGTGTTTGGTTGGGCCATGTGTGTGTCATTTTATAGACAGTCTCAAAGCAGAAAGCACCTGGTGCAGCCAGATATGTATTTCTCCTGTGAGCATGAAAATCACTCTGTGCTTCAAAATGAAACATAACGACAGGAAACACATTTGGACAAATATTAGCTAATGCACCTTTAAAATGTCACTCACTTTCTGTGTGATGGAGTAGACAGGGCGCCAATACTTTGTGTATGGAAACAAAATGATCCATTTAGTAGATGACCAGCTACAATGTACAGAGTGCATTAAAGCAGGTCTGTTAAAGAGCACGTTTTACTTTTCCTGAAGTTACAACCTCATGAGTCGAGCTGCAGCAACATTATTCATTGTTGTGGCTGTTACGGTTTCATGGTTACTCACAGCGTAAGATCTGACCAAATTAAGACTAGTTTATCATACCATGGAGAAAGCAAAAACAGCAAGCTAAGATCTCATCCTGTGTCAGGATGAATAAAAGCATCATGTGCTAGAATACACTAACCTGCAGAAACCTGAAGAAATGTTCGAAGAGCCATTTCTTGTTTGTGTTATCTGTGGAGGCGAGGATCTCTCGTAGGTACGTACAGAGCGAGATGATCGCTTGCTGGGACTCGAAGAAGCTGCTCGTCTTTCCTTCCTTAAAGGCGTCAAAATCACAGACTGGAGGACTTTGGTGAAAAAAAAAAAGAAGAAAATGATAAAAATAGAGTTTATTGTTGATTGTTACCATGTCACAGATTTATAACGCCAAACAGGAACATGTGGGTGGAGCTAGAAATAATGCAGACCACTGATCGGTCAGATGAAATCGTCATATGTGCAGGTGCCAACAAAGAACTAACAAAGAAATTCCTAGCAGGCAGGAGAAAAAAAAAACAAAAACAGAAATACCCTGGAGTGTGCCAGTGGACAAGACAAATTATTTTATTCCCCAGATTTGCAGTGAACAAAACACTAGTCTGACGCTATTTAATAATCACCAGCAGCTCCATTTTTCACCAACCAAATAGACCACAGTCCACTTGGGCTCACAAGACTGACACTCATTCATTTACAGTTAAATTTGACCTAAATAAAGTCAGCGTGAAGCAAAAGTAATTGCCTCCAGAAGTTAATGCTCGTCTTTCACATCTCATGTCCTTTCCCCTTCAGTGAATTCCCTTTTTTGACGTGTTCGGTTTCGCTAAAAAAAGCAGTTTTCAGATGTCTCCAATTTCACCATAGCTAGCTGATTGCTTTATTGGCATATATTTTAGGGATAAATAGCTTACTAGCTTACTCCAATGTTAAAATGATGAGCTCCTATGCAAAATGTGTGCAAGTTGGCAGGTCATATCTTCTCACGGAGTTTAACCTCGCCACTGTCGTCTCTGTCTTACTCACTGATTTGAAGTGAATTGAACCAGGGTGCAGATAGTTCTGGATTTAGATCAGTAACCATACTGTACCATACAGTCAGATGGAAGCTCCTCAGTAAAAGGTTAACCTCACCTGAGCCACAAAGCCTCCTGGATCCTCCTGTACATGTAGCACTCCACATAGAGCCAGGGTGACTTGAACCAGCTGACCGGCTGGCCGTCCTCCATCAGGTCCTGTTGTCTCTGCATGTACCGGTTCCACGCTTCCGTATCGTCTGCAGAGTCGGTCAGGAGCAGCACGGGTTTGTCTGTCTGTAGCTCGTTCCTCAGCTTGGACAGGAAGGAGATGGCTCTTTTCTCTGCGTCCACGCCCACCTGTTGATGCAGAGGTCATTACGACAAGAGTAGATAAACTAACAGCATGCTAAATCTGAACTCTGGTCTTCATATTTGAATTACTGGCTTAGCTAGATTGGAATGTTTGCAGATGTAACATGATCTTGGATTTATATCTGTCCCATAAACCATACGAGGATTAAAGCATGGTGGTGGCAGCATCATGTTGAGAGTTACCCTTGGCCATTAGATTAAAAGCCAGAACTTTAACTGAGACAAGTTTACTGTTTTTTTTTTATTTATTCTCTGAATGAATGTTGATCTCCTATTTAAGGAACAAGTAAATAGCTGCAAAAGGCGCTAACTGATTTGTATTATAACACAAAGTGTGGCTAATACGTTTCTATATATACGTAAAGACCCTGCAATGTACGGCAGCTGAATCCCAAATGTATCTCACTTCCTACATATATGCACTATGGAGGGTACAAAAATCATTCGACACACATTACATAGTTCCCTAATTATCCAAATAAGGACTGATTTTGGGACCCAGCCCATATGTAAGGTTAAGCGCTAAGCTCTTTTATTAAAAAAAACAAACAAAAAAAAAACTTTCCTGACAGTTCTCAAAGCCTAGCCATTGTTTTTAAGTTTAAAGCAAGGTGGTGGTAGCATCCTGTTGAGCGTTATCCTTATTCTCTTGGCTGCTTCTGTGAATAATAGAGAAACTGCAAAAATCAGAAGTCCAGGGGGTGAAGCTGGACCTGTTCCAACGCCTCCTATGAGCCTAACCCTAAACTGAATATTTATGCAATCACATTTTCAGTTTTACACTTTTTAAGGGCAAAGAATTTTGCAAACTACAATGATTTTCCCCTCCTTTCAATATTATGAGTAGTAGATTCAATACAGTATAATTCATTATATCAAACATATCCAGTATAATAATATGCAATTGTATGCAAATGTCTGTGCACCCCTGGTCAAATTACATAATTTTGTTGCTTATTTATTTATTTTTTTAAAAAATTTTTACTGGAAAGAAGTAAACATAACCGCTACAACAAACTATTTTTTAAAAACGAATTTTTTCTGGAAATATTAATGCACAGTTACTGTGTGTGTAAAAAAAATAGAAAACTTTAAAAGCCTTTAAAAGTTTTTTTAAATATTTACCCTTTTAGTATTAAATTAACATTAATCCTGATATCAGGTGCATTTGAAGAACGGAATTAGCCTGCTTGAAGTGATTACGATTAGTAAATCTGGCTAACGGCATTTATCTTAGGTTTGATAAGCGACGATTGAGGGAAGGACCCAGGATTCGTCT
>JAKKZJ010000019.1:16197485-16212211 GCA_033441845.1 Pangasius mekongensis
TTTGAAATCCATTGTGGTGGTGTATAGAGCCAAAAATGTTAGAATTGTGTCGATGTCCCAATATTTATGGACCTGAGTGTAGCTCTACTATATATATTTTTCCACATGGGCCAAGCACATATGTTATAAATTATGTTTCGTCTCCAACATGCTCCCAGAATCGCCCAAAAATGCAAAAATATAATGTTTAATAACTAAGTTCTGTTTATGTTCTGATTATATAGATGAGTAAAATTGTTTCTGGGCAGGGCTACACTTAAGCTTTCGACCAATCACATCCGATATCAATTATGACATGATACTAAGCTAGCTATGCGAATGTTAGCAATGAGGAAAGTTTTGGTTGTTATATTTTGTCAGGTTCAGCTGCTGGTAAATAGACCAGTGAGAAAACGACAAAGCCAATCCGTACTCATTGGAAATGATCTGGAGCTGGTTAAATAGCGGTTAACTAGGTTTGTAACTTGGTTGGCTAAAGTTAGCAGGAGGAAATGGGGGCATTTCCTATTTGCATATTCATGTATATTCATAACTCCTGCATTAAAAATATATTACACCAAATTTGTTTACATTTTTTTAAATGACAGTTAGGCATACTTTAAAAATGGGGGAAATTAAAAATGTAAAAATTCCACAAGAATGGGGATTGTATATGATTACATAGAATTTACATAAAAAAAAGAAAAAGAAATATAGAAAAGATAGAATAAACTCTCATAAATTTACTTCAGTAAAACATTTATTAAAATTACTATTTTGACCAAAATAAATAAATACATCCATGCATAGATTAATTAATATGCAGTGCATAATTTAAATACAAAAGTTCTGAGGAATGTTATTTTGCAAAAATAATCTCTAGTAATTCACACAGATTCATATTTGTTCCACTAATGTTTGTAGATTTGTTTACTTTTTCATAAATGCTTTGCCCTTTTTATCTTTTCTATATAAGGCACTTGAAATAAAAATACGTAACACTGGAAAACTATGAGTTAAACTACAAAGTCTCTAATGACGAAAATGAGGATGAGGAGGAAACGATTTAATGCCTACAGGTTAAACAAACAAACAAACAAACAAACAAACAAACAAAAACATTTTTATAGCTCGAGTCTGAACTCACTAAGAAACATTAATGCGTTCATTATATTGTTGTCCGTTTAACGGTTATGTTCTTCCTTTTATGGTCACTGCACGTGCGAATGCTTTTTTTTTTTGGTTGTTGTTTTTTTTACATTTTTAAAAAATGGAATGAAAGCACGCGGAGGTGAGAGGAACCCTCAGCGCGCGCGGCAGCCGTTGACAAACCACGTCAACCGAAATGCAAATTAGCCGCTTTAGCTTTTCTCTCATTTAGCTTTGTTTGTTTGTCTGTTTGTTTGCGTGTATCACCGGGGACGTGATGAGCTCTTCTCCGTTCTCCCGGTGAAATAAGGTTAAGAGCTGCCGGCTCTCTGTCTGTGTGGAAAACATGGCGAACATGGCCAAAACATTTCACATTTCACGACTCGTCTTATCTTGGCGCGCGCATACCGCCAAACACTTTATTTGTTTTGGCACCCCCTCTCTCTCTCTCTCTCTCTTTCACTCAAACACACACACACACACACACACACACCAACCAACCCCTCCGGGGAAGTAGCTAGTGTGCGTGCGCGTGTGTGTGTGTGTGTTTTTTTCCCCCCTCACAACCGCCTGTGCGCCGTTTTTAAGGTCCTTTAGTCAGTCATGTGATTGTAACGTAACCCGACCGGAAAACACCGACAACCATCGCCGCCAATGCTGCGTCTGAGAGGAACAGAGCAGCTGCGCCGCCGCGACCAACGGACCGAGAGTCCCCGGTAGCACACACACACACACACATACACGCAGCAACGCCGCCCGAGTCCGCGCGCGCACACCGAGGAAAGGTACCGTTCTCATTTCGTTTGTTTTTATCTCGAGTCACGTGACGCTCACCGGCTAAAACGTAAACTAAAAACATTTCCCGTTTCTTAATCTCGGTGAAGTTCGAGCGTTTTATTCGGTGACTAGCTCTACCCCCTTCCTCCTCTCTCTCTCTCTCTCTCTCTCTCTCCCTCCCCTCCCCGTGTGTGTGTGTGTGTGTGTGTGTGTGTGTTGTGTGAGACCGTTTCACGAGGCTCCGTTTATTTTTCTGCTCGCGAGTTTTCCGTTTAACGTATTTTTTTTAAAAAGCCATTGTCAGTTAAAGAGAATTCGGACATGGCCGCTTTCACAGACCGCACGCGCGGGAGTGTTTCGATTCTGAGGCTTATTTTCAGTTTGTTGAAAGAGGGGGGGAAAAAAAACGTACTACGGAAGTGGTCTCTCTCTGTCTCTCTCTCTGCGGGAGATCTGTCCGGTCCACGTGTCTGCACTGGGGGCGGGGCTAACGGCCAACACTAGCGCGAGCGCAGTTTACACGCGTTTATTCAAAATTCAAAAACGATGAAATTACACAGCAGATGTGTGTTTGTTTGTTTGTTTGTTTGTTTGTTTGTTTTCTTGAGTGACCGTTATTCACCGGTTTATCTTTAATGTCAGTGTTATTATTTAATACCTTTTTTGTTGGAGTTGTTAAAGTGGTTCTTAGAGACCAAGTTTAACTTTTATTTATTTATTTATTTTTATTTTAACTTTTGAAATGCCCCTGAAATCAGAATAGGTGTTTCAGAGTTTGAATCCCTTAGTGTTAGGAACAACAATGTTGATAGTATCTGTTTTAAAGACAGTTGATAGTATATCTTTATATATAACCAAATAGTTTGGGAGATATTTTCATTTTATATTGATAGTTGCTTCCTGGAAAACTGTTAATATATTTTGATGACTTATCCTGTACTAGTCTCGTGTTCGACCAATTACAACGTTTTTCTCCTGCCCCCAGGGGGGCGGAGCTTGCCCTCTAGCACCTCCTTAGCAATAAACATGGTTCATGGGTGTTTTTGCATCTTTTCTTTTCGCACACCATTCTCTTTTCCAGCCTCTGTTGGTGAACAATAAATGGTTGGACTTTATTTAATTGGAAGTGGGCGGAGTTTGTGTGCGAGTTGGTGGTTATGTGACTATTTTCGGAGGAGTGTTTTACCAACTCAGTGGTGGTCAGTGCTGGAATGTGGCTACCTCGGGCTGATTGAGATCGAAAGTCAGTAATATTTTATCAGGAGCTCCAGGTGAAGACCCTGAGGCTCTCCGTCACCATCAGCGCTGCTGACGCTCAACCTCGCCTAACTCCAAAAACACCCGGCATCACATCGTCTAGGAGATCATCACCATGCGTGAGCAATGAGAAATCCTCCACAGCTGGAAAAAAGCTCTCGTTAAACTTAACTCATATTTAGCTAGTCCACTAAGCTACTGTCAGGTTTGTTTAGATTGGGCGGGAGTGTGATGTGTCTCAAACGCTACTGGCTGGTTAAGCACTTCAGAACGCTGCCATTCTGACTTCCTGTTTCAAAAGGAAATGCACCAATGTACCGAACTGAATCACGGCACTCAATGGAGACCTTAATGATAAGCAAGTCGAGCTGGGTGATATGATGATATCAAATCATGATAAATTATGGCACAGTATGCTTTTCTGAGATATCATCATATCTTAAAACGGTAAATTTCTTTGTAGTAATTACAGACTGACTGGAAGCAGCTGATTCGATGGTTAAAATTTTTTAAAAGATCTTTTTTTCCTTTTCATTGTTAAATGTTTTTTATTTATTTAAAAAAAACTGACTATATTTTTGTAGACTTTAAATATAGTATTATCGACTCTGCTGTTTTCCAGGCAGTTTGTGAGAAAACCTGTATATCGTGATATACATATCGTGCATTGTAGAAATGTCTTTGAGAATCGTGGTATGATATTTTTGTCATATCGCCCCACCCCTGTCAGTAAGCTACATCTTGTACTTTTGTACATGGCCAGTATGACTATATAAAAAAGATTATTTTTAGAAAGATATCAGGATTTACTATAGCCTGTTTACAATGCTTAAAATCAGATGGATTGAATTGAAATTTTGTAAATAAATACAGGAAATGAACAAATAACGATAAAGCTATTTCAGAGCTTTAGCTGCAGCATTTGTGATACTTTGACTAGTTGCTACGGTGATATCGGAGACACCTGAAAGCTACGACTTTCTGCTTTTTCAGCTAAAGCAGCCATCATAACAAATTCACCCAGTCAGTTCACTGAAGGGGAAAGGACGTGAGATGTGAAAGACTCACGTTTGTTTCTGATAGTGCGTACCTTTGCTTCAGTAAACAAAATGGAGGAACAAAATTATTGCTAGTAAGTAGTGCTCACGCTGATCTTTCACCTAGCTGTTTTCTTAATGTTTAACGTTAATTGTTTAACGTACATCTGGAGACAAAAAAATAGTTATCTCCTTCATCAACATATGTTAGGGGTTTTTCTCTCTGCCTTCTACGATTTAACGATATTAGCAACTGTAGTATTTTGGTGGCAATTTAATAAATCTTTGTTTTTGGATGAATCTGCGTCAGCGATGGCGTCCATATTCCTGCAAAGTTAGAAGAGCTATATGGCTGGTAAAAAGCAAAAATTTACTCTCCTTATGCATTTTGGATACAATGCTGAGCATTTTTGTGTTTTCAGACCTGAATTATTCACTGATCAGTGTACATGCTTTTTTACTTTAAAACCATTCATATGCATTGATACCCAGAAGTTGGTGAGGAAATGCCTAGTTTCAAATGGTTAAAATTAAAGGGCACATCTGTAATGTGTTTAAAAAAAAAAAAAAAAAAACAGGACTGATTGTTATTTTTGTGACATCTTTTTATCCAGACATAGTTCTCAGACCTGCAAGTCTGCTTGCACCGAACATCTATGGCATTTTTCCCCTCCTGCATTCTCCCTCAGCAGAGACGAGTGTCATATGACTAATCACGTAGCACAGAAAGCATGGCTGCTGACGGTGCTGCTCAGCTATCTCGGATTAAGCGTCATGAGCTGACAAGCCAGGGTTCAGGGTTCAAAAGTCACTGACCAGGATCTGTACTTTAACATCACATGTCATGGTAACCCACAGAGTAAAGGCTTAAACTGTAGCCAAGTCATTACAATTCCATCAACACGAGAAACGAAAAGGGTTGAGTCTGATTCGCTGTGCGCCTGACACAAAAAGGAGTGCCTCTGCCATGAGGTTATTTTGACTCGAGTCCCACAAAAAAAAGTCACACTTCCTCAAATGGTGTTCGTGCAGGTGATATTGGTTTCTATTCAGTATTTCATATCTGAACCTCAGAGATAAATGATGTCTACACTATTGACCAGCTTCGTGGATGCACAAAGTAAAAAATGGCTGATTAGCTGTTACAGTAAAAATATAGATATTTTATGACTTGCTGTGAAAACCTCAAGTATCGTGATATCACATGATAGAAAAAAATATAGATCTGCCAGGAAACATCACCTCAAAGAAAAAGAAGCCATTTAAAAATGTCACTGTTTTCATTTTAGAAGCCATCAAGCATGGATAGTGTATTTGAACAGCGTTAAATAAACATGTACATCACCACTGCTAGTGTCTTCGGTATTTAAAAGAGCAATAAATGGGAAGGTTATTACCAGGTGAGGGTATATTTATATATATTTAATATATATTTAAATGCTGAATACATTAGCAGTGCTGGTTTAAGTTTTTATTTAACACTTTTAAAATAAGAGTTTCGTGTTTTGTTTTGCTTTTTAATGGCACTTCTCTTGGCATTCTGTTTACAAATGAGGAATGGCGGTCGAAAAAATTTTTTTGACTCAGTCGAGACAACGATCAACTATGTTTACAAGCCACGTAAAACCATTAGTACGTCATTCTTGACGATCAGGTCGGCTACAACGAGGGATTGTGACGCAATAGAAACCTACTTTACCTACAGCTATACAAAACCCGCTTTTCTCCACTGCAACTCTACTCAATCCAAGATAACTAATGTAGCTACATTATTAGTTACATCATTTAAAATCAGCTCGCTAACTTTATAAAGAAGAAGCCTATTAGCTTATGTCAGTCAACATGGTCACTATTTACATAAACCGGGGAAAGGTAAACAGAGCTGAATAAAATGTTTCATAACATCCCTGATTGATTAATATTAAGTAGGTTACTCATTTCAGCATCAATATCATTTACTACCAAAACAAGTACTCGTACGTGGTCTGAAAAAAAAAAACAAAAACGTGTCGATGCTTTATCTTTATATATAATGTTAAAATCACATCACATATACGCAAGGAACTAAACTCTGTACATGACATTTCTGTGAGAGAGTGATCTAAAAGGGCGTAACCTGAGGAGAAGGTGTCATTAAAAGCTACACGTCTTTGAGGTAAAGCCGTATAATCCCCCCCTCCCTGAGGGTCCACCTGGTCAACGTGAGCATGTTTGCAGCCCTGCAGCTGCGATTCAGGTTTGAGCAGCCGATGTGGGCCGTCCTCCTGCTGCTCAGCAATGCTGCGTAACCAGTACACTTTGTATGCATCGGTAGATTTCTGTGAGCCTCCAGCCAGATCAGTGGAATGTCGTGAGAAGTAAGCATACAAGCACTCGGCACCTAAAAGCCTTCACATACCAAACCGTAGGGGTGGGGCGATATGACAAAAAAATCTTCACGATTCTCGAAGACATTTCTGTGAAACGCGTTATGTATCAAGATTTATAGATTTTCTAAGAATCTTTGAGCAAAACACAAGTGTTTTGTTAAAACAGCTGTATGTAATGTACATAGAAAAATAAAAAGAGGAAGACTTTACAGATTCAGTACACAAGATACAGATTACATAAAATAGCCGCATCCAATCAGTTTGAAAACTATTTCAAAAAATAGATCACTCTGATAGTTGTACAGTGACACCGTATCATGATACTGTTATATTTTACAGCCCTTCCAAAATGGATGTTTTGTGATTTAGGGAGCCAGAGTATCGAAATTTAATAAAAAAAAAAAATAATAAAGCTGACCATTTTGTGTGATGAAATAACTGCATTTCCGTAGCAGATCCACGCAAATGTCAAGCGGTAGTCGTGAGTTCATGAGTTTGCAGTTGTTTTAAGATTAGAAAGCCCAACAAAGAGAAAATGCCACTTCTTCAGAGAACTTGATCCCTAAAACTATTTTTTTTTTTAAATTAAAATTGAAAAAACTTTTACAAAAACTTGAATAACAGCTAAAAGTATCAAAAATCAGCGTATAAGTAAGTATTAAAAGTATTAAAGCACTAATTACAAGGCTTTAAACTTCAGTTTTAAGTGAAAGTTGTGATATTTAAACATGTTATTTTAATTGGTGAACTAAAATTTAGTGCTTCAAACATAAAATCAAACTTGTTTTAATATAAAAACTGTCCCAGAACAACATTTCAGAGAGAGTTGTATATTTATCTTAAGAAATTTGCCACCATTTATTGATTTAGCACTAATTTTCAGCAAGGACAGGGAAATGCATACGCATTAAATGATCCGTTATCCATTATGCTTTCCATGCTAGACAGTGTAACGTGGCAGAATATTGAGAAGTTGCAAACATTGTGAAAAGAAATCCAAGTTATTTGGGTGTTACGAATTTTGCGATATTGTTGGAAGAAATTGCACTTTTCCCATTCTCCCATCCTCAGTTTATTTCCTCTTTGGTTCATGTTAACAAGTGTTATGTTCCGGGAGAAACTGACCAACATTGAGCTAAAGATGTCAGAAATACAACTTTGGACATTCTAGTGGATTGGTCAGATATTAATATAGTCAAGAAATAATCAACGTTTTAGTAAAGTTGTTTGTAAATTTCTTTTGCAGACCGAACCAAATGAAAAATTCCTGCCAGGAATTTGGTTTACAAAAGTTTCGCTGATTTTCTCCACACTCACGTGTGCATGTTGATAAACGACAGTCAGCCATAAATAATCCGAGGCAAAGCTCACAGAGATCTGAAAACAACAAAACGATAACTAAATGGTGAAAGAGCGCCTCCTAAACGCGGCGTGCGCCAAATCTTGGAGTAACGCATCTCAGCTATTGCAGCTCGTCAGCTACCATAGACACGCAAAGAACCCTCGCTCCTTTTATAGGGTGCCATTACTTCCCCCCCCCCCCAATTGACCAGCTATTCCTATTAGTCCGCATTAGTTTTCATGGATTTGTTTTGCTTTCTTTCAAGCCATTAATATGAAATGACAAAATGTACGTTAAATTGGTGTGTGGTTGAAATAAGTAAGTGATTTTAAACATGATAGCGTAATCCATGTATAAAATCGCAATAACTCATCGATCAGCTGAGGTTCATGTTAGTAAGCCTCCTTATATCCTTTCATTTATACAAACACAGGCGTAATCATAGATTATGAACATTTTTTCCTAACTCAATTTTCACGAACTCCACATTTCTTGTGTAAATGCTTCTGCGAACTGTTTACACCACTATATACTATTTGTTCGTGTCCATTTTGATAAGTGAGGCTCATTGAGTTCACAAATGAAAGAGTTCATATGTTTCGGCCAACATGATGCTTTGTAAAGTAAGGATCTGTATTCCTTGCTGCACCTTTAAGGGTATTTCCTCGTTTTAGCAGACGATTTCGTAATCATGACTGAAAATTTGTTGAAGTGGTAACACGCATTGTTTTGAATAATTCACACAGAATTTTGTGTGTGTGTATATATATATATATATCAATCCATTCTTTGTTTAATCATTGTTTTTTTTTTGTTTAATCACTTATTACAGCCTCTTTTGTGTTCTTCATTTCACTCACACAAACAGCATCTCCACTCCACATCCCCTGTCTAATTATAGCAGGACTCCTCGTCACTCCTCCCCGGGATTTTTTCCCCCTCCGTCCTCTTGAGAAAACGACTCAGACAGAGTTCTGGACGTTCGAGATTGTGGGTCAATACGAAAACTACCCATAACCACCCGCTGTGTTCAGTTTTCCCACAGCGAGCAAACATCCTGATACACGGCTCAGAGCCTCGGATCAATACACGTGTCTTGCAAACAATTCGATTAAATCCTCAGTCCGGTTTATATGGCACGTTCGTGTTTTTAAATAAATGTTTACTATTAAAAACCAGATGCTCTTTATAACATAAGAAATCTGTTATAAGTAGATTTCTAGTGTCCACCTCGCAGTGTGTTTCGTGTCTGTCGTACTGCTGGGGTGTGTGTTTGTTTGTTTTGTTTTTTTTTTTCTCCTTGTGTGGTTCATTGTGGTCTGCAGTAGACCGGAAGCTGACTCGTCATCTCTGCTCCCCCTCTGTGTAGGTGGAAGTATGGAGCTGGCCAACCATGGTCTTATCCTCCTGCAGCAGCTCAACGCGCAGAGGGAGTTCGGCTTCCTGTGTGACTGCACAGTCGCCATCGGCGACGTCTTTTTCAAAGCACACAAGGCCGTGCTGGCCGCCTTCTCCAACTACTTCAGAATGTTATTTATTCACCAGGACAGGTAGCCAAACACATGACTAAAAAGCATGCTAGTCCATCTACGGATTGAAGCAAACTTATTCATCGAACAAGAATGTACTCTTGTAACTAATGTTTTATTTTATTTTTTTGTACCTTTAGTATGCAGCTTTTTACCTGAGAAAGTGTAATTAGTTTTTAGAGTAAGTCGAAATATGTACCGTATATAATTTACATATTAAAGGAACAAAAGCGACAAGAAAAAAAAAAAAAAAAAAGAGTCTGAGAGTGCACTAGCTTCCCCTCCCTCCCTATCACATCCTCTACCACGCAGGGAGAGCGAGAGTTAACACGTGCTTCCCCTGAGACACGTGAAGTCAGCTAACCGCATCTTTTCGAGCTGCTGCTCATTCTACATCACACGACTCCCGGGCTTGTCGCGATTCAAACACGAGCACCAACAGGAAAAGCAGATATGTTAATACATTCCGAAATGTACATAGAGCAAATAATTGATGAATGAAATAAAATGGCGATTTGTTGTGCTGTAAGGGAAATAAAACACTCAGGGATGTGCAGTAATAGAAAAATAATCAACAGCATGGTGGCGTGATGTGACCCGACTCCAAGTGGAAGTTGCTGTTACCACCATGAAAGCTGATTATTTTCCTCTTACAGCACATCCCCGAGTGTTTTATTTCCCTTACAGCACAACAAATTGCCAGCGATTACAATTTTTAAATTTTACGATGTCAGGTCATACTTATTTTATCCAGTTATAGTTACATTTAACGTTGCGTGAAACGTCTGTGTTCCTGTAGCATTAAATGTAACTATAAATGGATAAAAAAAGTATGACCTGACATACTTTTTTATCCATTTATAGCTAGATCGAATGTTGCAGAGTGTCTGTGAAACAAATTAGCTCCTGTAGCTAAAAACAGACTCTATTTAAATTAATAAGACAAAAAAAAGAAGCTCGTCATGTCACAGAGAAACCGCAAAGCGTAAACTCGTATGTCATGAAGATGTCAAAACTTTAAAGTAACAGCTTTACGTCTGACTGTTGCAAAGCACTGACACTGCAGACTCCTTCCATAAATGTTAAATAAAACGTCTCCTTGCAGAAAACTTCGCCACATAAAAACCAAATTTATGTAGAGCTTGTAGCGTACAAGTCCCCGTGAAGGAGCTGTTACTATAGAAACAATAACGTATTAGAACGAGGTCACCATTGCCTGAGCTGCTGTTATAGAGAATTATTAAACACTTCCTGACCAATCAGAATCCAGAACTGAACAGCGCTGTGGTATAAGCGAAAATAGCGGACGAGGTGGAGGTCAAGTCCTTTATTGTCAGATATTAGGAGCTGTCAGTGATTGTTATTTCGGTTGTACCAGGGCTACTTAACAAACAGTGCCAAAAAATATTCCCTAATTACCCGTATACTTTTCTTTTCTTTTAATTTTCATATTCTGTTCACCAAGTTTGGATCCTCAGAGCTGTAATATTCAGGGTGGAGTTGAAGGGGACCATAGCAAAGGGGCCAAAGCTTCCTTTTAAAACATTTTTGGTTGATTTTGTTTAATTTTTGACTATATATGCGTATAGTTCTTCGTTGTGATGCCAGTACAAGTGGGTCACACAGCTCAAACACCTCAGTGTCACCACCGAGTTGAGGAAAATGACCCACAGAGCAAAAATAGCCACCCGACAGTACCCAGTGGTCAAAAACTGGAACTCACGTCCCAGTGCCACACACACTACCGTTCATCTACTGACCCTAGAATGTTTTCTGAACAGCGTCTGTTAAATAATTTCCTAAATGCTGCGAGACACTCGAGGCTAATCATTAAACTCACTGTTCAGGTCCCTCTGTTCTTCCCTGTTCTTCCCCGCTATGTAGGATATAAATAATTACACCACAGTGCTGTTGAATTCTCGAATCATAAGGTGGTGATTAATTTTCTCTAACAGCTTGGCTCTGACAGTAGTTTACAGATACATTTACATTAATGTGCTAACATTGTTACTATAGTAACAGCTCATACACAGGGAGTTGTATCACAAATGTGCCACATAATCTAATAAAGGTACATTAATAATATTTATTATTAATAAATAATAATATGATTTATCCCCAGTTGTATATGATTATTTGATGAGAAGCCTTTCATTGAGTTCACTTTGGTTTTGTTGTGGTATTTTTTTTATTTTTTTTTCCCTCCAGCGACTGTGTTCGTTTAAAGCCCACAGACATCCAGCCTGATATCTTCAGCTACCTCCTCAACCTGATGTACACTGGCAAACTGGCCCCGCAGCTGATCGACCCGGCCCGGCTAGAGCAGGGCGTGAAGTTCCTGCATGCCTACCCCCTCATCCAGGAGGCTAGCCTAAACAGCCAGTCCGCCTTCTCTCATCCCGAGCCCAGCATCCGGCTTAACACCTCTCTCTACGGCATCCAGATATCAGGCCAACAGGGGGCGCAGTCTGGCCGTCCCTCCAACAGGAGGCAGTCCTCACCAGTTGACTCGGATAGCGCAGGCGTGCTCGATGGGAAAGGTTCTAGTGCAAACGCGTCCCTGTCGTCTGGATCCAGACTGCAGCCAGACATGGAGGTCGAGGCAATGGCGATGAGCAGTAGCCAGTTCGGGAGGGAAGGCTCAGAGGCAGACATGTCGTCCGGTGAAAGCGTGTCTGCCTTAACAAGCGGGAACCCCAACACCATCCTGCATGTGAAGCCCAGCATCATGAAACGAAGCTCCTCGTTCCGGAAGCACTACACCTGCCACATCTGCGGTAGTCGCTTCAACCAGCGAGCAGCTCTGAGGGAACACCTTCTCTGGCATGCCCAGGCTATGGCGCCTCTAATGCTGGAGTCTGGAGGTGCGACTTCCCCCATACTTCCCGGAGGAGCTGCCACGCCAGAGGTGGAGGAAGTTCTCACCGGCGTCGGTGCATCTGCAGCCACTCCCATCATGGTGGACATTGATGTTGAGCAGCCTCTGTCTGGATCTAAAGTCTCTCCACGGGGTGAGACGGCCATCTCGGTTCCTGCAGCGGCAGCGGCGACATCGTGCGCAGCTCAGCCCCAAGCGGACACGCCTCCTCCGTCCGACATCGCCGACATCGACAATCTAGAAGGCGCGGCCGACATCGAGCGAGAGGTGAAGAGACGGAAGTATGAGTGCCCCACCTGTGGACGCAAGTTCATCCAGAAGAGCCACTGGCGAGAGCACATGTACATCCACACGGGAAAGCCGTACCGCTGCAGTGCCTGCGGGAAGAGCTTCTGCCGAGCCAATCAGGCGGCGAGACACGTCTGCATGAGCCAGGGGGCGGAGTCGGCGTACACCATGGTAGACAGGCAGAGCATGGAGCTGTGCGCGGCGGACGACTCCAGCCAGATGGAGGCCCTGTTCCTGGGCTCCTCAGGAAGACCGTACAAGTGTAACGTATGTGAAATGACCTTCACCAACCCGAACGAAGTCATCAAGCACATGTGCTTTAACCAGGGCGCGGTCTCGGAGGGAAGCATCTCAGGAACGGCGGGGAGCGGAGTGAACACTGAAATAGCGGCCAAAGATGAGGGTTCTGATGTGTCTAGCGGTGGATCTTTAGTGACGGCCATTAAAACAGAGGAGGTCTTGGTAGATTAATAAAACATCCATCCTATACACATGTATGTTTTTTTTTTTGTTTGTTTTTTTTCTTTTGTTTATAAAGATCACATTTGTTTGCTGTAGAGCGTTTATTCTGATGTACAGCTTACGCTATCAGTGTAGATCAGGAAATGACTTGTGCATGTTGTAAGAAACCTTTTTTTTTTTTCCCCCACACAAGCACGGAATCAAGATGAGTTTATTACACCGTGAAGCTCTTTTTTTTTTTTTTTTTTTTTTTTTTTTTCTCTTCTCGTGTTCAGTGGGTAATTCAGGTCATTCGCATGTTGCACATAGTGGTTTAAGCCTTTCCTCTTTGTAACCGTCAACAGGAAGAGGAAGTAGTGAATTGCAATAACCCCACCTATGGTGAGAACGTTCTCCCCACCGCGTTCTCCTCACTGATTCTCATATCCTCGTATGATCTGAAAACAGCACAAACGTTTTATGACATTTAAAGCAATAGCCAGCAGTATGTAACCATCACAATATTCCAATCATTATTATTATTTTTATTATTATTATTATTATTATTATTTCTACTGGCCAAAGAGTGTTGAAGCAGTTTATTTCCTCTTCACTGATAAACCGATTTTTTATTTTTTTCCCCCCCAGGACAGAAGTGACCTACTCGTACCTCAGCATGTAAAAGAGTCACTTGTTTCAGTTACTCTATCATAATAAAGTTATGCGATTCGAAATCCAGTAGCTACAGTCTCATCTAAGAGCTCACGTGACAAGCTAGAGCGGTTATTCAAATTAAAATACGTCTTTTTTTTTTTTTTTTTTTATTAAAAACAATGATTTGTGCCAAGACAATTCAACAGTTTAAAATGAGTTTTTTTTAAAATTATTATTATTTTAATTTTTAAAGGATTTAAATTTGATCTGGAACCATTATCACTAATTGTTTACAGATATGCCATCTTTTTATTATTATTATTATTTTCTTTATTTATTTTTTTTTTTTTAATTTTTAATTTATCTGTTGACCTGTTACTTAATGTTTGTTTTCGTTTTGAAGACAAAGAACCTACACGTGTATCAGTATCTCAGTTTGAAGGGAGATTTTGCTGTTTTGCTGTTTTGCTGTTTATTTGAAGAAAAATGTTTTTAAAAGCCCTTATTTTTGAGTTTGTATTTTGAGAACTTTTTTTTTTTTTTCCTTTCAAATTTTATACACAGTACTATATTTACAAAGAATATTTTATATTACAAATGTTGTATATTGCATAAAGGTGCATTGAGCGTAGAATATAATCAGTTTTTTAGTGTAGCACGAGTGTATGTACATTTGTTTGTCTCTGCATATCTGGTCCTATATTAATATTTTAATTAGATTTTCTTTTCTTTTTTTTTTTCCTTTCTCCATTATCTGCTGTTGCTTTTTGTTTGCTCCTTGTTCAGCTGTCCATGCACTGAAATTTAGGGACCTGACTACTTTTGATGAAATTTTCCTATGTATGGTTGTAAACAGGCATCGGACATTCATAATAATGTTGTTTTTATATTTGCAACAAGTCAAATGTTTCCGAAAAAGAAATGAGCAGCTCTACAAATAAGGAAGTCGTTATTATTATTATTATTATTATTATTATTATTATTATTTTTTATTTTTTTTATTTTGTAGATTGCTTCAGGAACAAG
>JAKKZJ010000019.1:16219492-16242665 GCA_033441845.1 Pangasius mekongensis
GCTCATGCAAGCATAACAGGCTTTACACATTGGTGGCGAATCGAGTGTTTTTATGTGGGCTGGAAAGCCATATCGAATGCAGGACAGTTGATAATACCTGCTCAGAAAGTTGCTAGGCCCTTGTTTGGCCTAAAAATAACCAAATCTAGCGACAAATTCCTGAATCCTCACTTCTACTGCTTCATTTTGTGTACATACTTGATAGAAATTATAGAAGTTTGTAAATATGTAAATAGTTGTGCTTTTAAATTTCGAAAAAAAAACCCTCTATTCTAAGTGTCTTCGGAAAATCGTCCTTCTTCACGGAACATGTTTTGAGATGCAAATGATCGTGACGACGCAATGAATGTGCCATTTAGCCTACGATGTCATCAGGTGACATCTAGCTACTTGCACTACCTTCGTGCATTACCTGCTTTCCCCTGAAAACTGATATTTGTTTGTTTTTTGATTGATTTTTAAACTGAAATAAGAAATCATGGCAAAGTACAGAAAAATACATTATTAAAAATTATTATTAAAAAGATAAGCTACTCACTGGCTCATGACTCTGTAGCAGTCTCTGTGGTGACGGTGTCAATCTCTTTCTCCATGTCCTCTTCCTTAGTGGCCTTTGGTGTGTCCTCAGCAGCTGTTTTCACCTCACTGGCTTCAGCATCTGTCTTCTGACAGTCAGGATCCCCGGACCCCTCTTGGCCTTTCATGTCTGGTGCTGAAATATCTTTTTGTGCCTCTTCCAAGTCTGTTTGAGGCATATCTTTTGATGGCTCCTGACTCTTGGTGCTTTCTTCTTTCACGGCAATTTCAGTGTCTTGCGTTGCTCTTTCATCTGCTTCCACCACATGTATGATGCCAACATTGATCTCCGTCGTTGTCTCAGTCTTCATGTCTTGGATCTGCTGACTCTCTTCCTCAACAAGCTGAGCATGCTTTATGCTTACAAGAGTGACGGTTTGCGTTTGACTGCTTTCCTCTGCAGCTGGTGTCTCTATGGTTCCACTTGGTTCTTCATTTTGATCTTTCTCAACTTGACATTTCCCATCTTCGTTTTCTGTGGTGACTGCTTTGTCATCCTTTACCTTCTTTTCACCTTCCTTCAATTCCACTTCCTGCTTTACTACATCTGTACATAGTTGTGTTGCTTCCACAGAGACTGAGGACACCTCTTCCTCCTGAGCTTTAATTTCTTCTGTCATAGAAACCAGAACTATTTCAGAAATCTGAATGGCTTCATTGTCTGGAAAACTCTCAGTAATGACCTGGGTCGGTTCTTCTTCAGCTTTGTTCTCAGTCTCAGGCTTCGTTTCTTCTTGAATTTGTGTATCTACTGTAAATTTTTCTTCTGTGACTGGTGCATCCTGTGACAATTTCTCCTCCTCAGCTGCAGATGGGACCTCCTCGGGTTTTGCTGTGTCAATCTCCTCCACAGGCTTCTCTTCTGACTCTTGTCCCATGTGCATTTCGCTGAGGTTCTCAACAACATTTTGAAGAACTTCCTGAACGATGACCGTGCTCTGTTCCTGAATGGCTTCTGCTTCTTTCAGATGCATTGCTTCCACTTCTTCTTCATCTTTCTTACATGCTTCCTCAGTCACAGCAACTTCAGTGTTTTCCTCAACAGAAACGCTTGCTGAGACAACCTCCACATCTGTGGTAATGTGGACTTGAGTGGTTAAAACGCTCTCCATAACAACCTCATCCTTTATTTCTTCTTCTGTTTTAGATTCTGAGGGTGGGCAAACACAGACAATCTCTTCTGTCACTGCAGGCTCCTCTACTGCAGCCAGGACAGGGATGGGATCTTCCTGAGACATGGTTGTCTCAGGTACAAGGGTATCTGCAAGTGATGTTGTAACTTCTTCTGACACGGCCCCTGCTACTTCTACAGATTCTACCTCAGCACTGGTGACTGATTCTTTAACATCTTTTAGCTCCTGCACCTCCCCTTCAGCAGCAGTAACTTCAGTGATCTCTACTGTCTGCGCACAGACTGGCTGTTCTACAGTTGATTCAACAGGGCTCTCTGGCACTACCTTTGGAGCGTTTTCTGTGACTACTGGCTCCTCAAGAATCTCTATCTCCTGTTGAATGGCCGTGACCACTGCCACTTGGACTTCTGTTGCTTCCTGGAACTCATTCGTAGTCTTAACCTCTACAGTTTCCTCTACAGTATTTTCTACAGAGGCTGGAGGCTGTTCTTTGCACTCAGTTTGAGCTTTGTTAACTTGTGCCATACAAATTTGGTCTTCTGCCACTTCAGCTTCTTCGGGTTTTAAAGTGTGGTCCTCAGCAGCCACCTCTACAGACAGTGCCTCGCTGACAATGGTGACAGCTTCCACCGTAGACTTCAAAGGACTTTCTTCTTCTACAGCTTTAATTTCACTGGTGTCAAGGCCTGTGCAGACGGCTATTGCTTCACTTTTCTCATGAACAGCCAAGACCACTTTCTCCTCCTTAATGGCTGACTCAATCTGGAATGGGCTTGTAGTGACAGCCAATCTTTTTGTCTGCTCTTCTGTTACTGTGACAGCCACTGCACTTGATGTAATATTGATAGTTTCCACAGCTTCTTGTAAAATGGTTTCAGCCTTTTTCACCACACCATCATCTGGTACCGGTGAAGTCTCACCAGATGTAACAGGTGACTCTGTGATACGTGATAGAGCAGAAACCATTTCAGTTTCCTCTGCTGGCTCAATGGCAGTGACAGCTTCTGATGTCAACTCTATGATATCCTCCACAATGGTGTTATCAGCTGATTTAGGTGTAGCAGCTGTATCTCCTTCTTCAGGTATGTCACTTAGTGGCTTTCCCTCTGCCTCATCTTCAACATTCTCCACAGTAGCTGAGATCCAAGATGGAGATCTGTCCTCAGCTGAGGCTTTTCCAGGAGTGACTGGAGTGACAGGTGTGACCTCTGGCTTTGCCTCCTCTGTCTTTGTTTCTTCCTCTGTAGCCTTCTCTGATTTTTCGTTATCATACTCTGACAGAGGTACCACAGCAGGTGTGTCAGAGTCTTCTTCTGCAGATCCAACGTCAGAAGACGCCTGCCCTTGTTTAGCATCAGACTTCTTCTTTCTACGGGGAATTAGTTTTCTAAGGGAGAAAGATGATTCCTCTTTGGGTAGTTCACTGTCAGATGTTGCCTGCTCTGGACCCTGCACTTCATCAGACTTGTCTTCAGCCTTGGGTTTCTTACGTTGTGTTACCAGCCTTTTGAAGGACTCCCATGTAGAGACAAGCTCTCCTTCTGGTTCTGGAGAAGAGGCCACATTTTCACGCTCAACCTCCTGTGAGCTTTCAAGAGGTGACTCTGCAGTCTTGGCCTGTTCTTCTCCAGACTTCTGAACCTCTTCCTCAATCTTAGTTTCTTCATCATCAGAGTCAGAAGTCTTCCTGGCTCTCTTTTTAGCTGATCCCACACAAATAAGGGCTTCCCAGGATACTGAGGTATCAATCTTCTTCTTTGGCTCCTCTGTGCTTTGTTCAGACTTTTCAGCTTTTGTCTCAGTCTTGCACTCAACCTGTGATTCCTCCTTTGCTTCTTCCTTTACTTCTTCCTTTACTTCTTCACTTGGTTTAATCTCCTCAGTTTTCTCTTCGAAGACAGCACTCTCTGTTGAGGACAGGGTGGCTGATTTTGGCTTGTCTCCAGGGGTCTCATCTTCACTCTCAGATGACCTCTTGACACGTTTCTTTGGAGTGACTAATTTTTTGAAAGAGGCCCAATGAAGGATGCCATCTTTCTTCTTCTCACTGTCAGAGGTTGCTGCCTCACCTTCAGCTTCCACACTGGCCTCAGCCTGACTTGCTTCACCTACAACATGCTCATCAGATTCTTCTGGAGACGAGGCTCCACTGTCAGGTTTTTGAGCCTCACCTGACTCGGTGGATGACTGAATCTGTTCAGCTGCCTGCTCAGTGGATTCTGTTTGCTTTGACTCTGTTTCTTTTTTGCCCTTCTGTTTTTTGGAGGACAGCTTCTTTAAACCTGCCCCAGTAAACAATTTTTTCAGTGGACTTCCTTGACCCTTGGCTTTGTCTTGGGATGGCTCAACTTCAGCTTCAGTGGTTGTTTCTGCAGGGGATTTCTCAGGAGTCAGTTGTTCCTCAGAAGAGTCAGTTGCCTTGTCATCAGAAAGTCTGGTATCATCAGTGGGTTTGGTCTCATCTTTTTCTTCAGCAGCAGAGGTCTCTGAAACCTCACAAGTTGTAGTTTGTTCAACAGCTTCAGGCTCTTGTACTGGTGCAGCTTCACTTGCTGTCTCAACCTCCACTTTCAGTTCCTCCTCCTTTTGCTCTTCAGGGGCAGATGGAGCTTCCTCAGGGCTTGCTTCAGGTTTTTCTGGTGCTTCTGATTTATCTACTGATTTATCTACCTGTTCATCAGTTTCCACTTTCTCTGCATCCTCATTGCCTTGTCCTTCCCCTCCTGCTGCTGCTTCCTCTTTCTCCTCAGCCTCCTTTATATCCTCCTCAGCAGATTTCTCCTTTACTTGTTCCTCCTCTTTAGTCTTCTTGAAGCTTGTCTTTTTCCGCAGGTTAGAGAAGATTCCCTGAGTGAAGAATCTTCTGAAAGGGGACTGTGACTCTTGAGATGGTGGAGATGTAGGAGATTCGGCTTGCAGTTCTGGTTCTTTCTCTTTTTCAGTAGAGGTTTCCACTTCACCAGCTGGCTCATCAGCTGGGGTCTTTTCAGTTTCTTCAGCAGCATCTGTTTTGGTTTCTGCTGGGGCATCAGTTGCAGGGTGGTCTGGTTCTGTTTCAGTCTTTGCAGCATCTTCAGCACTGGCCTCTTTCTCCATTTCTGGAGCATCCAGTTTCTTTTCATCCTCAGACTGTATTTCTGCATTTACAGGCTCCACTTTGGTTTCCTCAACAGCAGCTTCTGAAGCACCATCCTCAGTTTCCTTCACCATCAGGAGCTGTACAGGCTCTGTTTTCTCATTCTTGTCCTTCTTCAGCGTAAACTTAAAGCCAACAAAGCGGAAGATCTTCTTGAAACCCACCTCATTGGACTCAGTTGGTTTCTCCTCAGCTACTTTCTCTTCTGTGGGTGTAGTTTCATTTGCACTGACACACTCATTTTCCTCCTGCTCTCCATTAACTTGAGGTGAGACCTCATCTTGGAGGACCTCGATTGATTCAGGGCTGTCCTCTTTCTGGGGCATGGCCTCCGTTTGGCCAACTGCAAAGAGAGGGGGAAAAACAAACAAAAAAACAAAGCACCGTTAGAGACACAAAATATCTGGCTTGAACAAATAACCTTCATGTGAATCACTGAAAAGAGACAAAGGAGACTAATCAAAGTAAATTATGAGTTTTACTGCTGTAATCAATTCAAGATGATGTGTTCAAACATCTGCAGGAAATCAAAACTGCACTGCGGTAAATGTTAAAACACTTTCATCTCCTGTACAGATTTAATCAGCCATATTACAATCTGATCACAGTTTGATTTCAAGCCAAAAACACACGATACAAATCAACAACCAGGCTTTGGGGTAAATTACAGTTTTGTTTCGCAATTGCATAAGCACCGCCAAATGTATGTATGAAAACACTGACCTAATTTAGCAAACACATAAAAGAAGTTACAACCTGTTTCTGTAAATGTTGATGTTACGACTTTATTATATCACTGGGCACATGGCCACATGGTAACAGGTGAGAAAACAGAGAAACACACACTGTTTGAAATTCCTCCCGTGTCTATCTGTGTTTTGACAGGCGTGGGGTGGATAGAGGGAGGTTGTCAGACCTCCTTGAGGCCCGGCTTCCCTCTGACATCCAGGCTTATGTTGGGGGAATGTTCACATCTGGCTCCGCTTGATCTTGCTTTAGAGTCCAAAACCCACCCAGTAACTTTAATAATTCAATTTTTATGCAAGGATATCACATGACTTGACTTATTACTGGTAGACACGTAGTGTTTATTGCTCTGGTAATCCAAATCAAGCAGTGAATTGTTTTAAATCTTATCATTAGGACTGACAGTGCTGTATGGCCTTGAAAAGATTTCTTTGACACTTGCTTTTGTCATGTGCCCTTGGTCATTCCAATAACATCCCAATTGTTCTACAAGAAACCTCATTCTTAAAAAATGAATTGGACACCACACAACAATATAAACTAGATATTTTCATCTTGATATTTCAAACTTGGCATTAAAAAGCTACAAAGTTGTGTTTTGGGGAAGTTTCTGAGAAGCATTCCTAGTTTGATAAAATAAAATACAACCATGCGAGCAAACAAAAGCTCAGCAGCAACAAACTAACTCTAAGAAGCCTGGAAGATGTCATTCAACTTCCTTTACCACACGAGAACCCATCCCCCAGAGAGAGAGAGAGAGAAGACTTTAGCCAGGAAAGCATGCATTGTTTTGCCCCCAGTTCTTTCACAATGGCTCTCTGGCTTCTTCTGGATGGGGGCCCCATTCTATTGTCCATCCAAAAATTTAAATAACCATGACAAAACCGCTGAATGTGTAACCAAAAAACAGTGCAAGATGGATCAGTGACAAAAAAGATTGATAGGAAAATTACAATCTCACCACGACAAGGACTGAATGGATGAGTAGCAATGTGATGAGTGTTGGCATTACAATATGTATGCGTATCAACAGGCAATATTTGGGTGGAGAACTTTCTCACTGGTATTGTTGGAGTAGTACTTATACTGTGATCCATGCGATTGTTAGGCAAATTACCAGAGAAACAAACAAGCAACTCTTAAATGGTTGTATTCAGAAGAAAACCATTAGAAGACATTTAAGGTGCTAAGATGAATAACCAAACTTGCCACAAGAAGGTCATATGTGTGTGAGTGTGTGCAAAGCCCCTTGTCGCCCCACATCTGCTGCCGTCTCTAAAGTGTCTCTGAATGAAACTCGAGCCAAGGAATCCAATCCTCTCTCTTGTTTGTGCCTGGATTGTATAGTGTACTCGATGGATTTTCTTAAAAACTGGGAGGGGGAGGTGTTATCCAAACTCTGGACTAAATTTTCCACACGGCTTGTGGGTGAGGGGTGCTTCAACTTATCGAATGCACTCCACCCCTCCTGTTTTTGTTTGTCACTTTTGGCAAACAGATGCATGCAACTGTAGGCTATTAATTAGTGGAACTGGTGTTTGGAAAGGGACAAGCTTGAGGTTTGAGGGAGCTGTGCAAACATTACAGTGTTTATCTACTCCCCCCAACCCCCCCCCCCCCACACACACACACACACACAACCGAGACAAGCCTTTAACACCCCCCAACCCATCAATACTGAATGACTGTACCCCATTGCAACAATGCACTAAATGACCACACCCCATCCCACTGAAACTTGGACCATCGTCCTACTTCCACAAAGCCCTTCCAAAAAGTCCATTTAATAATGAAAAATATTAAACACTGAAGATCAATCAACCACAAAACAATTCATCATTGGAAATGTCACTTGATAACGATTGAAATTCTGTGATTTACTGCAAAAATCTGCTTCCACAAGTGCACGAGAAGCATGGTGCAAGCCAACTTAGCAATAGACAATAATGAATACTGAAGAGCAATTGATGACAAAGCAAATCAACATTGGAAGTGTTATTTGGTTGGTTGATAGCAATTGAAATTCTGTAATCTAGGCCAATGAGAGCTCAGCATGAGTCCACAAGAAGCCCTAAAAGACAAGCCAATTCAGCTATAAAGAATATTAAACAGTGAATATCATTTGGAAAATATCACAATCAAATTTCTGTTATTTTTATGCCAAAGACATGCATTGTATAATTTTCCTAGAACATTTAGAGATTGCTCATATTTACATTTTGCAGTTTACTTCCAAACTTTGCAATACTTTGAAAAGTGTAAAGACAAACACACACACCTTAAACCTTAAAACACAAACGCTTTCTGTTACTTTGCAAAAGGTAATAAATTCCATATCACCAGCCCACGCCACCCACTGGGACACCACAGAGGACCCTGACTAAGATCTGAAGAGCTTAAAGAAAAACTAATTAAAATTCCAAAGCCCACCAGCTCCAGCCCCTGTCTTTTGAAGTGCGTATAGTATGGCGATATTTACAGATTTACAGCCTATGCTTGTAAGATATGTTTCCTCTTACTACATATTATACTCGGGATAATAGGGTGAGGAATGTGCACTCCAAATTGGTCTTCTGGAGCTGAGGCTTTTCATGAATGGACGTGGGGCGTTAACACTCAACTCAACTCGACTCCCAGTTTCCAATCTGAGAGACCTAAAATGACTCTACAATGCACATTTCATATTATAATCATGTTCTTAGGAGAAAAGTGTAGCACTACAAGTATCTACAAGCCAAGAGACTGATTAAAATTTTTGTGTGGAATATTTCACTTGCTTTTGTTGCATTATATAAAAAAACGTGTCCATAGTCATTTCCAAACCATCACACTGTTATCTATGTAACTTGCACCAAAAAATGCACTATGTATAAGTTTCAATTAATGCAATATTAAAGATTAACAATCACACTGGTGACATTTACTATCACAGCTGTAACATACAGGATTCTTAACCATGTAAACTTTTTGGTTACTATTTAGACATTCTTTAACGTACTATTACTATGAATTACTTTGTGAAACTTCTAGGAATGTACTGTAGTTACGAGCGTGAGAAATTTAAGTACATCATAATTACTATTAAGGAGAAGGACCAGGAGGCTGTATACTGGATGTAAATTACACAAACTACCACACCCTCAATTTAAGGTTTCCAAGTCTCACCTGACTCTGCTCACCACATTCTTTTAGCTTAGACTCTTCAATTCTGACCCAGTAAACAACTTTTTTCAGTGAACATCCCTGAGCTTTGGCTTTGTTTGAACATCATATGCTAAACACACTGACTGTGTAAGTAATCCCTTTATAAAGCAGCAAAGCAGCTCGTGGTTAACGGATGAAGTGTTCATTTGGTTCATAAATCACAAAATACAACCACTGGCGATCACCAAAACTCATAAATGTGAACAAATTCAGCTTCTGAGATGTACCTTACCTGTTAAAGTTATCGTCCCAAGCATTTGCAGAAGCTCTCCCAAAAAAACAAGTTAATAAAAATCAATGTCTCTGATAAAAAATGTTGCTTTGTTGAGGAAAAAAAATGTTGAGTAAAAAAGTTGTTAAGAAGTTACAGAGTCTTCTCTCTCTCCCTCTCTTTCGTGTACTCTCATGGAGGCTTAGCGTCTCCTCCTCTCTGTTTCTGGGTTACAATGAGCAGAAGAGGAGGGCAACTCACAAATTTCAACCCACGCTGACACCCAGGCCTGATGTGGGACCTCCCCTCTGTTCCTTCCCCCCACCCAACTTTCAGCTGTCTGATGACCTTCTCTGTCTGAATGGAGCTTCCTTTTCCTCTCCCCTCTCTTCCTAGAAATGCCTTCACCATTCCCATTCTCACACACTTCACTTTTCTTGTTTTCCCCTCTCTTCGTGATATGACAAGGCCACAGAAATGTCATAACATCAAATTCCATACATACCAGACTGGAATGTAATAAGTAGATGTGCATGTTTTCTACATGTACACAGATTTTACAACATTCTCCTCCCCCACTCTCTCTCTCTCTCTTTACCTCTGTACATCGTTCTTTCTTTAATAAAAAATACCCTCCATTCTCTCACGTGTGACGGCTCTAACGTTATAGGAATGCTTACTGTGCTGCGCATGAGGGGCTCCGTGGATCTCTGACGCTCACTCTAGGAATTTGCTACAAGCCTCACGGACTACGAAGTGCGTAAAGGATTAAAGATATATTTTATCCTGTCAGTACATTTACTTACAAACTGACACAAAACATTCCTGAGACATATTGTATGCACATTTTTGCTTATGTGTAGATGACGCAGATGAGCAACACCATTTTCTTTCCCTGTCAGAAATAATTCCACCTAAGATCCAAAAGATTCAATCTATGATCAATGAATCATTGATTTCTTGCAAAAGACACATTTACAGCTCAAAGGTTTTGACATGCATTAATTTTGTAAAAAGTTTTTAAGCATGCATTAGGCGGCAATAGTATTGCTAAGAGGGCGTGGCTTAAATAAAAAACACAAACAGCTACAACTGGTACACTTATAAAGTGACCCATAAAAATAACAAACATAACCATGACTAAAGATTTGGGAGTCATGAAATTCCGCATAAAGTATGTGGACAAAGATTGACAAATGTCACATGAGAAGCATACCCATAAACTTTATGATAAACCTGCAATAAAGTTTTAAATAAAGTTGTCATTTCTGCAATTTATTGACATAACATTCGTCTAGAATATTAAAAAATGGGGTTCATTTGTCCCTCCGCAGAATCCAGGTATTAAAGGTCTTATAGAGTGTTTTGCTATCAGAATGATCTTCCCAAATGTTTTAGGAAGCTAAGAACTCTCGAAGAACCCGTGAGGATTTCTTCTTCTTTTTTTAAGAGTATGCTTTCTTTGCATAAAGAAATAAACTCCATACGATTATACATGGCAATTAAAACGTTATTCACTTACGTTATCGAGTTGCAGTCGCTAGATATCTGCAGGTATATTAATTGTAATATATAATGAAATATAAATATGTAATGATTTGCTTGCTCGGCTGATGAAGGTCCAAAACGTCCTGTCTCTCAAGAAACTCTGTACTTCACTTAATTTTCTATAGTTTTTTTTACATTTTATTTCAGTTTAAATAAGATAAGATAAGATAAACTTTATTATATCTTAGAAGGGAAATTCAGGTAGGTATATATATATATATATATATATATATATATATATATATATATAGGTTTACCCCCTACGTATAGATTTCCAGTTACAGCATTTATGAGATACTCTAATCCAGGGAAACTTAGATAACTATTGCCACTATTGCTAATTAAATAGGGAATAAAAACAACTCATCATCATCAATATCAACTCCTTAAATCTTTGTATTTAAGGTCTATATTGTCGACTCTCAAACTGTAACAGAAAGCCAGAGCAGTTGTGGTGGATATTATATAGTGTTAGCATCAACTGTAACACACTTATATGTTTATGTGCTACAAGTGTCTCGTTAGAGTGATCCAGAAATTGGATTTTTTCCAATAACATTAGAATAAAAAGTTACAAACATTTCAACCATTCACTCATATCTAATTCTTTATTAGAAGATTTCATTTCTTGGAGTTTAACTTAAGAAATGTCAATACGGTATGTTTAAAACTTTTTGTTATGAAGGTACAGGATTCTCTGTGTCCAATTACCATCATTCGCTTTCCTTGTAAGCCAGAGGCTAAACCAACACTGCCCCAGTTACAGCTCCAAAGTGTGCTAATGGCTCATTCAGGCTGTAATTTAAAACAGCTTGGGCATGTCTGACCTGGGCTATGCTGTAGGACGGAAGCACTGGGGAACACTGATCAGACTCCTCACACACAGAGGGCCCTAATCAAAGATCTCACACCTCCACATTGTCCTGCTGGAATGTGTAAATTCCAGGTGAAATGGTGAAATCTTCTGTTAAAGGGGTGATAACAGCCGGCCTTCAAGCCTCAAGACAAACTCCAGACACGGAACATTCTCAGCTGCTCTGCGCAATCAGCAGGACGATTCAATGCGAGGCATGTGCAAACGCCTCGACAAAAGAAATGTGATGTTTTAATTCAAAAACCAAAGCAAAAACTGATAAAAAAGGAAAACTCACTCTCATAGAAATGTTACCTCACTTTTATCATTTTTTTTCCTTTTTCAAATCTCGGCTGACATTTTTTTCTTCACAAAACATCATTCCTGTTTTTCTATTCCTCAAAATGTTTCTGTGTTTATGGTGGTACCTTGTGATACATTCTCTTTTTGTGAAACAATCTTGGGTGTTAGAAAGGCGATAGATAGATAGATAGATAGATAGATAGATAGATAGATAGATAGATAGATAGATGGATAGATAGATAGATAGATAGATAGTTGAATCATTTGCTTAGTAAACATTTTACACTTATACATCTTTGTTCCAGCAAATAAACAATTAATTTTTTTTTTAATTTAAGCCTCTATTTCAAATTTATATGTTTATTTTATTTAAATCTTATATATATATATATATAGCTATTTTAACAAAGCACATTGTCCAAAGCCTGATTATTCTTATGCATTCAACTAAAGCTCATAAGTCGGAATTCCTGACTAGGAAAAACTATAGAAAATGCCCTCTAAACTCGGAATTCCTACTCAGAAAGTCAACCCCGGGTTCACATAGAGGTTTACATGTCTTGCCCACTTTGTAGCTTGAACAAAATTCCAAGCTCGTACTTCCCACTTCCGAGTTCGACTTCGAGTTAAAAATCAATACGGACATTTCCACACTACTGACTGTCTGAGTGCGCAGCTACGAGAAGCACATCTGGCTGAGTGTTAGTGAACGGTCAATGAAAGGCCACATTCAGTCCTCAGAGTGATGTATGAGAGGCAGTCAAACGTGCCGTCAGATCAGATATAAGGGATGTGACACATTGGAAAAGCCTTTTAATTCCCAGTGAGTCAGATCGAGAGGAATTCAGCATGTATAGTACATGCAGTTCCCTCAGACTGAGTCACACGAATCCACTGTAGCGTAAATTCCTCAAAGGAAAGCGATTCTTCCTGACTGTTCTTCCTCCATGAATCATGCCAACATAATGAACCTGTCCACTTCCACCATGAGCCACTCTGCATACGCTCAGAGTGTGTTAATGCAGCTACAGGAACAAGTCTGTTAGCATAGCATTTAAAAAAAAAAAAAAAATGAGAGCAACATACTGAAATAAAAGTGGTAAAAAAACAACAAAAAATAAAAACAGATTCTACGTTTATCAAATACTGAACAATTCTACTGTTATGAAATAAAAACCAACAGTCTGCGTAAAAATGTATGTACGTAATTATATGTGTATGTGTTTGTTTGTTTGTTTGTTTATTTATAGCTTTTTTAAAAAAAAAAACTCTCCAAAACTACTTAAAACTACCCCCCCCCCTTAAAAAATATAAAACTTTTTCTTAATTTTTCTTACAAACACAAAAACTTTTTTTTATTAAATTGTATTTCCGTGATAGAGATTATGGTCAGATCATTTAGAAAAAAAAAATATATAATATAAAAACAGAAAAATTGCTTCTTTATATTTTACAAAACATTATTATTATTATTATTATTATTATTATCATTATTATTGTTATTGTTATTGTTATTGTTATTATTATAATTATTATTATTTTCTTTATGAGTCACCATTTTAGACTTAAAAAGCAAAACTGTAAAATGAATAAAAAATAAAATGAATAAAATTAGATTTCATTTACATTTTATAGATTATGGCCAGTTCAAAGTAGTAAAAACATTCAATTAATTTTTTTTTTTTTTTTTTGCAATACATTCACTTTTTCCAGTATATACTGTACAAATATATTGTTATAAAATCAAAACAGATGTTTTACATCAATAGGTCAACCATATTATATCTTTAAAAAAAAAAAAATCCATGACTATTTTTCTTTCTTTTTATTTAAAATCTAAGCGAACAGCTGTATTGCAGCTCCGCACATCCGACACTGACGCTTCGTTGTCTGCACAATCAGGGAAACGTGACTGAATCCAAAAATGCCTGAGCGTGAGGTGTGGTCCTGCCTGTGCACAGGGCGAGGTGGGCTACACGCTGGGGTTTGGGGAATCAGGGGGATGACGTGACATCATCAACACACACACACACACACACACACACACACAAACACACACACACACTCCTACACACACATTCCTCAAGCTGGGGGATGAGGTTAAAATAATAGGAGGAAAAGGAAATGAGTGCTGTGTGTGAATCTAACCCGAATCAGAGAGAGAGAGAGAGAGAGAGAGAGAGAGAGAGAGAGAAACAGAGAGAGATGACAGACAGAACCAGAGATGGACAAAGATAGAGAGTGAGAGAGAGAGGGAGATAGAGAGAGAGGATATTAAAAAGAGAAAGAAAGTTTGTCTGTCTCTCTTTCTGTCTCTCTCTCTGCTTCTGTGTCGTTCTCTTTTTCTTTCTCTTCTTCTTTTATACCATCCAGTAAGTTATTTTTTATTTCACTCTTCTCTACTTTCATTGTTAACATCCTCCAAATAATCTCTCTCTCTCTCTCTCTCGCACACATCCCTTTCAACTTGCTTTCTATGGATAAACGGAAGCAGAGGAATGCCACAGGAAGAGCACTCCTTCTTTTACGTCATGACTTCTTCTTCCTTCTCCAGTTTCCTGTGCCTGAACTGAGCTCATTCCCTGCTCACTTTGTTCCCAGCCTTCCCGTTTCTTTGGTATGACATAATATCTTGTATAAAGATATTAGGCTACTTGGGATTCCAGGTATGTTCTAGAAATGTTCACCATCATCACAATCATCTATTTTCTCACACACTTTTCCCTTTAGCCCTTAAGATTAGCTTTTGCACTCGTTCTAATACGTTATCATTTCTGTGGTAACAGCTTATGCTGGGACTGGTAGGCAGACACGCCACATAAGCAGATAAAGAAATGTGTGTGATTGTCGATATGCCGAGGTTTTCTGTAAGGAGAAGTTTATTTCACATTTATGGAAGGAGTCTCCAGTGTCAGTGCTTTGTAACAATCAGAGGTGAAACTTCAGAACAGAAGAGTTTTTGCTTTGCAGTTTCATGGTATCATGGCAAGCTGCATTTTTTTGACTTACTAACAGAGCCATTCATGGACCGTTTCCATGGCCCACCCTTGAAACTCGCGGCTTTGATGTGTTTTAGAGTCTAACGATGTGACAAACATCTTTTAATGGTGCAACAGGGTGGAGACAGGGGCCAGGGAGAGGAGCAAACAATTCAGGATCAAGGTTTTCTCAGCAGTTGTGATTTGTAAAATCCCAAATGCAGTTTAGAGAATGTCGCTGGTGAACGCTGGAGATTAAACCGCACCTCATTTCCCTCTGCTAGTGCTCAAGCCTTGCAACAGAAAGGATTACACACTCTCTAGTAATCTCCTCTAGGTTTAGACCCTCAGCCCTGATCACTGACCACCCAGAATTCATCTGAAAGGATGAGTGCAGTGGTTTACACAAGCCTTAACACACTGACACTGTGTAAATAAGCACACGCAGAAATGCGAAACATCATCCTCGTACTCAATGGCACACGATCGACATAACTTAGACTAACAATAAATTATTAAGAAATGTTTTGTTATTTAACAAAGGGAAAAATTTTATAATCGTTGATAAGGTATTAAACATTTATGGAAGGAGTCTCCAGTGTCAGCAATTTGTAACAGTCAGTACATTTTCTGACACAGGAAAGTCTTCAGGACGACAAGCTGCATTTGAGAAAAAAAAAAAAAAAAAGAGGCTGAAGAAGGAATGACCAGAAGCCAAGTTAGTTCCTGTTAATGCTTACATTATAGCAGGTATAAAGCCTTAACAGGAACTAACGTACCTTCTGGATGTTCCACAATATTAAATATAATAAATGGATAAGAATTTCAGGCCATACTTCAATTAATAATAATAATATCGCAGTATAAGAGAAATAAAACACTTTGGGATGTGCTGTTTTGGTTGGTAACAGTAACTCCACTTCATCTCACCACCCCATCGCTGATTATTTTCCTATAGAAGCTATAACAGCTAATAACGTGCCTAATCCTTTAAACAGAATTCGGGGAACGCCTTCTCCAAGATGTTTCTTTACATTTTTGTGACATCTGATCAGCATGAAGGCTGCCCAAAAATGCTGCCTACCTAGGTAATCTCATCCTCATCCTCACTTTACTATTCCAAAAAAAAAAAAAAAAAAAAAAGCTTCTTCCTGCTACTGCCTTCATATCTTCTCAACCCCTGTACACCTCTGAACACTCATTATCATGTGGACCCAAATCGAATTAGCCAAAATCAAATTAATCATGCATTAACACTCCTTTATTATGTGCAAATGTCTCACTTGGCCTACATCCGCTCTACCCCCAGATGTTTCTACAATCCTGGTATTCCGCCGCCATTCCTCCTTGTTACGAACATACAAACCGAGTTTGTCATGACGGGGGGTGGTCCCTGAATTTTTAACCCTTTTGGTGCAGTCTGTAGCAGATTGGAAGGTTTCAGATGTGAAACCGGGACAGGGAATCCAGTGCGCCAATATCTGAAGAGGTCCTTCGCTCCAAAAGAGGAGGCCTGGGGCTTGCTCAGTGGTCAGGGAACGAATGGACAGGGAATGTACTTTCATGTTAAATGTTTCAACACATTTGCAATTCTAAGTAGTTCACCAGTTCTGGAAGCAACTCTTTCTTTGTATATGTACAGTACAATGAAATTTTTTCTTCACATATCCCAACTTGGAAGGAAGTCGGGGTCAGAGCGCAAGGTCAGACAATGATACGGTGCCTCTGGAGGGGTCAAGGGTTAAGAGCCCTACTCAAGGGCCCTACAGTGAAAACTTGGCGAACTCTCAGCTTCTTGCTTCTGCACCAATGCAATAGAAATAAATCTATGCTAATCAGCATAGCATTGGAATAACAGTCAAGTGTGCACTTGACAAAAGTGTGCACTATCCCCTTGGAAATATGTATGATGGGGTTCTGCTTAGTCCTGCTTTGTTGCTTTGTCGTTTCTACACACTTTCCTAGCGCCTGCACTATTGACGAGATATTTTACTTTGCCATGGAGATGCCATTGCCAATCATTATGTGATCTGACAAAACCACTCATCTTGTCGTCCAATCCGGAGCTCAGATCCTTAAGCGCTGAGCGGGCACCGTCCATGTGGCATAGATTCAAACCTACACAAGACTACACAAATTACTATTAGTAAGTGCAAAACAAAGTTTTCTGTCTTCCGTTTTCTTAGGGTGGACAGCTATATACAACCTGCCATGTCACAATATTTTGCCTCTTTATGCAAAGTATATGCAAAAATATACCTTAGCACTAACCAGAACTAGCATTGTCAAAGACATGTTTACATTTGCAGGAAGACATCAATGCCAGTAATTATGTGGTTTGAGACACCCTCACATTTTGGTCAGGAGGAAAGTTTGATTATTGATCTGTTATTTACTAAAATCCTAAATAATGTGTGTTAATTTGCATGCACAATGGGAATAAATGCATGCACAAAAACTGGACATGTTGTGAGTGAATGTGCTGTGAGTATCTACTACAACAGAAACTCATTTTGAAAAACTTTTATTATTTTACTATGGCATAATTTAGATAAAACTTATTATTAGGACTTTGGCTGTCTTCTGTTAATTTAATACCTGCCCTTCAGATATATTAATTTGCATGCAATATCACCATTTCTGAAGTTACTTTCAAGTTTAGTAAATCACATTGCCGGTGCAAAATTAATTGATTTGCACAGACTCCGCCCAGTATTTTCTATCCTTAAGTAGATTGCATGTTTATTAAGCTAAATACCCAAAATGTTATTTTACTAAAGTGAAAGATACAAACCTCCATGGCCTTGTTAACAAACTAGCTTACACTTTCTTTTTTTTTTTTATACACATGCAAAGCTTTAATAAATAAATCAGAGCTGGCATTCTCATAGTACTTAACTATAAGTAAATATTAGTTAAGGATCTATATTTCATAAATCAATCCTTGTAAAGTGACAGGTCTTTAAGATCACAAAGAATTTTTTAAACATTTTAAACGACGCTGACAGCAAAACCATCACTAGCAAAGTGGATTTTGCAGCTGGGGATTTTACAATAAGGGTTCTGGCGAGGTGAAGAGAGCTGACCGGCGCAACTGGGACGCGGCTGAAGCCAGACTGCTTTCTGAAAGGCTGATGAAATGCTTTTGGCAAACGTGCACCAAACTCTTGCAGAACCTGATCGTTCACATGTGTGTAAACACACATACAAAAACAAAGTTAGATAATTGAATGCATACGCAAAATTAACTTCAAAAGGATAATTCTAATATCCTGTCGTCTTTCTAAACACACACACACACACACACACGGTTTTCTGACTAGCCTCTGTATGAGATAATGGTTGATCTCATTCTCTGGATCGTTTCAGACGTCCCCTCCTCGACAGCTGGGAGGAACCTAGGAAGCGCTTTCATTCTTTCTGTGTGTGTGTGTGTGTGTGTGTGTATCTATGTCTGAATCCATACACATTAATGCATGTAATCTGTGTGCAATCATACATGTTTGTATGTTTTACAATTAGCTAGACATTGACACCATGTGAAGCTGCATTTCGACTGCACGGGTGGCCTTTAGTGCCGGTGATTAGTTTCAGTGTGCAAACTCGTCTCATCACAGTAGTTCTAATTTTTGGCAGAAGAGGAGAAATTGCACAATGCTGAGCATTTTTTGGCAAAGCCTCCACAAAACTAAGGCTGCAGAATATCAAACGCCCCTCCCAGCCCGGAGTTTGTGTCTCGGTGTGAGTGTTAGAGTGCGAGGGAGAGATTTGGACGGAGACCGCACTGACCCAGTGCTTTTACTCCATACTTGTGGGAGGAGATGGCCAGACAAAGAAAAGACACCCACGCCCTTGAATGCAGACACAAACACATACATAACTGACACAAAGACATAGTTCACACAGCAGGGAAAAGCTGATTTATTCCTTAACTGAACTAAATGACTTTTTTTTTTTTTTGTCGCATTTGCTTGCACACCAAGTTGTACGGAGCAAACGTTAACAAGTTAGGTAGCTATCAAATGGGGATTTATTATTTTTGACATAAGGGCAATGTCCTGTCATATCTATGAGGACAAAAAAGAAGACATGACATGTCTTCGATGCTCCAGTCCAGGTTTTCTTCTCTGAATTTTGTCTCTGTTGTTGTTCTTGTCTAAAATTCCTGACACCAAAAAGTGCCACATACCAAATGAAGAGAAAAATAACCCACCCACACACACCCACACACACACACACACACACACACCCCCACACATAATCTGATTTGACTGGTTATTCATATATCCAGAAATCTGTGCACTTTTGTGGAGTGAATCCAAAATAAAATCAGATTTCATGTGAGAAACTGGATTTGAGCTGCCTGTCTGAATAAAACCCAAGCATTTCCCTTTGCAATAATTTATTATGTAACAAATAAAACACACTGTGTCATGCTATTACAGGAAAATATTCAACAAGAGGGTGGTCTGATGAAATAGTTACTGTTTTCCAATAACAGCATGTCCTGAAGGGTTTACTCCTCTTAAACCACAGCGATTTGGCAATGTAAATATAATACTTCTTAAATATAAATAAGTTAGTTCCTGTTATCACTTGCAGCACAGCAGCTATGAAGTTAAGAAGAAATACAAAAATGCTGCCTGATATATAATTCTCTGTGAATGAGTTGCTGCTATAGAAATGATAATTTATTAGAATGAACAAATCAATATAATCCTGTGATTTGCAGCTGCACTACTGTCAGAGCTGCTGTTCTAGAATATTAATCAACTCCTTTTGACCAATCAGTAAACAGAGCTGTGATATAAAAGACGTTAATAGCTTAACTGTTTGATCTTCTAACCCTTGTCCTAAAGAAGCATTCGGCCTGTCCAGCTTAAATAAAATAAAGACATTTTCACTGAAATTTAAAGCCATGGGAAAAGTTTCACAATGATCGTGGTTTATTTTCATACACTGGTTCCGATTCGAATGGTTGCGTGTAAAGTGTGGGTGTGTGTTTACATGTCCATCCTGTGTGTGTGATGGTGCATACGTGCATGTCTGTGTGTTCGAGTGTTCAGGGCTGATCCTGGGGCCTCCTGTGAGAATCATTTCTTCCTCATTGTGTTTCCTTCCTTCACTTTGTCTCCAGTTGGACAGAGAAAGACCACCAGGCCATTTTATTTCCAGCTTTCGTTGCATGCTGTTCAAATCTTCACTCTTCACACAAATTAGATGTTAATTTGACTGCACTGCCGGTGATTAGAATATTCAAAGACAAAGCGAGCTTGTCGATATCACGATTCAGGTTTAATGTGCGGCATATGACTAAAACAAGGACAGTTTTTATATCAAGTCCAAAACAGTTTCTAAGCATACACAGGGATATGTATGTGTGTGTGTGTGTGTGTGTGTGTGTGTGTGTGTGTTGGGGAGGAAGGGGGTGTACAGTTAGATTCTGTCCTTCTGTCGTGTTATCAGGGCATTCCTCCTCCTGCTACTTCAGAGTCTTTGGCTTTATCTGGCTCCGAGCCCTAAACCCCCTCTCACATACGTCTCGGTCAGCTGCCACTTTTGCCCTGCCTCACACTTCATCTCTCCATTTACCCCAGAGTCCCTCAGCAGGGCGAGTCATTCCCTCTACCCCGTTGCTCAGGCTTCAAAACGCTGACACGATAGGAGCATACCAGACATTCTATACATCCAGCCTGTGCAGCGCTGACATCTCTGGATAACAGCTTTGACCTGCAGTCTTACATTATAAACATTCTGACCTTTGAGATCTCAGTCTCTTAGGGTTCTGTAAAAGCAAACAGATGTTGGTGCAGTTTTGAAAAATAGTGATGGAGACTGTAACTCGGCACAAGCAGCATGACCTTGGGCTTGTGTGTGTGTGTGTGTGTGTGATGGAGAGAGAGAGAGAGAGAGAGAGTGAGAAATGACTTTTCAAAGGAAAAAACTAATCCTTTTGCAGCAAACATATTGCTTACATTTACATTTCATTTGCCAGATTGCAGGAATCAAACCCACAATATTGGAAGTGTGTGGGAATTGAACCCATGATCTTAGAATTGGAAGCATGTGGAAAACAAACCAACTAAGGTTGGTTTGGAAAGAGAGCCCGTTACGTTAGGATTGGAAGAATACGGGAATCAAACCCATGACGTTGGGCTCGGAAATTTGTTTGAATCAATTTCCATAATGTTGTGTTATGTTGGGAACTGAACCCATGATGAACTGGAATAATGTGAGGAATTAAATGAGTGTGGGATTTGAACACATGGTGCTGGAATCGGAAGAGTGAGGGATTTGAAACCATGATGATGGGACTGGAAGAATGTAGGAATCAAAGCCATAACCAAAATGAGGGGATTGGAAGTGTGTGGGAAACAAATCTATAGCTATAGTGCTGGAATTGGAAGAGTGAGGTATTTGAAACCATGATGATGGGACTGGAGGAATGTGGAAATCGAAACCATAGCTACAGTGTTGCGATTGGAAGTGTGTGGGAATCAAACACATTATACTGGGATTAGAAGAATTCGGAAACCAAACCCATGATGCTGGGCTTGGAGTTGTGTATGAACTAAGTCATGATGTTGAGATGTGGGAATATAAATGAAAGCTACATTTATGAAAAGGTATGAACTTTCATCAACGTCAGAACCAAACACATTGGGATTGAAAGCATGTGGAAATCAAACCTACAAAACTGGGACTTGTGGGGTGTGTGGGGATTAAAATCATGATACTGGGATTGCAAAAATGTGGAAATAGAACCCATGATGTTGGGATTAAAAGAGCGTAAGGAATGATTTTATGATGCTGGCATTAGATGGGTGGGGGAATTCAACCCATGATGTTGAGATTGGAAAAGTGTGGGAACTGAACTCATGTTGGGATTGGAATTGTCTGGGAATCACGCCCATAATGTTGGGATCAGTGAAGCCTGTGGGAGGAATTAAAAACCCATGATGGTGGATCGGAAGCATGTGGCAATCAAAAATCCATGATATTGAGATTAGAACAGTGTGAGAATAAATCCCATGATGTTGGGATTGGAAGCACGTAGAAATGAAAACCCTAATGTTGGGATTGGAAGACTGTGGGAATTGAAACCCATGATGTTAGGATTTTAGTTGTGTGGAAACTAAAGTCATGACATTGAGATTGGAGATCTGGAAGCATATGGAAATCAAACCCTCAACAAAATCATGATGTAGGGAATCAAACCCATTACATTGGGCTCATGTTATGGGGATGGGAAGCATGTAGAAATCGAACCCATGATGTTGGCATTGGAAGAGTGTGGGAATCAAACAAGTGATGCTGGAATTTGAAGAATGTGGGAATCAAACCACATGTTGGGATTGGAGGTTTGTGGAAACCCACCATAGCAAGACTGGAAGTATATGGAATTTAACCCATGATGGTGAGACTGGAAGAATGAGAGTTACCAAAAGAGACTTGAGTAATGCATGAATCATATCCATGATGCTGGGATTGGACTCACATCTGAAAAAAAATCCATAAAATTGGGATTTGAAGCATTTACAAGTTATGAGTTTCCAGAAAGGTATACATTTTCAGCAGCATGTGGGAATCGAAGCCATGATGTTAGGGTTGGAATCATGATACTCACTAAAGGAACTTACTGTAAAGAACAGAAAGTACATTTAAGGTTATTATCATCAATATTGCACACCATAACATTGTCAATATGATAAAAGTGTAAATCTTAATGGACAACGCACGTCCTTTTTGTCCACACAGAGCCGTCTGTCTGCAGCGTAAGGTTACTGTGGTACTCAATTCAGGCTCGTTATGGCGTTATTAAAACGCAGCGGTTCCTCTGTAGGTACGCCGCCTATCTCTGCATTTAAAGTCATCTCAAGTTTCTCCACCCACAGTGAGATAAGTTCATTTAAAATGTGCACAGGGTTCTCTGAAGTTCCACCGGGTCATGGCTCGCTAAATATTTTTGGAAGGAAGCGGCTCGGTGGTCTGTCAAAGTTTAAAGGCAGTGAAAGAACAAATAAACTACACACACACACACACACACACACACACACACCACAGAGAGCTCTGGAGATCCGTAAAAAGACCTACTGCTGACTTTCAGACAGGTCGAAGTGAGGAGAAAATGAGAAAGTGCTGCTTTGAAAAATGTAAAAGGGAATATGGAGACATAGATAAGCAAAACAGAGCATTCCTGCCACTCCCTGGCCATTAATTAAATTCATGTGAGTAAAAGGTTAATATCAATATAATATGTCCATCTCACTACATTTCTTACAGCTCTAGTAGAAAAGAGACTCTAGGAATCAGTTGTTAGCTAAAAACAGGTTTTTAAAATGCTGGGTAAGGGGGTGGGGTAATCTACAAACCTCAAAGACAATTTCTAGAACCTTGACCTAAAAACTAAACACATCTAAAGTTGATGAGTTCCCCAAAAAGTTCCTGAAATGGTTCCTGTGATGAATTTACGCCTAGAGGTGG
>JAKKZJ010000019.1:16244733-16264511 GCA_033441845.1 Pangasius mekongensis
AACCCGGAAATAGTACACACAGAACAGAGTCTAGAAAACAAGGCTAGGACTTATGAATATAAATGAACAATCAGGCAGGGTATAAACAGACAAACAGGTGAACACACAGAACAGGTGAACACAATCGGATAACACACCAATAACAGGACGGGGCGGAGACAGGCTTAACACAGGAAGAAAATGACATGAAGGCAGTGTTCAGAATCATGTCGCACGCTGAGAGGGGGAATTTGTTACAAACGAGATGTAATTATGGATGATAAATATGTTTTGAACTTGGCTCTAAGGGAAGAAGGAGGAGCCACCAGAGGACATTAAGGTTTGAAGTTTCTGACTCACTGCAGACGCAAATCAGTGGCAAAACGTTTAGAGTGGACTTTCTGTGTTTTAAAATTACCGGTTGTACCTGTTGAGGATGTTATTTGGCATGTCGGTGACATGAGGTAACGTCCAGGGATCTGTCGTTTCTCTTTAGTACGTTTTGAGACATTACGGAACTACAAAAAAAGGGTACTAGAGTGTCAAGTGAGTAGTCAAGGAATATATTGTGTAGTGCCTGATTTGAGACCTGAATTAGTCCAGAATGAATACTAATGACTACTAATAAGGTGAGTAATTGATGCTGAGTCAAAAGACAATGTCAGAGAAGTGTGTGTTTTTTTTTTTGTTTTTTTTTTTACCTGCTTTAGCTACATTTGTTGAGTCGGCATTAGCTTTGATGTCCTTAAAAATAAACTTTCCAAACTTTCTCAAGTTTCTGCCAGATAATGCACTTTACTCACATCCTGGCATGGTGGCCTGCACTGACATTACCACAATCACACAAACAAACACACACACACGCACACACTTACTTTAAATGGCTAATCAGACTAATGGATCAGGATGGGCTCCAGAAGAATGATGCCTCTCAAGAGGATCCCATTATCAAGGAGCCGCTGAGCATTTTAAAAAGGGCTTTCCTGCTTTCTGTCGTCAGTCTGCCCTTTAAATAAGCAGGGTTTCCCTCACTGTCTGGTCCTTTTACTACTAACTCACTCAGCGTGTATGAGACGATAGGAAAGAAGGCGAAATTTGATGGAGGAAATGAAAGAGAATAGGGACGACGCATAGTGTACATCTCGTAAAGACGTTTGAGGCAACAAAAGACTGCCTATATTTCAACTTTGACCAAACTGATATTTTAGTAGTGAGTCACTATAATATAGACTGTAAGCACGAATAATAAGAAGGAAGAGAGAGATCATATTCAACACATTAAGCAGCGGAAATCTGATGCTTCACAATTTAATTGAATTCAGAGGGCACTTCTGGAAAAAATGTGAGCAAATGCAGTGACATTAACAGAAGTAATTAGTTTATAGGAGAAGTAACACCTCACACACACACACACACACACACGCACACACGCACACACTTTGCAGCTCTGACAGCGGGCCAGCAGGTGTCTCTTTGACTCCACCTGGCTCCTGACCCCGGGGCCCTCATCCCATGACTTTCATTGCCCAAATTCCAAACATCCTGTGTGGAATTCCAGAGCCTGATGGGGGCAGACGCTCCCAATCGCTCTCACACCGTCCATCCACCCCCACCGCCAATGAGACCTCCATCCTAAACACGACGAGCTGAGAACCCCCTCAGTAAGTGCTAGATGTTAAGCCTTTAAAGTCTGTTCTGTTGATGGAAGACAAAGTCAGTGGACTCTGTAAAAGTTTCATTATTAGATGGTGTAACGTTAAAGTATCATAATGTAAAATATTTAAAATGGCTGTATAATTAAAATATTGAAGTTTAACTATAAAAAATGAACCTCAGAGAACTGTCCTAATGGGCTTGGCTTAATATTCTAATGAGCACACATGCACAATAGGGCTATGCTGGTGATGTGATTGTTTTTTTTCATACTCAATCTTTACATATATATATATATTTTTTATTCAGAAAACTATCTAGGGAGCAGTGAGGGCTGGTTGAGATATTAGATACTAAATTGCAATATTTATAACAGCTCCACAATGAAACCGTTACATTTGAGTAATCGATTATATCAAGACGTCTCATTGATAACATAATAAACATAATTTGGAGCAACCTATTACACACACTTAAAGACAGATTAGCAGCAGCATTCTTTTCAGAAAGTAACCGAGCTAAACCAAACGTGTGACTTTGTAAATGAGTTCACAATACGATTAGTCTGCTCCTCACATCTGTAAGAAGTCTGAGCAGAAGTCAGAAGATGCATAGCTTTCTTATTTCGCTGTATTTCTCAGACATGGTGCATGTAATAGGGGTGTTTTGAGGATATGTTTCTGACACAACTACAAAATGGCTGACGCCAAAAACAGTGCACTAGATAGTGACTAGGGCGCAGGTTCATGCTGTGTTCGACTTGACTCGTTACTGGGACATCGGAACTCGGAAATGCTTTTCGACTTCTGTGGATTCGAGCTACAAAGCGGGAAAAAAAAAACACGGATGCCTCCATGTTCGTCTTTTGTTAGCAACATTCTAGCAAGCTAAGACTGTGTTACTAAATCAATCTTAGAGATTTAATATGTCTGTATGTTAATTGATCTAAACACTTGTATATACAGTATACAGTAACTCATTTAAAGGCAAGAGGTGACTTTGTTTACTGATCATGGTGTAAGCAGCCATGTTGATTTGACGTCACTTGCTGAACTCGAGGCTGAGGAGACCTTCCTGACTTTCTGGATAGGAATTCCTAGTTAAAGGTGGCTTTAAGTTAAGCATTTTCTTTGTTTTTTTTTTAATAGGTCCTATTTTCGAACACAGCATAGGACACAGCTAGAGTGCTCGTGTTGCAAGCGCTGTACCGAACGCATGAGGCTACAAGGTGAACAGAAACTGGTCACTTTTAAAAGTGGTCACAGTGGAGCTTCCAAAAGTTGAAAAAAATTCAGAAAAGCACAGAGTGAGGTCAACTGATTTTACATCCTGAACACACCTCTGTGAAGTTGGCACCCCATATAAATAAATTGTCACCAAAACTATACCATTCGTTTGTGCTGTGTTTGTGCTGATTTGTGCCGCAAAAACGAACGTTTGTGCTTGTTTGGCGTTCAAGATATTAAACATTCTTTTTTTTGGCTGTGTGATGTCACTCTCCACCCCATGTCCTCCAAATCGTATCAAACTGGTGGCGTTTGTTTGTGCTCGATTTGTGCCGGTTTGTGCTATTAAAACAAACCCTGTAATTACTTTCCTTCCCGAGATATAACGAGAAGAATTTTGGGAGCAGTGACGTCACTCTCCACCCCATGTCGTTTAAATCACCCCAAAGAGGTGGCATTCATTTGTGCTCGATTTGTGCTGGTTTGTGCAGCTAAAATGATCACTGTATGTTTTTCCCTGACTTGGAAATAACACGTATTATTCGGGGCAGTGACGTCACTCTCCACCCCATGTCCTTTAAATCACCCAAAACAGGTGGGGTTCGTTTTTGTGCTCGAATTGTGCCGGTTTGTGCTGTTAAAAGAAACGCGGTTACAAGGATTTTTTTCTTAAATATAACAATTACATATATAAATATAACAATTATTACATCATTCTCTACTCCATGTCGTCCAAATCGCTCCAAACTGGCGCTGTTCGTTTGTGTTCGATTTGTTCCGGTTTGCGCCATTAAAACAAACGATGTAACTTAACTTTATGAGATACAAGAAGAACGTTTTCGGGAGCGCTGACGTCACTCTCCATCCCACGTCGTCTAAATCGCTTCTAACCGGGGACGATCGTTTGTGCTCGATTTGTGCCGTTTTGTGCCGTTGAAAGAAACAACATAACTTGTTCCCATGTTTAGACATCAGCTATGTTTAGACTTCACGCGGCGCTGCGCAGACCGATCGGCGTTTACACCAAAGTACCAAGTATTTATTATCATTTCTTATCCCAGTGTTTTTAATTTGATTCAAAACAAATGGTACACTACTAAGGAAGCTGAGTGACTGCGTTGTAACAAACTTTTGCTCGAGAAGATCAAAGTGTAATTTGTTTTAATAAATAAATATTTTGTTTAAAATTTTTGTAAGCAGTTAGTTGAAAACCGGTTTGCTTTTTAGCTTAACCAGGTTTTAACCAGCTGTCATCATATGTTCCCCTCATGTCCTCTAACAATCTATATGACTTTTTGTTGCCAAAAGAAGAGATGTTTTAAAGAAGGCGCAGCTTTGGTGTAAACGCCGATCGGTCTGTGCAGCACCGCGTGAAGTCTAAACATAGCTAATGTCTAAACATGGGAACAAGTTATGTTGTTTCTTTCTACGGCACCAACCAGGACAATTCGAGCACAAATGAACGCCACCTGTTTTGGGTGATTTAAACGACATGGGGTGGAGAGTGACATCACTGCTCCCAAAATTCTTCTTGTTATATCTCGGGAAGGAAAGTAATTACAGGGTTTGTTTTAATGGCACAAACCGGCACAAATCGAGCACAAACGAACGGCACCAATTTGATACGATTTGGACGACATGGGGTGGAGAGTGACGTCACACAGCCAAAAAAAGAATGTTTAATATCTTGAACGCCAAACCAGCACAAACGTTCGTTTTTGCGGCACAAACACAGCACAAACGAATGGTATAGTTTTGGTGACAATTTATTTATATGGGGTGCCAACTTCACAGAGGTCCTGACCACTCATGTCACAAGCTGGGGGGGCGGGTGAGAAAAACAAACATGGACAACAGAGTCCTAGTAAAAAAAAACTGAGTCTTTTTAGTGAGTAAATATCAGAAGATTTATGAAAATATTTTAACTGTCACTGCATAAACAATTCTTTTGCCTCCAAAGCTACAAAAAAGACAAAAGACCTCCTCGTTACTAATCTTTCTTTTAATCTGCATTACTGAGAATAATCAGTCTAATCTACAGAGCAAGCTAGGCTAGTCAGCGATCTTTCTGTTAAAATCTCCAAGTGTGAAAGCAGTGTAAGTCATGACATGTCAGGAGATTAAATTCCATTGCGTTAAGTCATTAATAACTCGTATTGTGTCCAGATGGAGAATTTTCACATTTCACAACGTTTACACAGAGACAGAGAGACTCCGACTGTGCGACTTCTTCATGTTCAAGATCTGCTCTGTTTTACATCTCTGACCACCCAGATACACACACACACACACACACACACACACAACTAAGAACTATTCCGTACATTTAAGTCTCATTTAAAAACCCATTTTTTTCTCTTTGGCCTGCGCCTAGATGATGTGTGTGTGTGGTGTGTGTTGACGCTGTAGCATACATTTTGGCATGACCACCTTTTACTTAATCAAAATAAATTTTAACTTTTTTTTTTTTTTTTTTTACATTTTATGTCTTAGTTCCTTTTTCTTTTTTTAAAGGCAGACTGCTTCATGAAGACAAGCCAAATGTCCCCAGAGGGTCGAAACCCCCCTACACAAACACACCCTCACACACACACCCTCACACACACACCCTCACACAGGTGCCACACTCAGTTCCATCTTACACCATCGGTTTCTGACAACTGCTTGACAAGAGGAAAGAGAGATTGACTGCAGGGGTGTGGACATATGTGTGTGTGTGTGTGTGTGTGTGTGTGTCTGTGTGGGTGTATGTGTTTGTCCGCGTGTGTGTGTGAGTGAAAGAGCTGTTTAACAGTTAAACAGAGGTTAAACAGCATCCATCTTTATGACACCACAAAGAAGTGTGACATGAGGTCCTTATTTGTATTTGGGTATTTGCACTCATTATGTGTCTAAGTGTGTGTGAGTGTGTGTTAGTGTGTGTGGGTGTGTGTGTGTGTGCGCTATCCTGATGAGCTTTGTGGCTGGAACTGTGTTCTCCTGTTTGAAATGATGACTGACCTAAGCAGAAAACAACTCGACACACATCTCTAAAATGTTTTTAGTCCAGAAAGAAAACTGGACTCAAAGCTACTCAGCTCTTCTATCTGCCACTCACTTGTCCTCGTATCCTTTTTTTAGGCTTTGTGTTGGATAGCTGTCTCTTCCTCATGTTAGAACATATGTGTCAAACACAAGGCCCGTGCACCAGATCTGGGCCGCAGCCTCGTTTCATTTGGCACACGTGAACTTGTAAAAAAAAAAACCAGTAGTGAATCAGCCTGCAGTAGGCCTACACTACTGTTCGACATTCTCACCCTATCCAGAATTCACAGCAGTGAATTCCATACTGTAGTGACCGCAATTGTACAGCACATCCGAACAAATAAATATCCATAGGGTAGTTACCGTAAACCGGCGTATATACGTGCACTCCGGTTTCTATCCTGAGGGCCTTTCGCACTGCGGGAACCTTTTCATAGTACCTGAACTAGTTGTGGAACTACCCACTTTTTGGCGTTTTCGCACCTCCGGGACTGGGTGCGATTTTAGTACCGGGCTGCCTTTTTCGAGAACCAGATTAGCTCCTACTCCGGAGCAGGGTCTAACCAGCACAACTGGTCCTATCCGTGACGTAAGTAGACGTTGATTGGCCAAACGCGTACGAAAACGCCGTCACCCGCCACGATTTAAAACGCCATGTAAACATACTGTAGTGTCGACTTATTTTGCAAGTATGGAGAACAGCGATAGATGGACAGACGCTGAAGTGCAACACGGCTCCGATCACAGCCTCCTCCATCCTCCGGGTTGTTTACGTTGTTGAACGCCGCGCACAAATGGCGTTGCTGTCGACTTACGTCACTTCCTAGTGCCCACTGTCGGTGCGAATGCAACCCTTTAAATGGTACTGGGAAATAGTTCGCGCAAAATCGCCCATTACTTTAGTACTGTACATTTCGTTCTGGAACTAAAGCGGTGTGAAAGGCCCTATGGCTGGCTTGACCACGGTCTGAAATGCAGGATAAAATCAACACCTGTGTGCTGCACTTGATTTCACACTCTCATCTAAAATCAATTCAAAAGCACATTGTGTGTTGCGCCAGCAGTGCCGTAATCAGAAATGAATTTAGTCGGGATGATGAGATATACAAACTAACATCATGATTGTTTTCCTGATCTGTACAATTAAAACGGTAAGTGTGACGCGCTCGTATATTTCAGGTGGATGTCAGACAGCAGTACATACGGTGATGACCCGAATTTGTTATTCAATCATTTAAGCCACAATCTACCGAAAACAACCTTTAATATTTATTAATCTAGCCATATCAAAAACATTGCCATAAAATACCTTTATGACAGTTCCGATGACAACGATTGCAATAACATGTTACTTAACAATAAAAAAATAAATAAATAATAGAACTTACTATATTATAAATCCCGAACTCCTTTTCTTTTACAGTAAACTCCAGCAGCTACTTCACCGGCTCTTACTTCCATATCTCTGTGCTTATAGTGTAGCTATCCGGTTAGTAGCTTTTAAACAGAAAATGCATCTTCCCAATAGGCTAATCCTGTTTCTCATCACAGCAGTAGATTGGTATCCAATGAAATGTGATTAAGTGATGTGCTAATGTTTAACATGAACACATTTGTATGCTGAGTACGGAATAAACCACACGTTGATGTGCTGTTACAGGAAAATAATCAATGATGGTGTGGTGTGATGAAGCAGAAGTTGATTATTTTCCTATGTGGTATTCTTCTTACACCACAGCAATCTGCCGACAATGAAATTTTTATTTGTTAATTAACGACCTTTCATACACTTTATCCATTTATAGTAACATTTAACATTGTGGAACGTCCATGAAATAAGTTAGTTCCTGTTCTTTTAGAAGGACATCATTAAAACAGTAAGCACACCTTTTTACACACCTCTACTTTAGCTTAAAGTTTCTTCTTTTGAACCTCGCCTAATTTCGCAATGCATGAGCTGGACGAGCAGTCATTAGTGCACGACAGAGCATTTTTCTCCCCTGTGGTACATGAGCTCATAAAAAGCCATCGAAACGCCATTAGCTGTAAAAGCTGATGAACAGCGTGAGGTCGGACCTGCAGTAGGGGGCAGATGTAGACGTCTCCTAGAGAGAGAGTTGATCATCACCGCAAAAAAACGCTCATAAAACTCCAAACCTAGACTAACAGAAGACCACTTACACACACACACAAGGTCCATATGAAAGGGGTATAAATTCCCTAAAGGGTCGTAGTTTATCCTAATGTCCTCTTTAAGAATGTTTTTCTCATAGCTCAACTCGACATGGACACATTCATATATAATGGCATCAAAATGAGCTCAGACTGCAGCTGGAAACAGTATACAAGTCCAAACACACTATAAAAACATGGGACTTTTATTTATCATCAGCATTTATCGTTCTTTTTTCTAACTGTGTAAACATTTTCATGGCCAAACAGAACTAAAAATGCACAAAATATTTCACTGATCCTCTTTGTACTCACGTGAGTATTTTGCTAAATTCCAATCAGCTGTAACCATGCTGTTATTATGTCATTACCAAGCACGTTCACAGCACATCTGATTTAAATTTAGCCATGCTTGTAAAAGGCAAAGCTCACAGAGTGCCGAAAATGACAAAACGACGACTAAATAGTGCAAGAGCGCCTCCTAAGTGTGCGCTAACTCTTCCAGTAACGCAGCTCAGCCACTGCAGCGCATCAGCTACCACTGACACACGCTAACTCTTCCCGTGTCAGAAACCTTAAAGTTACAGTTTTAACTCTGACTGTTACAAAGCGCTGACACTGGAGACTCCTTCCATAAATGCTAAATAAAAGTCTCCTTACAGAAAACGTCACCAAATCAACAATTACACACGTTTAAAAATCAGTTTCTGTGCAGTGTCTGCCGTACGAGTCCCTGTGAATGAGCCGTTGCTATAGAAACGATAACCTGTTAGATCGAGTGCATTATTGTAAAAACCTGTATATAACTTTTATCAAGCCTGTTTGCAAACAGCATAAATTTAACATGTTCTCTTGGCACGTAATTTTGCAAAATATCTGCTAAGAGAATGACGATGTCAGGCTTGACATTTAGAAAAAATGACTACAAATAAGATTATAGTCACAGAATGAGAAATGTTAAATAAATTAGCCTATATTCAAATTCTGCTTTTTGCAGATCCTACGTCAATGAATAAACGATTTCTCTGCAAACTCACTTCAACACATAGTTGTGTCTTGAAATTGAAAAAAGAAAAAAAAAAAAAAAGTCATACTAAAGAAGCTGAATGAGTGAGAAGCGGGACAGCATTGGGAAATCTTAATGAGGCAAGAGCGAACACACAGGTCGTCAGCCCCAGAGGGAGCCCGGGCACTGTTACACTTTTTTACTTTATGTGCCGTGACCTGTTCGGAGTCCTGATGTTTATTAGTGTTGCTGTTTGCTTTGGTAACTCGTTTACTGCTGGACACAAAGGCTCAGCATGAACGGACCGTAATTCTTCAGTGTTTGTGCTCCGAAGTCAGATTAACTGCGTGTTTGTGTGTGTGGGACCAATCCCCGGCCAGAGAGCAAATGGAAAACTGCTCGGTACTGCTCACTCGTCTGAGATTCATCAGGTCACTTTAAGAGACTCTAAACAGAATCAAACGAACGCTGTGAAGAAAGTCTGAACAACAGAACCAACTGCTATAGGTTAAAAGAATTAATGATAAATGTGGACCTAAAATAAGTAGACTTGAGTGTTTAGGATATTCAGAAATAAGATTCATAAGCATTATTGTGTCTACATTATACTGAGACACAAAATATACCTGATTTTCTCTGAAAACATGGATAAACGGTTAGTATACTGTAATGAACATATGTGAAGACATAAATAGTCCGACTATCACATGTCATAACTCGGTAGCAGAAGCCTGAAGTCTCTTGGTTATTATTTTTAACTATGATAGCATTAATTCAGTCTCAAATATCAGTCGATACTCAGTCGAAAGCTTTAAATCTAAAAATGACATCCGGTTTTTATGGTACAAAAATTCCATGTGCAATAATTTCAAATGATTTTCACATTTACTTTTTTCTCAGATCTCAATTCTGATTGGTCAGAAGGTGTTGATTAATTTTCTATAACATCAGCTCTGACAGTGATAATCATAGGCAGCTGCAAATCATAGGTTCGTTTAATACATTATCGTTTCCATAGTAACAACTTACACAGGGACTTGTACAGCGGAGACGCCGCGAAAACGATGAAAAATTACGTGTAAAAATTATGATGTGTATTTGTTGATATGGTGAAGTTTTCTGTAAGGAGACGTTTATTTAGCGTTTTATGGAAGGAGTCTCCAGTGTCAGCGCTTTGCAACGGCTTTAAACAGAGGGGTTTACACTTTGCGTTTCTCTGTAACGTGAGGTTCGATGTTCCAAAGCATTAAATGGAACTACAGACGGGTAAATATATGACATGTCTTTCTTTAATTAATAACAAAATTTAATCGTTGACAAATTGCTGTGCAATAAGAAGAATAAAGACACTTCAAGGCATGCTGTTTCATCACTGTTTAATTTCCTATCACAGCACATCCTCCTTACTTAACATCCCCCGTACTCATGCTTCCAAACACACTTACACAGACGGATGAACTTCCTAAATGCTTCCTTCATTCATAAGCACTCAAGTCAGGATTTCATTCCTGAAGGATGCTAGTGGAAAGCTATTGTGTTTCAGACTATAAACAGAAGATCGGTTCGCGTCGCCCTGTGACATGTGCACTTACTAGATGAATCCTACTCACGCACACACACACACACACTTGTCAATACACACTTATTGGCGTGCATTCTCCTGTCAGAGTTTGTTTCGTTTAAAAGCTAAGAAGGTTCGAGTGAGAAGGAGACATCATCCAGCTGCACACATGTTCATGACCTCTTCTGACAATTTAAATTTCTTTCGTAGCTGCTGAAAGAGTCAGAGCCTTGAGTGAGACTACTGCCCCCTACTGTAAGGAGTGTGTCTGTGTGTCAGGGTCTGTGTGTGTGTGTGTGTGTGTGTGTGTGTGTGTGTGTGTGTACAGAAACTAGGGCATTGAATAGAATAGAGTGAGCTAATAGACATATAATTATAACTTACAACAAGGTTAGTATATTAATTCATAATGAGTATTATTACTCTGTAAGGAAAAAAGGTTCATTTCTGGTCCTCAATGGTCACACAGTCGTCCTTAAGGTCAGATCATGTACCTTAAATTATTTAAAAAATGCATTACAATTAATTCCAAAATGAGAAATAAATAAATACTAAAGGTACAAAAGATGTATCTGTCACGGATTGATAGCGGAGGCGGACGCAAGTGCAGATTGAGCTTATTTACAGTGAGACGCATGAAGACAAGGGCTACAAACACAAAACTAAACAAACAGTGTGGAAGTGTGTTATGTAAGGAAAAAAACACTCTTATAGGAATATAATCTACGTTAAACACAATTTAGACACACTCTTGCCTTTGTGTGGGACCAGGTACGCATAGCAATAACATGAACACAATGTAGACTAGATGACAAGCGACCATGACGACAAAAGACAAAAGCTAGACAATGAGTGCTATACAAGACGCGACTTAAATACTAATGCTCATTATAATACAGCGTGATTCAGGTGCAAACAGTCATGTGACGTGTTGAGTGTCGTGATGTGGTCAGGTGATGTGCAGGTGCTGATGGGAATTGTAGTTTGGCACAACCATGACGGTATTCTTAATTTAACGATATCAGTGACGCCCTTTGTGCCCTGATATCTATCTTTTTCTGATAGTGTTACTCTAATAATAATGAATGAACAATTCTTAGATAATTAATAATAATTTTCATAGATGATCCCAGAATATGAGCTGGTATAGTTTTACAGAGCTCTGGTGCCATCACGGTCAAAACCCTTAAAGAAATTCCCGTGAGATTTCCACTGAAATCTATGGCCTGTCAGTAGGAGGTCATGGGTCAACTGCTGTGATTTTCCCAGTGAGATGCTGTGGATATTCTTGGGAAATCATTTAGTATGAAAATTCATGTTACTCCCACCGAAAGCCTTGAATGTCCCTGGGACTCAGATGAGACAACACTGAAGACCGGATGCCCTGAAAGAGGACTTCCGTAAAAATTCCCATTATCACTAATTAAAACCCAAACTGATAGTGAAATGGAACAAACATTACATAATGTATTATACAACGGCGCTGTTGAATTCTTAATTCTGATTGGTCAGAAGGTACAAATCACAGGTTTATATTAATGCACTCATTCTAATACGTTATTGTTTCTATAGTAACAGCTTACACAGGGTCTTGCACGGCAGATTACAAGATTATGGATTATGAACCGTGTGTAATTGTAGCTCTGGTGAAGTTTTCTGTAAGATTTAACATTTATGGAAGGAGTCTCCAGCGTCAGCGCTTTGTAACAGTCAGAGGTAAAGTTGTAATTTTAAGTTTTCTGACATTTTCAGGACAATAAAAACCAAATATAATAATCAAGTCTGAATTAACAGCAACTCCGCTTCATCACACCACTTGGTTGTTGACAATTTTCCATAAAAATCCAAAAGAAATCAGACAATACTCCAAATGGAAGAAAAAAAGAAAGAAAAGATTGTATTATTAGATTGTAAACTGTGAATAAAAAAACAAACAAACAAAAACAAACAAAAGAAAACCCAACAAAGAAAACTCAGAAACCCACATGGTATAAAATGACTAATGAATTTAATAATTAAATCTGTGAACTGATATAAAAAGATGTCAGTTGGTCCAAGGAAGTGTTTATAAAGATGATTTAATAAGACACACAAATTCTTTAATCTGACTTAATTGTGATATTTATTAGAATGGAGCCAGTGATGGGGTATGTCACGGTAATCGGTAAACACAAAGATTTCATTCAGTTTGGACAGATTCTGTAATTCACTTCTGTCCTTATTTACTTCTCTTTCATTCCTGATGTTGGTAGATTTATATGAGAAACCACCAAATGGATTTCACACGGCGGTAAACAGGCAATAAAGGACTGATTTGATGTGCAAAGCTGAAGCCAAGCTGAGATTAATTACCTCAAGTTATTTACCTCAATCTGTTCGAATTCTACTTTAATTTCAGAAAAGTGAGCTACTCCTCCAGCAGAGCCGGGAGACAGAAAGCCTTTTTTCGTAGAGGTTTTGTGAAAGGGATACGAGCACACACAAACACGCGGTATTGAAACCACACGTACCGCAGACTGAATGCATCATCTACCTTTGCACAAACACAGACGAGAGATGAGCAGCACAAACATCCAGCCTTAAATCACAGCGCCAGCATATAAATATTATTACATTTTTAATTTAATACAACATAACGCAGATGTACGTCATGATTTATGGAAAGCCACTAGGATTAGCATAATGTCAGGCAATGAGAGGCAACAGTACTCTTGATGAAATCAGTCAGCTTACAGAACACAAAACACACAAACTATTCCAAGCTTTCACAGCTTGCGGGAAATGAACAACTCAGATTGGTTTAAAAAAAAAAACTGTGGTTTCCAGAACCGACAGAGCCATAAGTTAAACATCAGCTCTTGTTAAGTTGTCGTAAATTTACGGCGTGTGTGCCTGGCATACACAAACAGCGCAGAATTACACCAGATTTGAAGAATCGTCTGCATCTCATCGACTGAGCCATGGAAGCTCTCCTCATCCTCCATAATGGCTCCAGCTGGGACTTAAATTGCAGCAGATGCACTAGCGCACATGTTGTCACTTGGGATTGGGAAAATCGATACGTAGATGCATCAGGATTCCTGTTCGAAATATCCTTCATGGAAGCATTTAAGGTTTGTAACACGAGGTGTAGGATCAGGAGCGACTGGGTTAAATTTGCTAGCAGGGTTAAGCTCCTCTCCTGTCTTTCGAAGATGAAAAGACATTAGGATTTCGGTTTTGACACTGATGCTGTAAAGAAGAGTGTTGAAAGTGGAGCATTTTTGCCAAACCAAGAACAGCAGCACCACCAACAGTCATATAAAAAAAAAAAAAAAACATGAAGAAGCGTGAAGCAAGGCTGGGGCTGATTTCTTTCTAACCCAGACTGTAGATTCATACAGACCAGTAGGGACAGTTTTTTGGTTGTCCTACTGGGAGAAATCCCTAGAGCATAAAGTTTCCCAATCATAAAGGGTTCCAAACTCCAAAGCTAAGAACCTAAAACTAAACAAAGAAACATTTTCAAGAGCCAGTTTTTATCCTAGGCTGGGACACTAGCAAATTGAGCATATACACATAGAAGAGAGACTGAGATATTGAGTGGGTTCTAAAAACAGCTCTGTAGGATTGAAAAAAGATTCACAATCCATAACTTTGAATGGGAGAAGAAGTTATCTAGTGAGAAGTCAAACCTGGAATCTTCCAATCTGTAGCCAGACATCCTCGTTATCCACTGAACACACTGCTCAGTAGATAGATAGATAGATAGATAGATAGATAGGTAGATAGATAGATAGATAGATAGATAGATAGATAGATAATCTGCTCAGAATTTAAACTGGGTTTTATTTTTGATTATGAATACAGGTTACTGCCCCCTCCTGGTGTGGAGAGTTATTTTCATTTTACGCAGGTGCAGAACGTACACACATGCTGGATGTTGGCTCTCATTTTTTTTTAAATATAACTGTCAAGTGCAACAAACTATTGCTTGATTCCCTTCCTTCAATCTGTATCTACACAGAGACGGAACCATCTTCTATATCAGAGGTGTTCAACTGAAATTTCTGAAGGTCCAGTTACATAAAATTCTTTGCTTCCAAAGGTCTGAATAAGTGACTAACATGACTGAATGATGACAACAGTGAACTTTTACCAATCAGTTTATGGCTATAAATAAGACAATCTGAAGTTTTCTTTCATAGTTACCACTTTTGACTAGCTCCATGGACTCCTCTACATCTGCATCTACTCTGAATTTGATGTGGGGAAAATAAATGCATAGTTCTCTGTTCGGTTATCTTTAAACATTTGGTTTTTGTCACCACATCACTAATCAGACCAGAGAAGTTAAATAAAATGTGAAAGTAAAGTAAAAATTGAAAGTAAAAGCTCTCCCTTTCGTGAACTAACCTCTCTAGCCCTGTCGCTAGTCTCTGGTCCGATGAGCTGCCTTCAGCTAAAACTTTACATAAATACATTCGATCGTCTGTGACAAAGAATCGGCTACAAAAGCCGAACTGGCTCACGTTTAAAAAAAACTGTTGTCGCTGAACTATGGCAATTTTTACATACATTTACTGCCTCCGCTACAGTATATTTTCAAGGATGTATTTCGGTACATGGTTCCACATCCAAACTGCAGTCTGTCAGGTGACTTGCCCTGATAAATCTGACCTCATTTGTATTGTCCACCACTCATTCCTCCCTAATAGCTATCCTGACACACACACACACACACACACACACACACACACACACGCACATCCCCACTGGACTTGACTTCCTGGTGAATCTTAAGCATGAGGGTGTGTCTCAGACTGTCCCAGTTTCAGTAACACACAATCAGAAAATCTTCTCTTCCCTTCTCTCTCTTTCTCTCTCTCTCTCTCTCCCTCGGGTCCATCAGCGTCTCTGATTTAGACCTCACAACTCACTGAAGAAAGAACCTCTCTGACTGTAACGCTTTCTTTCACCTAACATGGAAAAACAATCATTGGGAACTTAAAGTGGATTTCTACTGGGGATAATTAAATTATGGAGATATGGGTCAGGGAATTAAATCTGGCTGGATTTAGAACAATGAACGAACAATGAACAGAGATGTGACCTACTTTCTCAATTAAAACAAAATCTGGATTTTGGATTTTATAACCGATACTTTTCACACAAAAAAGCCTTCAATATACACCGTCTGGCAGTGAAGACGTGAATTTTTCATGGTGCAATCAAACAATAACTCATTGTTGGCGCAGAGACACAGAGTTCTCGTTTATAGAGTGATTGGATAAAACAGCGCCTGATCACATTATCCAACTTAAACAGATACAAAACAGTGCCAAACAAAGGCACAATCGTTCTCACATTTTTTGAATTTATTTTAATGTTATTGTGGAGCAAGCATGTTACCACACACACACACACAAACATAGCTTTAGATCATCACAAAGTGTTTAAAACAGTCTTCATCAAGTTAATGATTAAAAACCGTCAGCTGACACTTGCTATGTATTAATGCCTTCATACCGCTGTTGCATTCTCAAATCCGATTGGTCAGAAGGTGTTGATTAAATGTGTATCACTGACAGTAGTGCAGCTGCAAATCACAGGTTTATATTAATGCACTCATTCTACCATTTCATAGTTTCTATAGTACAAAGCTCGTTCACAGGGACTTGTACGGTGGACACTCCACGTAAACGGATAAAAAAAACCTTGTATGATTGTAGGTACGGTGAAGATTTCTGAAAGGATATGTTTGTTTAACATATTAATGAAGGAAGGAGTCTCCAGTGTCAGCACCGGATGTAAAGCTGAAACTTCAAGTTTTCCAACGTGGAAAATTCTTGTTGCGATTTTCTTCGTTTGCTTAGTAACAAGCTGCAATTTTTGTTTTATTAACTTCAATAGAATGACAAAGAACCCCTGCTGACAGCTGCTATAACGTAAGTGATAACAGGAACTTGTTTTGCAGATGTTCCACAACATGCAACTACAAATGGATAAAAATACTTGTTATTATTTAATAAATTTAAAAAGTGCTGTGGTATAAGAGGAATAAATACTTCACTGCTGCTTTTGGAAAATAATCGGCTTCAGGGTGGTAACATGAACTCCACTTCTGCACACCGCCCCTTCACTGAGTTAACGCTTTTCCTATAACACACCCCACGTGTTTTACTCCTTACCATAACAAAAGACCTACGGCATGAAGGCATGTATAACTTAGCATGCAGATCCACTGCTGACAATTTCATCCATTTATTCAAAACACCCTTTTGGGTAAAGGTATGTGCAGAAAAGGCCTCTAAGCGACTTCCATGTTTATGGTTCGTTCATTTATGTAGCAAAATGAAACACTATGAAAGAGCAGGAAGTGCTGAAAATGTGTTCACATGAGAGGAATCATAGTTATAAACATGCAGTGACAAAAAAAACAGCGAATGATCATGAACGTTGGTGGTGGTGGTGGTGGTGTGTGTGTGTGTGGGGGGGGGGGGGGGGGTTTGGGCGTGATAGTGTAGCGTGTAGCTTTCTAGAGTTTGTACTTGTACAGAATAACTGGATTTCACCACTTCAAGATTGTTTTTAGAAATGATTCAAATTTCTCATGAATATCCCTACATATTGGGGATCTCTGTCTAGTTTGTCTCCATTTTGGGCAGATTAACAGAAAACCAGGTCGGATCTCTTATGTGTAGATTCAGTAAATAATACCATCAGGGCAAAGTTGTCCAGCTTGCTATACACCTCATTTTTAATGGAAAGAGAATGATTTGTGGCAAGCTGAAGCTTTGGAAAAAAAAAAAAAAAAAACTTTACCATCATACAACATGTTAAGTGGGTAGTACGAAACGACCTCCTACCATCCCACACTACACTTTAGTATTTACACTTCTCCAGGCTCTTTTAGAAACCATTTCACCCTGTTGATATCAGAGTGGCGTGCAGACTTCCAGGCAATAAATAAAAAATTGATCAACTCTCCCACGATTTTAACATGTGCATGCTCAGCATTGCCCATACACACGTGTCTCTTACACACCCACACAAACACACAAACAGATACACACCCCTTTTCCAGGAAAGCAGGTTCTGTGTAATTTATCAACGGGTTTCAGTTATGATTTGTTCATTCAAGAATGAGGAATGCTGGCCTCCCGTTCCACACCGTGAAACTCAACAGTACACCACAGACTCATACGAGAGACACTGTTTATGAAATATGGATGGAGAAAAGGAGGAAGAGAGAAAGAGAGAGAGAGAGAGAGAGAGAGAGAGAAGAGTGGATGTAGATGGATGAGTTCTGAGTGTCTGGTTATTTTGGGATATGTTTCAGATAAAAACGAAAACCAACTCAAAACTAGTAATCCTTTTTACCAATATATTTTTTTCTTTATTCAATTGTCTTTACCACAGTTAATGCAAAACAATGATTCAGGACATCGCTATTTCCTGCTTTTTTTTGTGTGTGTGCAATTAATTAAGGAACAAAACAGTGGAGTGGAAAGTGGAGTTACTGTTTAAATAAAGTTTTTATTCCTCTAACACTTCATACGTATTATCGCTTTATAGTGACTTTATAGTGTAATGTTGTGGAATGTAGGGGTTGTACGAAAAAAATGACATCCAGTGAAAATATCTTGATTATACTCAGATTTATCTAGCATGTCCTATTACAAGATTGCAATAAACCAAAATAAAAATTATTAAACCATTTTTAAAAGTAAGTTTAAGTTTGAAAATATTTATCATTTTAAGCATTTATTTCTAGAAAGAAGCAAAATTATCTGCCAGTAGAATAAGAAATCCTATAGGGTTAAACAACAGCATCTAAAACAGGCTGAACAATCTTATATTTGACTTACGAATAATCTCATAATATGAAATATTAGCTAAATTTGCCCATATTCAAGATATTGTCACTTTTTTGTTAAGATCTCATTATTATTCACTTCCAAATTCACTTCTGAATACAGACACAGGTATTTGGAGCACTAAACAGATACAGATGCACATAGAGGCATTGTGTTACAGCTCTAATAAACACGTTTATAAGTCTGAGGTGGTACCTCACAAAGATATATAAAAGTGTGTGTGCACTCTAATAGGGTTTTGTATTAATTTCACAAAAACAATAAGCATTAAAACAGTTAAAATCCCACGATCAGTCCTGGCAGTGCTGCTGATATTTCCACTAAATCTCACCTTGGCCATCTCCCCTTTTCCAGGAACGAAAGTGGATCCGCTTGTGTTTGTTTTGCTGAGGGTTTGAATGGGAACAGATCCTGCCCACGATGAAGGCTTAAAGATCAGCAGCACTGCCAGAGGAAGTCCTGTGGAGAAGCAGTACTCTAAACTGCTCAACACTATCCTGCACTAAACGGACCCAATCGACCACAAACTCCGCCTCACATCACAACCGCAGTCATTCAGCCAGAAGAGCAGCACCACGGCACCCAACCGTACTGTTATACAGAGTTTACATGGGACAATATGTGCTGTATAATATATAAAAAAGTGTGGAAGTGTGTTATGTAAGGAAAAAAACACTCTTATAGGAATATAATCTACGTTAAAATTAGACGTTTTAACACAATTTAGACACACTCTTGCCTTTGTGTGCTTTCACTGAGTTCATCATGGTGTTATAAGTGTCGATATTGGAGAGGCAGAGAGCTAGCAAGTGAAATAAAAGCCATGACATCAGTGGAACCTATCCACCACTTCAAATCGATACAGAAAGTGGTGGGGAGCAGCTGGAGTGCACATGGCGTCAGTACATTTACAACATGAGAGATACAGGCATCATCACGCTGACTGCACTGTACCGCATTACCACTGTAAATCTCCACACTGTACATCATTACCACTGTACACTTCCACACTGTACATCATTACCACTGTAAACCTCCTCACTGTACATCATTACCACTGTAAACTTCCACACTGTACATCATTACCACTGTACACTTCCACACTGTACATCATTACCACTGTAAACCTCCTCACTGTACATCATTACCACTGTAAACTTCCACACTGTACATCATTACCACTGTAAACCTCCTCACTGTACATCATTACCACTGTAAACTTCCACACTGTACATCATTACCACTGTACACTTCCACACTGTACATCATTACCACTGTAAACCTCCTCACTGTACATC
>JAKKZJ010000019.1:16291529-16329908 GCA_033441845.1 Pangasius mekongensis
TTCAATAACTGAGTCCACAAAAATTACTGTGTCATTTAAAACCAATGCAGATGAGCTCAAAGTGAGAAGAATTAAAAACCGGGCTTATTTTATAGAAAAAAGAAAACGACTGTTTATAGCTGCTATAACATAAGTGAGAACAGGAGCTGCCTTTTTTTTTTCCATCTATGTTCCGCAACGTTAAATGTAACTGTAAATGGATAAAATGTAAGATGTTTCATTCGTAAATAAATAAAACGTTTTAAACTGATGCGGTCTAAGAGGAATAAAAAAAAACTTCAGGTTATCCTGTTATTGGAAAATAATGAAGCTAGCTGATTATTTTAGCAGTGAAGTTCTTTGATGTCTTTGGTCTCGGTTTATCACAGTGAGTATTTGTGTATATTAATACAACTGAAGGGCAGGTATTAAATTAGTAGCGCGAGTAGATGAGATAAGCAGATGTTTTACTGATCCCGACGGAAATTCTTGAGAGTTTATCAAAATTAGGTCTCAGTATCATAAAAATAATCAGCCGGTTTCATATTCGACATTTGCTGCACGTTTGCACGTCAGATGCCAACAGACACATTTGTTCATAGATTTTGTATTTTTAAGTTACTTACACACATCGTCTGCCTATAACTGTCATTAAACCTGACGCACACGTACACACGCAGGTACATTTCCCTCTTCTGGAAATCTTTATCAGCTATGCAGAGCGAATAACGCAGAACGAATAACTTAATTCGTTAATTCTTTGTTAATTCTTAACTGTCTTTATTTGGGATCTTAGCGAATCAGGATCTAAAGGTCTTATTGCTATAAATGACACTCCAATTTTGTTAAACGCTCAACAGTATAAGCGCTCGATGGTGTATTGCGAAAAAGAGACTTCTGTGATTGAATAAAGTAAAAAAAATAAAATAAAAAAAAAAACACTGCTCAGCTATAGAGTCCGATACTCACTGTTCCAACCAGCGGATAAATAAACCCCGCCCCTATGCTGGCACGGACGTCTCTGATTGGCAGGATGAAGCCGGTGGGCACGCCCTTTTTCTCAGGCATGTGAGAGAGAGACAGGTGGGTCTTGGCCATGCATATGGGTAGAGTGTCAAAGCCCTGTGAAACAACACAATTTATTTAATGACGCTTCTAATATCCAGCTTGTGTAGGAGCAGAGGCTGAAACTAACAGCATTAAAGCCAAAGTAAAACTTTGCATTGCTGAGGATATAATGCGATTTTTTGCAGACACGCAAGATTACGAAGTAACTTAAATAAAAACCTCTCTGCATTGCTTTCATAAAATATATTTGTTCTCTTTGGGAGAAAAAAAAACGTAACCTTATTTTCCATCTTTTTCCCTGCAGTGAAGTCCTCTATACGATACACTCGAAAGAAATTGTGATTTTTTTTTTCCTGGAAATCGTCTCACCTGTTGTGTGTAATAGTCAATTTTAGCTTGTGCTTCAGACGATAACTCGATGTCATCAGCTCCATAAACCTTCTGTGCGATAGTGCGGATTTTCTCCACGATGGGGGTCTGTGTGGGAAAAACGAGAATTTATTAGAAACAGTATCAACACCGGTACCGGTACCGGTCCAATATCATGCTCATTCACTCCGGGACCAGGTGACATGTGACGCAAGTCTACTGTATGTTGTTGCGCTAATGAACAGCTAATGAAATGACGGCGATCTGGATTTGTATTTCAGGATTAATGACGGCAATCAGGGCAAAGCAGACTGCAAACTGCATCTTCCTACAATACGAGTCGACTGATAAACATCATCTTTAACAGAGAATGCATTTTTGTTAAAAATGAGCGTGAAATACTTGCGAGCATGGAGGAGTGAACTGCGTGTGATGAGCAACTGTTGCGCTTGAGAGAGACAGCGCTTCGCTTCAGCGAGCACTGAGCACTGCGACACGTGCATGGGAGGCCACTGAGGGTGAAACACAATGAAAAACGCTACCACTTGCACAAAAACACACTTTCTCATACATTCATACTTGTGCACACAAGTAACACTTGCATATGTGTGTGTGTGTGTTAGCAAAAATGCGCCCGGAAGTCATTTCAAGGTAACAGGAAGGTGGTTTTTTTTTTTTTTTTTTTACGTACAGCACGTGCTTGTCAGAATATGAAAAGTTTGCCAGAATGTCTTTCCATGGTTTCTTTTGAATGAACACATTTCTCCTTTGATCGGTCATTATGTATTACAGGTGGAAAGAGTCATGATGTTTTTTTTTTATCTACCAAGTGCTAGGCGTGTGCGCAAGATCTAAGTGTGTGTGCGCAATATCTAAGTGTGTGTGTGCGCAACACACGTGTTTCACTGTGTTTTTCCCCATACACACGTGCTTCCTTTCCCTTCGTTCCCTAGGGTCTACACATTTCTGTTAAGGTGTAATGCTGCTTTCAATTTCATGAGTTCGGAGGTCGTGATTACGACGTGATTACGATGTGATTACGACGTGATTACGACGTGATTACGACGTGATTATGACGTGATTATGACGTGATTATGACGTTCAAGTGGTTTTAAAAAAAATGCAGCTGGCTGAAAATATTTTTCGTTTTGTATCATCATCATCATCATCATCATCATCATCCTCGTCAATGACGTGAGGTTTATTTTAACATGCAAAATTACCACTTAGTTCAGCTTAACGCTCATATCAGCGGACTGTTTGTTACAGACACGCCCCCCCCCACTTTCTGAGTTGTAATTACAACACTGTTGTGGCGTTCGGTTACGAGTGCACCTCGCAATTACGATATTTCCGTCAGGACTGGAGGGCAGGGTATTTAATGACCACGCCAGCTGATACTGCTCTCCTCGTACTCTCCGTTAAAGACTGCGAGGAGTTCGTTGCTAGCAGCAAGAAGACAGCAACCGGCGTAAACATGGCGCCCCTGAGCGTTTCATACACTGCACTATCAGTATCGCTAGCGATGAGGATGAAAAAACACGTTCTCATACGCGTACTCGGTCTGAAAAAAGGTTTCGACGAGCCTCTAATTAGAAACCCTCCATGAACTGAGAACCAGAGTATCTAATCTCTTTAAAAGTGCATCTTTCTCCATGGGGACGCTCATAGAGCTGTGCTCCCTCAGGTCAGACGCGTTCAGTGTGTGGAATGTAAATCGGCTCGCTGGGACGAGCAGCAGACGGACGTGAAACGCTGCTTTTAATGAGATCTCTTAATCACTGTCAGGACTTCCCAAAGCCACAGAGTCTAACTGAAACCAGCTGAGGTTTCCACCAATGCAGCACAAAGTCAGACGCAGAGCTTCTGTCTGAACCCTACAGGTGGACGCGAGTGTGCAGCGCTACACCCGAGTCTGCTGTTTAACAGCTCGCTAATCAACCTGGCTAATGCTTTTATTTACATAATATAATTCTTAGCATGTTAGCTAACTTTCTAGCGAACCTATCTACTGGTTTTAATTACATCATATAACTATTAGCCTAAGGTTAGCAAAATTTGTTTTAATTATAAAACATAACCCTTAGCATTTTCGACAACTTGCTAGCAAACCTGGCTTGTAGTTTCATTTAGTTAGCTGACTTGCTAGCAAAATTTGGATAATGAATGCAATTTACACAACACAGTAGTTAGCATGTTAGCTAACTTTTTTTTTAAGCAAACTTGGCTAAATTGCTTTGGCTACATAAAATAATAGTTAGCATTGCAGCTACCTTGCTAGCTACTGGTATTAGTTACATAAAAGTTAGCATGTTTGCTAAATCATTATCCACCTAATAATTAGCACTGCAACTAACTTGCTAGAGAACCCGGCTACTTGCTTTAACTACAAGCATGTAATTAGCATAATTTTAATTAATGTTTGCTATCATTGTAGCCTGCTCTTAAATAACTTTATCAAACCTGGCTATTGGTATTAGTTCCATAACATAGTTAGCATGTTTGCTGTTAGATAACATTCTAGCAGGTTTCAGTTACACAATATATTAGTTAGCATTGCGGCTAACTTGCTAGCAAACCTGGCCTATGGTTTTATTTACACATAACATAACCTGGTCTTAGCTAACTTTCTAGCTAATTGTTCTAGCAATTATGCTGAGTCACTAGTGAACATGGTTGCACAATAATTACACAAATGTAGTTTTTAACTTTTGATCAAATCTAGCTACTGGTTTTAATTACACAACACAATAGTTAGTGTGTTTGCCAACTTGCTAGCAAACCTGTCTGCTTGTTTTAGTTACAAAACATTAGCGTTAACATGTTCTAGCAAATTTTGGCTGTTGGTTTTAGCTACAAAATATAATAGTAGTGCTCATTAGTGTCAGCTAGCTTGCTTACAAACTTGGTTAATTGTTTTAAATCACACAAGTCTGTTTGCTAGCTTGCTAGTAATTACATGGTATATATAATTGTATCTTAGCCTGAAATTCGTTAGCTTCTTAGAGAGTACATAACATTACAGATCAGATTAGATTTTCCAGAACGATCTTTTAACATGTGATTTTACACACGACAAATGAAACGTGTTAATTTTAGCAGCTAAACCGCTATTTAAAGACTCACTTTATAAACCGTTAAACTGATGATTAAGTGGACATGAAATGTTTGGAGACGAAAGTCAAGCTTCAGTCTTTAAAACTGGGACTGGAAAAACCCGATGTTCCCGAAAACCACGAGACTTCAGTCCAAGTGCTAAATCACATTATGGCACAAAAAAAAAAAAAAAAAAAAAAAAAAATTAACCTCACTGATCATGCAATCAGATATAAGAGCAAATCCCTGATTCTTGTAAATGTAGCTGATTTAATAGCACCATGTGTTCGATATAATACATGTCCCTACATTCCTGAGTTTATTTAATTTCTCTTGGAATTGTGACGCAGCAAACAAGCTAGCAAAAGTGTCTCATGAAAGGAAAAAGTCCACCAGCTGTCTGACGCTGAGTTACAGCAGAGGCTCGGCTCGACTCGGCTAGTCAGCGATCTGCGAGATGGAGATTTGATGGCGGTATGAGCGTGAAAGTGTACCGATGACGAGGCGAGAGTGCTGGACTAAAGGACTAAAGTGCCGCTGCATCGCTCTCTTTAGGCAGAGATGAAGCCAGCGATAAAACCCACTGCACCACTATCGGCAGATAGAATGGCATTGTGGGTAATGCAGGTGGCCAAAGTGTTCATGATACACATCACATATTGATTATAAATAAGTTGTTCAGGGTGAAGTTTTCCTTCAAGTTCTTCAGGAGGATACAATTAGGATACGTGCTGAAATGCACCGCCCTCTTTTCTCGAACAGCCGACAGTGCAGCGACTTCACACGCCTCCTCGATGGGATGAGGCTATTTAACACGTACTTCACAATTAAAATCACGTCGACGTGCTACATATTCGACGTTTTATCTCACATGAACGTGAAGCTGGATCAGCTGATGTTGTGTTTCACCGCAGAAACCAGGACATGATCTTTAAACCAGAACTTTTAAATAAAACACACGGTAGCCTCACCTGAAGGCTGTACAGGAAGTGGAAATCGCTCTTCTGTGCTGCTGCTTCCTTCACGGCGTGTGCCAGCTCCACGGCGCCACGTCCGCCCCGCCCCCAGTGATGACACGGCACGGCCGCCGACGCCCCTGAAGCCTCGGCTATACGACACACCAGCTCCATCTCGGCCTCCGTGTCAGTCCTTTAGAAATAAAAAAAAAAAACAGAGATAAAGGTGTGGTTGGATTCTTCATTCTGATTGGTCAGAAGATGTTGATTAGTTTCCTATAACAGCAGCTCTGACAGTAATGCAGCTGCAAATCACAGGTTTATATTAATGTGCTGGTTCTATTACGTTATCGTTTAGAAAGTAATATCTCATTCGCAGGCGGAAGCTCCACATAAACTGATTAAAAAAAATCGTTGATATGGTCTTACAAGTTTTCTGTAAGATGTTTATTTAACATTTATGGAAGGAGTCTCCAGTTTCAGCACTTTGTATTGGTCAGAGGTAAAACTGTAACTAAATTTTCCGACATCTTCAGGACAGGAGTTTACGCTTCTTTGTGGTTTCATTGTGACATGACATGCTGCGTTTTTTGACTTCAAGAGAACTAACATTTCACGGACATTCCATAACATTAAATGTAATTATAAATGGATAAAAAGTATGATGTATCCTTTTTTTAAAATAAACTAAAATTGTAATTGTTGTCAAATTGCTGTCGTATAAGAGGAATAAAACACTTCAGGATGCGCTGTTATGGGAAAATAATCAACTTCAGGACAGGAAAAGCGACTCTGCTTCATCACACCACACTGTCGCTGATTATTTTCCTACCATAGCACAACGCCGAGTGTTTTATTCCTTACTGAAGGCTAGCTTATTTCTAATTCCATGTTTTTAGGGCATCATAAGCTACTAGGACATGTCACCAGTTTATTTATTTGAGCAATTATTGGCAATTTTTATAGTATTTTTATGAATGAATGAGTTAAACAGGATGTTAAAACTTCACCATGAAAAAAATGATAATTAACAGCAACACATAATGCTGTCATTACTGTCACTGTAGTCCTTACTAACACATTCATAAGCATGGGATAAAACCTTTATACAGTAATACCGGAGGATTTAACTTTGTTCATGCCAAAACCTGTGAGACGGCAAAATAGTTTATTAAGTGTATTACTTTAAAACCATCCAGTTAGGATTATGGGTCCTTACTTAAAGGTGTTGAGAGCCACCACTACGGGAACTCCAAACAGACGAGCGATCTGGATCTGTTTCTTCAGATTGCTGCAGCCTTCGGAGACCAACTTTAGATTCTGAACAAGAAAAGATATGAGAGGTTTAAAAAAAGATACATTCATAAGTCACGAGCGCAAAATGGAAAAATCCGAGTCTGTCAGACGCCGAACAACTCAATGCAGTTGATGTTAAACTGGTAGCTATATAGTTTATTATTTGTTAGGCTTTTTAGCACCAGCCCAAAACTAAACCCTATAACGCTGTGCGTAACAAATCTGACACGCCCATTTGGTGGGCTCTCGTATCATTATCTATATACCTGAGATCACCTATAACGTGTTGTATTATAGTCAGCATGTGTTCAGAGCCCTCTAGCAAGTCTTCAGTGAAATAAATTTATGCTACGTGATGTAATAGATGTGCTTTATTTTCCAGTGAAAAATATAAGAATTCATTATTTTATAATTACAATAACAGTATTAGACCAAAGTGCAATGTTTTATTTATTATTGTGCTTTTGGAGGAAAAAGAGGTTTACTGTCCTGGCAGCATTGACTGGAAATGCATTTTTTGTGTTTAATCTGATATACAGGTGGAATAAACTAAACACACCTTGGGAAAATTGTAAATGGGGAAAAATAACAACTCCAAAAGCCTGATGTATGAAATATGATACAACGACAACAACAAGAAAAAAAAACTGAATTTTTGATGTTTTTTTTTATGAGCCAGAGTTTATGTTAAAAAGCAAACCTTGGACGCCAAATAGGTCTAGTTCGACTGACTATATTAGGGTAAGGGAGGAATTTTTTTTTTTTTTTTGCTGAATCGCCAGTTTAACCGATTTAGGCTCAGTTCTGAGGTGAGGTTAACACTGTTGGAGTAAACTGCTCTCTGTCTGGAGTGAAAGAGCCACAGATCTGTGATTTAAATAATCAAAGAACCAGGATTAATTACTAATAATCTTGAATATCCTGAACCAACCAGTCTAATGGAATTCCTCAAAGAAGTTCACCAGGAACCAAGGAGTTTTTTACATCTTCTGCATGAACCATCTGTAGCCCCACCCCGAAGCAACTTCAGGTTAAAGGGACAGTCCGAGACAGAACCCATGACCTCAAGCCATAGCCAGGTCTTGTGACCACCACGCCGCCACCACCCGCTGTCCCCTTTTAACCATGTGCCTTCATCAAAAGAGGAGTCCATTCAAGGACAGATGTCCTGTGCTGGTGGTGGAAAAGGGTCACCTCCTCCTCCCATGAGGCCTTCCGGGAGGAACTTCCTGCTCCGCTTTACAGCTCGAGTGTCCCTCGATGCACAGAGCCAGATGGGATCCTCCAGATCCCAGGATACTGGCATGGTGCCTTCTGCTTCTTATTAAAGAACCGCACAATTAGCTTAAGCACTCGAGTTATTTGCTCAGCTGAGGCTGCTTTAGGGAGGTTGATAGAAAGCAGATGCAGCATCTCTCGGCCATTACAGCTCCCACCGGGCTGCAGCCTCCACCTTCAACAAAACCAGGTTATATTTATGCTGTTGAATCAATCACTTCAAACCATGTTACGGGGGAGAAGAGTAGGGGAGGTCTGGAGGCGGTCAAACAGTCATTTACACACTTCTATCCAATTCTTTATTATTCTCAAGGAACCTCCTGATGGCACGTAAAAATGTCCACCTCAATAGTTCCTTGTCAGCATCACCTACTGTGGTGCGGTTACTAAAAGATTTGCTGCAGAGTCGGTCCAGGAGCTAAAATCAGCCCTGGTTCCTCTGGTAGAAACACACAGCTAACGTTCCTGAAAATTCTCCTTGGTTCATGAAACTGAACCTCTGCCTAGAGTTCCTCAGAAAAAAAAAAGAAAAAAAATCTGTAAAAGCTCCTCTATGGAAACATGGTGAGGCCAATCAGCATACAATACATGTCTTTGGACCAGGGGAGGAAACCGGAGAACCTGGAGGAAACCCCCAAAGCATGGGGAGAACATACAAACTCCACGCACACAAGGCGAAGGCGGGAATCAAACCCTCAGCCCCGGAGATGCGAGGCAAATATGCTAACCACTAAGCCACCGTGCTCCCCACAGGGGGGTTTATAAGATACTTAATGGAACAATATTGTCATTTAATGGATTAAGGACAGTTAACCAGGACAACCTGAAGTGCAAGATTTTGCCAAAAACAAAAAAATCGATTCCAGGAAGAACGTAACTTACACCAAAGCGTGATGATATGGAAAAATTACATACTTTGATGTAATTCATGCCAACGTCAAGAAAGATGGAGTAGAAATGCAACGTCCAGAGCTGTGCAGTTCAGAATTCAGTGCTAACAATCTAAAGAAACCAGATGTTACGGCTAGCATAAAGTTAGCTACGATGAAAATGTTCAAACGTAGCACTGTAGGATATGTTGGATAAAGTGATAAATATTTCCAAACATATGTGATGTGGTTTTATCACATACATATTTGCTTCGAAGTCAAAGTTCTGAATTTTTTTTCTGCACATCACCAGCAATTTGAGACTAAAACGATACAAATGTACATGTTCAGCTATTTAAACGACACGCACTGACCTTCATCTTTCCACTGCGCAAAGTATTGCTCACAAAATCCGCAGACACGCCCTCTTCCCTTTCAGAATTCAAATCCGATCTTAAAACCAAACTTTACATGCTGACATCAGATCAGGATCAATAGGTGACACATCTGTCACAAATGTTTTGCTTAGTGTTGTTTTGTGTGGTTTTTTTTTATGCTAAATCTATTCGATATACAACAGTTTGTTCAACGCACATGCTTTTAAATGTGCTTTATAAATAAATCTTACATCCCTACTGAGCATAACATCTCTGTATCTCCGTGTATTTCCTGATTGATGCCAGCAAAACTGTCCCTGTGATTGTGGCCGCAGCTGTTGTCTCATATTTTAATCATCAACTCTGACATGGATGTGCTAAATAAATACCACCACCACTAAATACCTAAAATTCTTACAGGATTCAAAGCATGACACGGGTGTAACCTAATGAAGTGTTTACCTCCTCAGTGTATTCTTTTGGGAGCGGCACTCCTGCTGTTACCTGTGAAAGAAAACACACCATTTTACCTACTGGGAATAAATCCACTGTATGAAATTCTGCTATGATTGGGATTGATTTACAAATATGTTGTACATAACGGATTTCCATGTAGAACGATCAGCAGGTAGACGGATAAGGAAAACATTACTTAGGCTACTTAAGCATAATGAAAATGCATTGTATGAACACAAACAGGAAGTGATGGCGATGAGGGAAAGTTATAACGTCTGTGAAGCGTCACAGTTTTAACCGTTTTTTTTTTATTTATATGGCAGACTTTAGCAAGGTTGATCTGACACTAAGTAGACTTCTTATTCTTTGCCTCTTTCATTTGCATTAAGTGAAACTTCTCCTCAACTTTGTCTCGTCATCCAACAGAGAGGAAGTCGTTCATTTTCAGTGGAGAATCACGCGAGGATAACTTTCAGATTCAAACAAAGAATGATGCTTAGCGAATGTTTTGATTTTATTAGGCTACTACTCTGATGTTTGTGGAATCAGCAAAAACACCAAAAACGAACATCAAAAGCCTGTGTATTCGTGTACAGCGTCTGTATAGTGAATAGTGCATCTTCTATTTATTCATATTAATGAACGTTATTTATTCCATGACCAGGTTTGCCAAATGCTGCATACTGCAGATACTGAACACCACTATTAACATGTTTCCCACGAAAAGACAGAGAAAAAGACGAAAAAATACATTTATAATACTTCAGAAACATTTCAATTCTTTCCACGTGGTGGTTTCTGAGGTGTAAGTTTTGATGTGTAGGTTTTGAGGTGTAGGTTTTGAGGTGTAGGTTTTGAGGTGTAGGTTTTGCCCGAAACCTGGCAACCCTCCACATGAGCTTTTGCGAGCTGTCCTTTAAAACTCAACCATAAAGTAAACCTGTCACATGCCTTTTTTTTTTTTTTGTTTTGTCCTGTTGGAACAGGTCGAAGCTTTCTGGCAAACATTCTTAAAGCTAAAACAAAAACAGCATCAAAAACCCCAAACACTCCACCTATAGTTCGTATCCATTTTCATATTCATTTAGTATTCGGGTTACATCCCGAGCGCAAACGTGTGTGATCGCCACATCTTGTTAACGTGGGCTCGTAAGGGTTTCCTTCCTTTAAACTGATAAACATGGTTAAAGTTACTGAGAAAGAGCGCCCCCTTGTGGAAAATCATTAGCCTGTTAACTGTAAGTACAGTATGCGAGCGAGTAAATACGCTTCTCGCGTAGATACGAATGACAAAGATGTCCGTCTTACATTGGGACCTCCTCCGTGCATCTTCAGAGCCCTGATGGTGGCGACCAACACCACGACGTCAGGCTTCAGTCCGGAGGCACGGCATTTAATGTTGAAGAACTTCTCCATGCCGATGTCTGCTCCGAAACCTGCCTCCGTCACTGAGAGAGAGAGAGAGAGAGAGAGAGAGAGAGAGAGAGAGAGAGAGAGAGAGAAGCTATCTTGAATAAATGAATAAAAGAGAACTAAGTATGCAGAGTTTTAATTTTAAAATTATATCATGATATAAAGTTTATATCTTTACCCCTTGTGTGTATATGTGTGTGTGTGTATATGTGTGTGTGTGTGTGTATATGTGTGTATATTACTGTATCATTCCTTCAGTGACTGTATTTGTCTTGAATGTTCACACATCAGTGTATGAAACTTATGAGTCCATGTGATTTCACTCATAACCAGACTCCATGGATAGACACAAAACAATTGTGTGTGTGTGTGTGTGTGTGTGTGTGTGTGTGTGTGTGTGTGTGTGTGTGTGGTATTTCCACATACCCTGCACCCACAATGCCCTTCGGGTTTCCTGCACTATTTCCCAGGCTCTGAAGCAGGATGGGAATGTAGTAGAGGGGCAGGAATTTGGGGACTCATGTTTTTATTTCCAAAGAAGAGCTCTGGTCCTGAATGTGTGTGTTTGTGTGTTTGTGTGTGTGTGTGTGTGTGTGTGTGTGTGTATAATGATCAAGGCCTGGTATCATGTTTTGAACTGAAGTAACCCTTTACACTATGGCTACTCTCACCCCGGTGTCTGCCATCAACTCAAACCTTAGACAAGAAATGAGCATTTATTTTGGCTAGAGCTGTTTGTGTGTGTGTGTGTGTGTGTGTGTGTGTGTGTACACATCAGATGAGTTATTAATGTGAATAAATTGGCTAGTTGTATGTTCGTGTTAAAAGACATGAAAAGAATAAGTGCGTGCACACTGGTATGTTAAAGAGGCACAGAGGGAGAAATTCTTTATCTACGCTCCGTTTATTAAGACCTCAGATGATGAAACTAAACACACAAAACCCCGAGCAACACAACCCCACTGTTATAAAGCTTTTCCTTATCTAGAAGAGAGGGCTGAATTCTTGGCCTTGACCACAACAGCTGTGTGTTTGTGTGTGTGTGTGTGTGTGTGTGTGTGTGTGTGTGTGTGTGTGTGTGTGTGTGAAAGACAGAGAAAAAAAACTCCCCAGTGAAACTTTTTTAGGAGAAATAGTCGGTTTTGGCACCATGTTGTCCAAACGCAAGGCTCACGGCAGGACTCGGCACCGAGTCACGCAGTCAACAAAGCAGAAAATACGGCGGTTTTACAGGAATTTCCCCACATTTACTGTCCGCACAGTCCAGCGGATGTTTGTTAACGCCACCGCGTGTTGGTTTCCATTCAGGTCACGAACTGAAGCTCGACAAAACCTACATTGTGTTTGTTTTTTATTAGCGTGACCGTTTGCTGCTTTTAACAACATGATACTGTATTCATCTATCAATTATTACAGACTGCAATAAAACACTCAGAGTAGTGCTGTTATGGGAAACTAATCAACAACAAGATGAAGTTACTGTTACAACCCACAAGTTGATTATTTTCCTAGAACAGCATGTTCTGAACTGTCTAACAACCTACGCAACAGAAATGTGCAGTTTTCTATTTATTTTTTAACAAAAAAGACATCATTTTATCCATTTACAGTTACAGCTAATGTTGTGGAAAGTCGACAAAACAATTTATTTCCTGTTTTCACTTGCGTTATAGCAGCTGTAAAAGATCGTCCCCTCAAATAGCTTTTATTTCTCTCTCGAAGTTAATAAGCCTATTATGGAAATATTTACACATATATTTATGCAATATGCAATATTTACATATTCATGGGGCAAAAAAGCACAGTACAATGTTCTGATTTTATTGCCTAATGCATGCATAAGCACGCACACACATTTCCTAAAATTATTCTTGCTGTGAATAAATACATAACTTAAACATTACTGTCATATATTTATAAATTGTGTCGATTTACTCAGTCGTACATAATTTAAAACCTCAATTTCGACAAGCATCATCCGAGTCACTAAATACTGCACTGTGTATGATGTACATTGTGTTATATCCTACGTATCCTATTAAGATTTATTAAAATACATTCTTTTTCCCTCATTTTTATTATTATTTTTCCTTCCCCAATAATCGCATGTCGTTAGAGCAGTTCGAGTGTCCATTACACCGACATTCTGTAAAGTCAGAATCAGGTGTTCACACTTTTCTCTCCTCCAAATCCACCTTCAAAAACAAAATACCTGAGCATCAGGTAACACACACACACTCCTTTATCTCCTTGTTCACTGCTATTCTGCGAAACTCAACTCAAGTCCCCACATTCCTGTTGTCTGTCAAAGCTCACGGTGCGAGAAATGCCTGAGCTCCAAACCTCTAAAGAAGCTCAATTTACACTGTTTGCCCACTGACTCCAAACGCAGTCAATCAGCCGAGACGTATTCGCCGTCTGTTTCCGTTTCCTTCGGTTCCTCCAGATTTGCGCTGGATCTACGAGGCTACCGTAGCTAAGAAAGCAAAGCCCGTCTTGCTTCAAAGCACGCCTGGTTCTTTAGCGATGTCACCGAAATGCCGAACTGGTTTAAAACACAGTGTCATGTGCTGGGCATGTGACAAAAATATCATAATCACGATCATATCATTTCTCGTGCTGTGATATATACACGTGAGCTAACACACCGCCAGCAAAACAACAGTGCTGCGTTTTTTTATTTAAAAAAAAATTGTCTGTAATGTCTGCAAAAATAAATGACTTTAACATGAAAAGGATAAAACATAAATGTAATAAATTCTAATTATTAATAAAAACTATTTTAAAGGTTCAGTACAAGGTTCTACCACCAAATCTGCATCTAATCAGGTTGTAATTGCTATAAAAAAAAAAAAAGGTTGAAAAAAAGATAATGATACTTGTGATATCAGGAAAGTGTATTGTGACATAATTTATCACAATATCGATATTATAGTCATATCGCCCCCAGCCCTGTCATCTTTAAACAAAGTGAACAAAACCTCAGCACGTGCCTGAACGCTGGATTGTTATCGGGACGGCCATCTTGGATTTCGGACAGTCGTATTTTTTTCCTCGAGGCTAGTTCGAAACCAAAAAGCTCGACATTATCTTTCACTCTGAAGTCAATTTTTCAGTCAGTCTGTTTACACAGAGGTAAAAAATGGAAGTTGTGATAGTGTCTGATAAAGAGGAATAAACCAAGATCTACGTTTATAGCGTAAATACGGAGCACATCGTCTATTATATATATAGATAATCAATTATTATCTGCCAATAGATTAAGACAGGTTTAAGCTGAAATGAGTAAATATGGCTACGAATAGGCTTCATGATGTTATATTTGTTATAATAATCTCCTGATGAGGAATATGATCAAACTTTGCCTTTATTCACTTTCTGAATCATCTTTTTTTTTTTTTTTGCAGCCACGACTGCACCGAGATTCCTTATCTTTCCTTTGTGTGTTTGCTTTATCTGTGCCTGAGTTCAGGCGAGTGTTGTGAACTTTCCCTCACCCACATAGCCGTCCTCTCCGACCAGTTTGAGAGCCAGCTGGTCCGCCAGCACTGACGAGTTTCCGTGGGCGATGTTGGCGAACGGTCCGGCATGCACAAACACCGGCGTTCCCTGAAACGCAGAACAAAAACACATAAGCGCAAACAAAAAAAAAAAAACCCGCTAAACTCATCATGGACCTCATTCAACATGGAGGCAAAAAGCCACAATGAGACACGTTAACACATGTTTATATTTCAAAATTTTATGTGTTTAGTGACTGTGGTGCAGAGACTCGGCTCGGCCAGTCAGCGATGTACGAGATGACGAGCGTGTCTGAGGAATTAGCATGAAAGTTGATGCTTTGGGAGCTGATCTGTTTGCTAGTGTATAGATGAGAGAGCTGGACAGACTGAAGGATTAAAGTGCCGCTGCATCACCAGAGATGAAGTTAAGGCTAATCCCACTGCACCACTATCACAGCAGGGAGAATGGCACTGGGGGTAACGTAGGAAGCCGTTACCTGATAAAACTGAGAATTTCATTATGAAAGTAAATCTTGGATGCAGTTGAAGATCATGTGGTAATTCTAAAGATTAATATGCAGGCCATTCAGAGTGGATTTGTCCTTTAAATCTTTGGAATATGTGTCCGTGTTGCTCAATCGTCCAGCTGTTGAGCCTCAAAACATGGAAAACTTGATTCCGTCCTATCAGCCGGTTGCGGTCTGAACAGCTGCGATTTGAACCAAGAGCCCTGTGGTTCAAGGTTCACTTCCACAAAGCAGCATGTCACCGAGAGCACGGTGCTTGAAGAGAGGACAGGAAGGACAACGAGAGGACAGGGGGATGGAAAAGCAAGCAGACGGGTGGTGAAGTCACACGAATTAAGGAAAAGGACAGAAACTCAGTCGGACAACCGGGGTGACGAGTTCTCTTCATGCCAGGATGGAGACACAAACAGACGTCATCTTAAATGTAATAAATGTTTTTCTTCCCTGTAAGTTATAAAAAAAAAAATTTGAGTGCACAGACTGGTCATGGTTTTTTTTTTGTTTTTTTTTAAAAGAAAAAAGCAACTGGAAAGCAAAAAAATTCTACTGGAAAATCACTGCTGAACAAGTAACAAGCAAGTGTTATTACATCATAAAAATCAGAGCAAATCAGGTTTAAATATGCAAATGTAGGTCTTCTAACATGTTGCTCATGTTGTGTTATTACACCAGATTACCACAAGAAAGGGGCAGGGCATATACGGTGTTTTTCAAGTTATATATTCGTAAAAAAAATCCAGTTTCTGCAAGGGGGGCGGGGCACATAGGATTGGAAGTGGATTCCAATTTACATATTCATTCTTTAATTAAAAATAAATAAATTTCCGTCAAGGGGCGGGGCTCGTAAGACTGGGGATTTTCCAATTTGTATATTTATTATAAAAAATCCAGTTTCAACTAGGGGCGGGACTTGCAGGATTGGGGCTTTTGCTATTTCTATATTTACGTTTTAATAATCCAGTTTCGACAAGGGGCGGGGCATGTCGGATTGGGCTTTTCCAATTTACATATTCATAACAGTTTCGACAAGGGGCGGGGCATGTCGGATTGGCGACGTCTTTAATTTCTATATCCACAGAAATCAGATTTTCTTGATAACAGTATAGAGCAGGTACTCTTGAGGGCATTTTCAATTTGCATGTTTATAAAGTCCAGATATCTTGATTACAGGTGGGGCGTATAGGTTTGAGTTTCCCAGATGCATAATTAAACCAAACAAACAAACAAACAAACAAACAAACAATGTGGGCGTGGATCATGGACGGGGTTCTAATTCTGGAATATTCTAGATCACAGATTTCCTAATAGGTTTAAGGGTATTTGCATATTCATATAATCCAAATATGCTAAGACACTTGATGAGGTGTGCAGATTTGGGCGTGTTTCTGATTTGCATATTCATAAAATCTCGTTTTCTTGGTTATGGGTGGTGAGGAGCTGAGGCGTTTTCCCAACTCTAGAGAATTCTAAAATCCAGATTTCTTGATAAGGAAAACAGTATTTGTATATTCGTAGGATTGGTATATCCGTATACGAAATATATTGTTGTGGCAGCTGTTTTTGAGTTTTAGGGATGTTTCCGAATTAAATATTCATAGAAGCGTAATATTCTTTATGTTAAGAAAGGAGTGTGAAGGTTTAGGGGTGTTTTAAAATTTGCATATTTAGAATCCAGATATGATGAGGGGCGGGGCCTGTACACACTCATAATCACATCCACATTTTGTATAATGACATCTGTCACACCAAATAAGTTTTAGCTGCCTGGAAACGTCTGATTTTTTTTTTTTGTAAGTGCTACGCTTCGGTTACTAGTTACAGCATTATTTGGCATAATTCTTAATGTTGTCATATAAACATTTGTATTTATTTTATTCAGGAAAAAGTTGTGTCATTCTTTGGCAGCAGACAGTGCCATGCTTTTTTTTTTTTTTTGCCTGATTAACGTGAAATGTTCGGGGATATGAAATGCTTGATTAAAAGTTCAAGGTGAATTTTTTTTTTTTTTTTTCACGAAACATACAAAACAAAAAAGATGAGATTCTCAGTGGAAAGACAGCGACAAAATTTCCATTTCTATCAAAATGACCTCCAGGAAAAAGTAAGTACAGGAAGTTAAAAAAAAAAACCAAAAAAAAAACCAGCATGTTCAACAGGAAATAAAGTTAGGCCACCTCTGCTCTTCTGCTCTGTGAGGAGAAAAGATGAGATCGCACAGTCAGAGAAAACAGGAAGACGGAGACGAGCAGATGCTATCGCCGTTCACTGGTTTAAAAAAAAAAAAAAAAAAAGGAGGCCACCGCGTACACGCATCCTCACACTTATCTTTTAGCTCTGTCTCACACAACACACACACACACACACACACACACACACACAAGTCCCTTTTCCTTTCTATCCATCACACACACATGGATCCATCTGAGAAAACATCATGTCTTCCATAACAGACACTCCAATCCCCAACATGCCGAGTAAACAAAATATTCCCATGATCCTCTGCTGCATGGTTCATCCTGATATGATTCCAGGCAGGAAAGGTTTCACACAACAGGACTGAAGGGTTTCCTCTCCGAAAACACACACACACACACACACACACACACACCCACACACACACCAAATGTTTCACTTATACCACAGCGCTGCTGAATTCTGGATTCTGATTGGTCAGAAGGTGTTGATTAATTCTCTGTAACAGCAGCTCTGACAGCAGTGCAGCTGCAAATCACAGGCTTATATTAATGTACTGGTATTAATATGCTATCGTTTCTATAGTAACAGCTCATTACAAGGTCGTGGTGAAGTTTTCCGTAAGGAGGTGTTTATTTAACATTTATGGAAGGAGTCTCCAGTATCAGTGCTTTTATCAATTTTCTAAGTAAATATCACACAGATATTATATGGAAGTGGTTGATTTCCTGAATGATTCTCTGACGCCTTTCTGTAGGTGTGGTCTACGATGTCATTACGTCATAACCTATGCAGTGAGCATCTATAGTGTATAGTGAATATGACTCCGTTAGAGATTTGGCCTTACCTGTAGCTGCTGAAATGTCAAATTGAATAAAATCAAATGTAAAATTCTGGCAAAATTAATCTTTCATTTCAACGTTTAAAGGAATAGCTCAGGTCATTACAGCCAAATTCTTTTCTAAAGTTTATTTCCAGTTCTCCTATTCGATATGGATGCGGAGGCACACTCGCACAGCTGTAAGACAAAAGCCAGATGCGTGTCCATGTGTGTGTGTGTGTGTGTGTGTGTGTGTTCTGTATTCCCATTGCTCATATAACTTCTGCACCAATGAGACTATCAGATTTTGCAGTTTCTTTCAAAACTGTACCTTTACAGGTCATACGTGCTTTCCCTGTGTGTGTGTGTGCGGGTGTGTGTGGGTGTGTGTGTGTGTGTGTGTGTGTGTGTGTGTGTGTGTGTGTGTGTGTGTGTGTGTGTGTGTGTGTGTGTGTGGGTGTGTGAGAGAGAGAACGTAAAGACAGAGGCAGGAAAGGAAAGTCAAACCTCGAGCGTCTGCATCAGGGTGGGTTTGATGGCATCTTTCATCAGCACAGCCAGAGCTCCGGTTACGCCCTACAGCAAAAACAGTGAAAACCGAGGATGAAGAATCGTCAAAATACTCTACAAGCGAGAAAAATCAAACACACACACACACACACACACACACACACACACACACACACACACAATCCCCTTCACATACGAGATCATCAGCTGTTACTGGCTGCCCGCTCCTGCTGCTGCCCACCACCATGCGGCCCAGACGGCTCTTCATATCAGCCAGACCGTCAGTCAGAGCCAGAATCGCCATGATCTCACTCGCCACCGCGATATCAAACTGAGTCTGAGAGAGAAAAACAGAGTGCACACACACACACACACACACACACACACACACACACACACACACACACAATCAGTTTTGTACAATACAATACAATATAATGAAGTAATAAGACTTGGTGTAAGAAGGTCTTCTTATAATGACTCCTCAAGTCTGGATCCCTGTTTCAACAGTTGTTCAAAATTAACAACAAATTCTACACTATAAAAAAAAATATTCATAGTCCTTCAATGTTAAATTTTGTCTTAAATTTGTAGTCATTTGTACAGATTCATATATTAGATCTTAGATATTCTCTAGTCCTATTGGTCAGAAGGTGTTGAAGGTGAAGTTTCTATAACAGCAGCTCTGTTTATATTAGTACGCTCCACATACAGGATTTAAAAAAAAAAACAAAAACGTGTAACCGTTGATATGGTGAAGTTTTCTGTAAGGAGATGTTTACTTAACATTTATGGAAGGAGTCTCCAGTGTCAGCGCTTTGTAACAGTCAGAGGTAAAGCTGTAGCTATGTTTTCCGACATCTTCAGTACAGAGGGGTTTACGCTTTTTTCGGTTTCTCTATTTTCTCTGTTTTTTGTCTTATTAAACTTCCAGAGAGAAAAAAAAAAAAAAAGAGACAGGCTAGTGAGAAAACGGTTGTTTACAGCTGCTATAACGTAAGTGAGAACAGGACCTGACTTGTTTCTCAGACATTAAAAGTAAGGGGTGGTAACAGGGACTCTGCTTCGTCGTGTCGTTGATTACTTTACCATCTCCGCCACGACTGCGAGTGTTTTATTCCTTATTCACGAACCTGTTTTTCCACGGCTCCTTGACACAGAAAATGCAGTACGTGTGAGCTACACGTCTGTAAGCGGGTTGCCAGGTCTCGTCCTCTTTATCGTATACAGTAAACAGCTCAGACTTTTTCGGAGGCAGCTCGCCTCCAATAAACATCAGACTTGTAAAGCAGCCGAGTGAGAGAGCCGGACCACCTTAACGACGACTCCGGGAACGTGACAGTTATCAAAGTTCAACTATGACTAGGTACTAATCTTTTTTGATTTTAAGACTGTTTAACAGACTTTGTTTAAATTCAAGCATCTTCATATCTTACCAAATTAGGTAAGAGTTCAGATTCAAGCCTGTGATTTCTAAACGCACGGATTCTGTCAAATTTTAATGGGACGCCAAGATAATACACTCTCAAACACATTGCATTTCTACTCGCTCTTGTGTGTGTGTGTGTGTGTGTGTGTCAGTGCTTCAGGCAACTTCAGTGGAGAGTTGCTAAATGTAAGCATGTGCTTGGCCAGAGACAAGTGTTTGCAAGCAAACCGCAGCCCCTTTTTTCCCCTCCATTTTAAACATTTGCTTTCACTCAGACTGGTTCCCATTGAGGCGCACACTGTTTATTTGCGGGATTTGGCTTAGGGGCCATTATTTCTGACAGTCGCTGACCCGCTGCCAAGAGACAGAGATTGGGCGAACAAGCGGAGAGAATGACTCCGCTGTATGCATTTCGCCGAATTCGAGACGTTTCACAGGAACAGGGTGGAGTCGTGGCGCGAACACGTACCTGCCGGCTGTGGCCTTTCTCCGTGCTCGCCTGGCCGACCGTGATCTTCCTCAGGAAACGATCGTTGGTGTCCACCACTGCGGAAACGAGACATGAAAAATGGGCTCGGAATGTTGAAAGTTCAACAGAAATACAAGTCAACATAACTCTGGAGAGCTACTGTATGTTATTGTCAAAAAAAAAAATCCATTTTATTCATCTGGTGGTCACATTTGGGAGGTGTTCTGTCATCTAGGACAAAGTGGTGGTTTTCGAAGTCATGTCCACAAACCACAAGGACGGCTACGATTTCATTATTTTTTTTTTTAATGACTTTACCATTGTCGAAATCAATCACTATCCGAGTGATTACAGCTATGTATGTTATTACAATTATAAGCCTAACAGACTGATTGCTTGAAGGCTTAAGAACACAACAGTGTAGCTGATATTACTGATATAGCTCATATTATTAAAGTTTGTGTGTGTGTGTGTGTGTGTGTGTGTGTGTGTGTGTGTGTGTGTGTGTGTGTGTGTGTGTGTTTGGGGGGTGGGGGGTTCAATATTGTTAGCAAAATTCTTTACAGATAAAAACTGCAGAAGCTGTGAAACCCCTAAATTACTTGTGGTGCAACCAGTAGCCAACAGAAGCCACATAATTAGTTGAATCGTGCTGACCTGTGTCACATGACCTCACTATCTCAATTCAATTCAATTCATTTTTATTTGTATAGCGCTTTTTTTTACAAAGGTCATTGTCTCAAAGCAGCTTTACACAAACAAAAGTAAAGTGAAATGAGTGTGTGTGACGTCTCTGATGAGCAAGCAGGGTGACGGTGGCAAGGAAAATCTCCCTGAGATGGTGATAGGAAGGATGATCTCAAACGAACATCCCGCAAAGGCAAATTGTACTCACTATTAAAAAATGAATGCCATAAGCATATTGCACAGCCATGACTCTGCCTAAAGGAGGCCTTCCACCAAAATTGGTAAGTGTGTAAGGAGGATATTAGTCAGAGAATCAACCAAGATGGCGAGAGTAACTATCAGCTTGATGCTACCACCACCATGCTTCACTGTGATGGGTTACAGCCAATAGTAGCGTGTGGTGCCGAGGCAACAGCATGGACTACTTTGTGTAGATTCATGAAATTCGTTCCTGAAGTTTTATTAAAAACATTTTTTTTTTTTAATTATTAAAGTGATGCGTGTGTGTTAGATGCACTCATATAGCAACGATCAATAAAGCAAGTTAAGAATCTTTTAAAGAAAGAGTCGTCTCATCGCCTTCCTTCTCATTTGCAGAAAGTTAAACTCTGCACAATCTTTACACGTTGCTCACCCTGTCCACTTACATTCATCACTGAAGATGAATGACCTCAGGCTGTTTTTGTTGCACTGCATCATTGCCGGTGTGAACAGAGAGTTAGTGACCGAAGGTGATGCTACCTTCACTGATAACATACCAGTCTGACTTACATTTTAGCTGAGCAGATGAAAGTTAAGTGTCTTGCTCGGATGTCCCAACAATGAGCGGCTTAGCTGATACAAGGACTTGAACTCGTAACCTACACCATCACTAGCCCAAAGATAGACTAGATAAATTACAGAGACATCACATGTATTGTAAGTACAGCTTTAAAACAGACGTGGTGGTCTAGCATTCCAGTCACGACTGTGAACTACTCTCTTCTGAATGATGGAGTGGGAAAGTTTCCTTAGTCTAATCTGACAGAATAACAGAACAGACAGTATCAAAGTGCTTTTGGTAAAGTCTGTCCATTTGGCGGCCATCTTGGCAACACTCCCTGGCTGTTATTTCCAGTCATACAAGACCAGACTTCTATCTGCTTGAACGGGGAGAGATCTATAAACCAGAAACGGATTGATGAAATGATGTTTCAAACACAAATCTGAGAAAACTGCTCCTGAGTGGCACAACAGGAAAGCTGTCGTCTTATCGTCAAGAGATCGCACGTTCAAACCCCGATAAGGCCACACCCATCTGCGGCCGGGAGCCAAGGAAACAAAAATGGCGGTGCTTTCTGGGTGGGAGGGACATACTCCCCTGTCAATCAGAGCAACACTAGTGACCAATAAAAGATGATTGTCTCTTTTTCTTGGAGAGGTGAGACTTATCGTAGTATAATACAGCTGCCATATTGAGCATTGAGTGCTGTCTCCTTCATATTTTCAACACTGTAATGTGCTCCGTAATGGCTAAATAAAAAAAAAAAACAACAAAAAAAACGGTTAAACCTTTATTAATGGAATTCACCAAGTACCCTTACACTTCTAATTATAAGTGAGTTTGGAGTAAACATGTTTTCTGTTCTTGCCTCTGTACAGGGAGTCGTTAAAATTCTTTTCAGTGGTAATCACACATGCACTTCAGAAACCATAGATACTGATTAGGTGGAAAAATGCTGGCGTTTTCCTTTATGTTAGCAGTTAATACTGGCAGACTTGTGGAGTCAGCATCCAAAAATCCAGGGTGTGGCGTGCTAGAAAGCGTGGAGTTAGACGACTCAGCTGGAGCCGTCTAACAGCCAACACTCATCACACATATGGAGCTGGAGTGTGGAATAGATCTCACGTACAGCAAGCCAAGAGAGAAAGACCAAAACCCAAGAGCAACCATGCACACGAATTCCTTAAAACACTTAAATTTCTCCTCTTCTTTTTCCTGTCGCCAGCAGAATGGACAAGTGGTTCATAGAGCAGGCTCACTGTAAATCAAACACTCGAACCATCCAGGCTGGTGTCCCGTTCCTCCTCCTCTCACTGGATATGTTACATATAAGATCTGAGTTGATTACATTACGAGATCACATACTTCAAAACGTTTGCGCTGAATAAAGACGAGCAAACGGAAGACGGAGTCGAGTTCACAGAGAAACTTCTCCTGAGCTCAACATCACAATTAGAGTTTAGAAGAAAAAAGAAAATGGAGTGTTAAACAAATGAAAGAAAAAATGTCCTGGCGCCACATACACACACACCCACACCCATCCACCCACACACACACACTCACACACACACCCATCCATCCACCCACCCACACACACACACACACACACACACACACACACACACACACCCATCCACCCACACACACACACACACACACACACACACACCCATCCACCTACCCACACACACACACACACACATATACATACACACACAGAAAGTGAAAAGCTGGTCTTATTTTCAAAGTAAATATTTCACCAGTCGCTGAATAACAGGACTTGTGTTAAGTAAGGAATAAAACATGACAGTGTGTGCTGTCACCCGAAAACTCTTGTGGTTTATTCCTCTTACACCACAGCAATATGCCACAAATTACAATTTTCATTCATTTAAGAACACAGTATGTTTTATCTGATTGCCGTTACATTTAATCTTGTGGAACATCTAACATCCTCGCTTACGTTACAGCAGCTATAAACGGTCATTCCCTCACCAGCCTCTCTCTCTCTCTCTCTCTCTCTCTCTCTCTCTCTCTCTCTCTCTCTCTCGACGTTAACAAGACAAAAACACGCAGAAACTCATCTGTCCGTAAGACTTGCAGCTTCGCTTCTCACTATTACAAAGCTCTGACACTGGAGAATCCTTCCATAAATGCTAAACAAACATCTCCTTATGGAAAAATTCACCGTATCAACAACAATTACACTGTTTATGTGAAGCATGCACCATACAAGTGTCTGTGTACACTGTTACTATAGAAACGTTAACATGTTTGAATATGCGTATTAATAGGAAGCTGATTTGCAGCTGTGTTACTATCAGAGCTGACATCTGACCAATCAGAATGGAGAACTCCGCAGCGCTGCGGTATAAGCTAAAGACAACAGGTGGTCCCTGGTCCAGCAGTGTCCCGCACCTTAAACCAACCAGACCGTAACTCCGGGAAGCGCTAAGCGGTTGATCGTAAATACACCACTTCACCAGCAGATGTGGCGATTCTGCATGCATTTATCATTAACCGTTAAAAAAGTTCTCCATCCACTTCTGCCTTGCTCATTTTGTAAAAGCAGGAACTTAGAGGCTTTAGGGAAATTTCAGACACAAGCCAATCATCTATACCACATGGTTGAGCTCAAAATCGGAGAAGGGCTCCTGCGTATTTTCCGGGCTAATCCGTTCTCTCAGAGCTGGAAACAATCAGGTAAAACCTACAGCTCTCCAAAGCTCTCCTGAGGAATGCTGGTGGATTTGAGGCCACTTCAAGCTTTACTTCTTGGAAATCTTCAGTTCTTTACAATGCATGAGGGGGGCCTCAGGGAAAAGGAAGGGGCTGGTTGTTGCTCTGGTACTCAGGCACAAAGCAGGAGAGAATGACGAAAGAACATTCCAATGTCCATATATACCGGACCTGCGAGTGTAGACCTGCCAGCTCCAAGGAGGCCAGATCAAAGATCTAATACTGGGTTCACACTAAAAATACTGGGATTATTGGGATACCTCGACTGGGTAATGGTCAGGTTTATAGCATTCAAACGATATTTTTTTTTTTTTACGAGGATACACATGTTCATATGTACTGTGAGGGTCCTGAGATACAGGATGTGATGTTAAAAAAAAAAAAAAAAAAAAAAAAAAAATCAGTGGATTTGGTTCAGTTTGAAATTAGGATGAAGTTCATCCTAGAGAAAAAAAAACACAAATAAATACTTAAACATAATCATGAGGACTTACTCCTAACTGCCATTACGTCGTTTTTTTATTTCAAGGATTATTATTTTGTCACATATCAGTGATATCTACTGCAACCTTCTTGGGTTCAAAGGAAATACCAAATCCTCACTCAGTGAAAAAAACAAAAAAACTACCACCCAGCTTTGCTTACGTTCCCATGAACATATACACACATTACTGCTAATTCATCCCAAATGCAGCGGAGGTTTGCATCTATACAGATCTGACACAGTGTGTTAGTGCAGATGGTGTTCACCCAGAACCACCTATTTCCCCTTTCTGACGTTTCACACAGCTAATTCCGAAAGGGGTCATGAAGTGTTCGTAAACATTGATGGCGATGGTTCCTACCTCTCTGCCAAGTGACCTTCGCGGGGTCAAGGTCGAGCCGGACGAAGGCATTGACCTCCTCAGGTGTGAGGGTGTTGGGGGCGGATTTGTTGATTCCAAGACGCTGGGATGAAAGAAGAAAGGAGAAAGGGAGGGATATTATTAATATTTAACGAATACTGCAACATCCGAATCATGAAATAGTTCAGTGATAATCAAATTTACAGTTTGCCTAAAATGTAATCCATCAGCCATGACGTTTCTGTAGTTTTGCACTAAAGCTAACGTAGCTAATGAGTAATGGAAGTATAGCATAGCCAGAACGCCAGAAGTTCACATCTACTAATGTAGTGTAATCTACTATTTAAAAAAATAAATAAATAAATATTTTTCAACATCCGCATTTACTTCAGCCTTAACACTTTGAGAGGGGGCGGGGCCTAAGCGTCCAGTGTCACGCCAATCTGTGCTGAGGAAATAAAGTACACTGTTTGAGGCAGAAATGTATACGTTTTGTATACACTGACTGTATACAAATGACATTGACTTCATTTAGCTGCAACAGCCTTGTAGCTCTGGTGTACATCACACTCTGGACACCAGACATGTCTCAGATGATCAATGTTTTTTCAAGAGGGAAACTGTACAAACTTAATTTTTTCCCCACAGCATTCTTGCACAGCTCTCACAGTGCTCAGGAGCAAATGACTTAAATAATATTTAGTCAGATGATTCAGTTAAAGCAGCATGAAATGATTCCTTTAGAGCACCATCAGCTGAATTACTTAAAGCACCATGAGATGATTCACTTAAAGCATAGTCAAATGATTCAATTAAAACATATTCAGAAGAGTTGGTTAAAGAACCATCAGATGTTTCTGTTAAAGCACCATGAGATGATTCGGTTACAGTATCAACAGACGATTCGGATAAAGCACTAACAGATGATTCACTTAAAGCATAGTCAAATGATTCAATTAAAACATATTCAGAAGAGTTGGTTAAAGCACCATGAGATGATTCGGTTACAGTATCAACAGAAGATTTGGATAAAGCACCAACAGATGATTCATTTAAAGCATCCTCAGATGATTCAGTTAAAGCACCATGAGATGATTCAGTTAAAGCACCATGAGATGATTCATTTAAAGCACCATGAAAAGATTTGGATAAAGCACCAACAGATGATTCAGTTAAAGCGCCAACAGATGATTCATTTAAAGCATCATCAGATGATTCAGTTAAAGCACCATGAGATGATTCAGTTAAAGCACCATGAAAAGATTTGGATAAAGCACCAACAGATGATTCAGTTAAAGCACCATGAGATGATTCAGTTAAAGCACCATGACAAGATTCATTTAAAGCACCATGAAAAGATTTGGATAAAGCACCAACAGATGACTCAGTTAAAGCACCATGAGATGACTCAGTTAAAGCACCATAAGATGACTCAGTTAAAGCACCATGAGATGACTCAGTTAAAGCACCATGAGATGATTCAGTTACAGCACCAACAGACGATTCGGTTAAAGTGCCATGAGATGATTCGGTTAAAGCGCCATGAGATGATTCGGTTAAAGCACCATGAGATGATTCAGTTAAAGCATTTTATATGTGTATATACATATATAAACAATATCATGAATCTAGCTTTGTTCTAAAATGTCTTTACTGGAGAATTTCTTCAGAACACACACCTGTGTTGTATTATGAGAAATTGTGCCACATTTCATTTCTTGCTCTTGATCTCTGGCTCTTGGTTTCTGAGAACTGGTCAAATCTCAGCTGAGTTTAAATAAACTCTATGTTCTTGTGTATTTTCCTAAGCCTCTTGTCCGTGTAATCAACCTTATGACGCTAAATACCTTTAAGGAGAGTAAGAGAGGAAGGCAACGTGCAAACCGAACTGGACACAAGCGAATGTAGAGCGTCGGTGTGAAGCGGGGCCTCGTGATGGGAGTTTGGAGTTGGGTTATTGGGACTCCTAGTGGAGGAAGCAGAGCACTGCACTTACTGTACGCCCTCTCAAGATAAACTAAAGCCTTGGAGAATGACTGCTGTGTGTGGGCGAAAGTGCCTGCGTCTTCAAATAATGCTACAGGTTCTTCAATATAGGTCACTGGGATTTTTATGGTCATCATTCACCTCGGGTAAGAACTGATTCAGGCCTGGTAAGTCTCGAAAAATGCTGGAACATCCTCGTTTACACTCAAAACCTGGGAAAAACCTGGGAAAAACCTGGGATAAAACCTGGGACACTTGTGGACCAAGTCGATCTTATCGCTTGTAATTTGTCTCTTGTGGGCGTGTAGCGACCGCTACTCTTGACACTTGTGGGTCCGCACTACCCAGCTTCTAAAACTATCTAGTTAAACACAAATTAAATAACGCACTAAGCTTTGTGTTAATTGGGTGTTTGATTTACATGTTTATGTGCTCAGCTTCTTACTAGCGTCATTGACAAATTAGCAAAGCAAGCTAGCTGTACTAGCTACGTACACTCAGGTACCAGAGGCAACAACGATCTCTGGTACTTCCTTCCAAGCTTTATTTTATTTCATAATGTCTATATACACATTTGATGAAAGGTTGTACATGATAGGATAAGATGAAACCATTTTTTTTTTTGCATCAGACAGTAAATGGGAACTAATTGCAGGTAGGAACTAAAGCTGCGAGTGGAGAACTGAAGAAAAGTGACTTTTTGATTTGTCACTTTACCACGTCATACCTAATTTGCATAGAATCGAAACAATCTCATATCATATGTCGCTTTCTGAGCTGTCGCTGAAATTGGGGCTTGGTGACGGCCGCGTACAGAGAAAATGAATGATTGCTTTTCACTGCTAGCGTGAACGCGGGTTTAGGATTCCACTATCCTGTTTCACGCAGAAGAGAACAGGTTCCCTTCTGAGTCTCTGCGGTTTCTTCTTCATGTCGTCTCAGTGAGTTTTTCCTCACCTCTGTCATCCTCTGGCTTTATTATTCGAGATCTAAATCTACATCCGGATTTCTGTGAAGCTGCTTTGTGGCTGGATGTTTCATGAGGTAAAATGGTGGGGGGGAGAAGTAAGCAAATAACAAACTCTCTAGCACACAAGAGCAGACTGTCAAGTGCTAACAGGTCATTGTTCCAAAATGGTGAAATAAAGGATTAAGAAAGAGGGACAAAAGAGCAAAGTGCAGGAAAACAGAAGGAAAAACCCCACAGAGGTTAGGTTATCTGTAGGGATTGTGTAACTGAAGTGTCAGACAGGACTGTGGACTCACCCTCAATCGCCCCAGCTGGATGGCAGAGAAGCGTCTCACTCCATTAACTGATGGCACGAGTCTGTTATACAGGGCCTGAGAGAGAGAGAGAGAGAGAGAGAGAGAGAGGGAGGGTTAAAGTCTTCATTCGGGACAAAAATATCTACGCATCTAATGTGTATAATCTAGAGTCTCACAACAACTTATACTAGATTATCTAAAGGTCATAATTAATTTTTAATCAAAGTGCTGACACTGGAGACTCCTTCCATAAAAGTTAAACAAACATCTCCTTACACAACATCACAGCATCGACGATTTGTTAAATAACAGCTCACGTTTTAATCCATTCACGTGTAAGCTGTTACTATATAAACGATAACGTATTGGAACGAGCGCATTGATATAAACCTGTGATTTGCAGCTGCACTACTGTCGGAGCTGCTGTTGTAGAGAATCAATCAACACCTTCTGACCAATCAGGATCCAGAATCCAACAGTGCAGGTTTATTCAGTGCTAAACTGGAAGCTATACATATCTATTAGCGTGTTAGCCACATTCGCAGCTCCAGCGCCAAGCTGAAAAAACATCAGAAACTTCGGAACGTGTCTTAGCTGATGGCCTGCGTTTGACGTAAAGCTGAAAGGGTATGAATTTCATTTTCAGTCATTTTCAGTCTCTTTTAAAAAACAAAAAACAAAAAAACAAAAAAAAAAACGTTAAAATATTCAAGAATCACTTTAACATCTGAAAAGCGCCCTTTCAGAAATCTTCACACATTGAGTTTCAGTGATAATAAGTGACACCGTTATTATAAAATAGCAACAGTGTTCTTTCCAAAATGAATGTAGTGTACTTCATGCTACTTGAGTACCTTATCAGACTGGGTGGCTTCGTGCAGGATTCGGGCATCGATGGCTGCTGCCACCAGGTTATTAGCTGCTGTTATGGCGTGAATGTCACCGGTCAAGTGGAGATTAAACTGAGGACAGAGAAACACATCTGGATTTAGCTGAATCTGTTTAAAGGATTGTGAAACAGCTGGACGTTCATGTCCTGACCTCTGTTCTTAAACATTTTCTGAACCTTAAAATGCTAAGATCTTGATCAATCTATAGCACAAATATATTAGAGGTATAACACAACGTCACCATCGGTCTCTGTTCACTGCTATAAATATCTGTATCTGTATTCGGATTTACACCTGAAGTGGGTGTGGCTTTAAAAAGGCGTGAAGCCACGCGAGACACGTGAAGCCAGCCGAAACACATCTTTTCAAACTGCTGCTCTTGCTGCATCACAGGGCAGCGTAACGCACTCGGAGGAAAGCGCTATCCACCCTCTTCCGCATACACAAGCTCACAGACACCCACGATTGGCTAGCGTGGCTCTGATTGACAGGAGACAGAGAGTGTGTCATCTCTTGGCTCAGGGCTATGGATGACTGCGGCATCATCAGGATTCGAACTCGTGATCGCCCGACAATAATTAAATTATAAATATATTATTTATAATTAAATAAAATAATTCAAAATAATAAATATGTAAATAATAAATACCTTTCTGCTGCGCCACTAGGGAGTCTTGGGACTATTTTTTTTTTAAATCCCGCAGTTATTATTTATGTTTTTCCTGCCAGCAAAATTTCCTAACAAGTTTAGTCGGAACTATTTCACAAACATATAAACAATCTAGAGACTAGACCCGGACCAGAATGCTGGAAATGCATTGTTCACATTCACTTTAATGAATGTGGTATTTCTTTGTTTCATATCTGAAAGGCAGATTGTGTCCACGAGTTTCACATCTGACCGGTGCCTCATGTCTGCGGGTTTGATATCCGACCACTCCGTCACATCCACGAGTTTCATATACAAGTATGGATTTAAAAACCTTCCACTAGTGTGACTTTTTGCCCCAGTGCAATCAGATGAGACCCTTTCTCACAAGCTTTCTTGGGGGAAAAAAAAAAACCTATTAATAGCTGTGTTTGTATCTGTTTAGAACACATTATCTGTTCATTATCTGTTCATTATCCAATCGTTAAAATATATACTGTATATCATTTGTCTTACAGCTAGGACTAGCAGTGTTAAAGGTTATTAAGGCAAACAAAACTGATAAAACCGGCTTTGGGGGTAAAATTAAATGGCATGTCGCGGCTTTGCATAATTTCGTTGTTACTTATAGTTATTCGGAATTTATCTGCTGTATTTAAAGATTACAGCTGAATGCTGCTTGTGGAGTCCATTTTACGATTATGTCGTGCAAACCGTTTCAAAAAAGTGAAATTATAGACTCAACTGAAGGTTGGTGATGCAAAATCATTTTTTAGTATTGCACGTTTTTGACGTTTAGTCACATTAGGTGTGTGTGTGTGTGTATGTGTGTGTGTGTGTGTGTGTGAGAAAGCACACTGAAGCTCTATATAGTTCACAAAAACTCCACGCATGAGATTTCTCACCTCCTCCATAGGGATGACCTGAGCGTATCCTCCACCTGCTGCTCCACCTAGAAAAGAGAATTATACTCCTGGATAAATATACAGATATATAATTACAAAGACAGCTTGAGCGTAACACACACACACACACACACACACACACACAGACACACACACACACACACACTCACCTTTAACTCCGAACGTAGGACCCTGAGACGGCTGTCTGAGGCAGGCGAAGGAGTTGAGTTTGAGATGAGCCGAGAGAGCCTGGACCAGGCCAATCGTCACTGTGCTCTTCCCTTCACCAAGAGGAGTCGGAGTGATGCTACACACACACACACACACACACCACAAAAAAAAAAACAGATCACTGATTGGTCAAATCACAGAATTGTCCTGATGATGTCAGCCAGCACATTTTTTTCTGACAGGTTTATGAAGCCACATGACAAATTTAATAATAAAATTTCACGTTTCAGATTTATTTTTATTGATTTACCCACAGAAATATTTCCTATGCCTGATATGTTACGTTTATTAAGTGTCATGGTGGTTAGGCTGGATCCCAAATGCATTCATAATCACTACGGGCCGTGTTCAGAGTTAAGTGTGCGTAGTGAGGATTTAACACAGAAAATGTGCACATTGGACTTTTCAGAAGTTAAGCACATTATACACACTGGGTGGACTTTGCCTGAAACACACGTGTGTCTCAGTTACATGCAGTTCTGACCTTCAGCTTGAGCACATGTGTGTGATTTCTTGTGTGATATCAGCTTGAGAGAGAACCAGTATTAAGTCCAGCTTCACTCCCTGACAGTTTGACTTAACCACAATATATCACATTAAAATTTATAATTTGGCTGTAAATACACACTAAATAACTTTGTGTAAATAACTTGGACTGGAATGCCATCTAAGGCCATTATCCAATAATTAGTGGCTATATTAATTAATTGATCAATGAATTAATTATAATACGAGCCCTTTAAAAGCCACAGCATGCAAGACATCACCATCTTAACCGGAGACTAGTAGCAAATGTTTTTATGAATAAAATGATCAATTAAGTTAAAGTGAGCTGTAAGTGTTGCAGATAAGTGTTCAGTCAGCTTATCTTTCACACCGTGGGTGCATTTTATTTAAAATCATCAAATTAGCAAAAACAGTTACATAACTTTATTGAAAAATAATTGAAAAACCCCAGCTCAGAAGCTTCTACTCGAGGAAAAATGTGGCAACCTGTGGAAAAGTGAACTACGCCCAGGTTATTTAGAAAATCTAAATGACGCACACGGGAAATCATCTTACGCAGCCGCGGAACCTGTCTCTGAATACTCATAACTTTCCCAGTGTAAATCCTGGCATAACTCTCTATATGCTATAGAACAACTGTAGCGCACTACTGTCTGACAGAACACTATTTGAGATTGAGCCACAGAAAATATTGTGTTTCTGTTGTACTTAACATTGCCTGACATTCTATTTTTTTGACAAGAATAAAATATTGGCACCCCTGGCCTGGTTTGGGACATCCTCTGCCATTAAAACCAGCTGTGTGTCTCATGCTTAGTATTTCACCCTGTGAAGAAGACAAGCGACAGCGATACATGCACTTTCACGTCAAATGCTACTACACGTCTGTTTATTTTATTCTGAAATTGACAATTCGCCACCCTACAACCTCCAGAGAAACTACAACACAGGAATGCTTATGTGAGGGGAAACAGAATAAGTCAAGCTGGTTACTCAGATTTTTGGATTCAGATCACTAACTACACTGCGCCATAACGCACCTCTAATGCACCTATAATGCACAGCTAATGACAGCAGAGACCATACTGTATACGGACAGGCCTCTGCTCTTTTTTTCTTGCCCTCTACACTCGCAGCCTCTTATGTGTAAAATCAGAGCTGCGCAGAAAAAAACGTCTAGCTGCTGGACAGTGACTGAGAGGAGGCTGTGAGCTTCAGAGGGTCTGCAGGAACAACAAAGAGCTGCAGGAGGAACAAGTGGGCTGATAAAGAGGGTCTGCACATTCCCCAAACACATGAAAGCACCCACAGGCCCCTGTGGCAGGACCAACACACACACACACACACACACACACACACACACACACACACAGAGAGATAATAGAGAGGCATTTGGGATCCCTTGGTATCAGCAGCAGATAAAAAGCCCTCAAATCCCTCTCTCTCTCTCTCTCTCTCTCTCTCTCTCACCCCATCTAGATACATTCCACATTGGTCTGTATGTCTCTAAAAGGATCCAAATAATATCAATAAAATAATGTTAATGTTTATTTAGTTGTTTGTTAATATTACACGATCTCCTCCGAAAGTATTGGAACAGCAAGGCCAATTCTTGTTGTTTTTTTTGTTTTTGTTTTTTTTTGCTATACACTGAAGACATTTGGGCTCGAGATCAAAAGATGAACACGAGACGATAGATCAGAATTTCAGCTTTAATTTCCTGATATTTACATCTAGATGTGTTAAACAACTTAGGACACGGCACCTTTTGTTTGAACCCACCCATTCTTCAAATGATCAAAAATACTGGAACGTATGGCTGACAGGTGCGTCTTGTCGCCCAGGTGTGCTCTGTTAGATTGTTTGTTTAAACAATTAATAGCTCTGAATGTCTGCTCTTGGCTTGAGCCCTGGGTTTCACCTGTGAAGACTGCATTTGTTGTTAAAAAAGGATAAACCAACATGAAGACCAGAGAGCTGTCTATGGGAGAAAAGCAAGCCTCACCCTGCCACGAGGACATATTTGCCGTTAGGTTGCTGCTGCAGGCGTTTGAGTACCGAGAGCTGAACCTTGGCTTTGGAGCGGCCGTACGCCTCCAGCTCCTCCGGCAACAAGCCGATTTCCTCCGCCAGCTGCACTATGGGCTTCGGAGTCTGAGCTCGGGAGATCTCTATGTCACTGTGGACACAACAAACAAGACAGACTCATTAATATTGAGACATATACAAAATAAAAATAAAAAAAATACATGGGGCTTTGCTTTACTGCACAAACAGCAGAACTTTGGGCACCAGAAACCTGAAACTGTCATTTTCCCATTAGATAGCAGTCCAGGACCTTGGTATCTAGCTGGATGGTTTTTGGATGGTACCTACTCAAGACCAATACCAACAGGAACTAACTGCACTTAGAGGCTGGGTCAAGAGCACTGTTTATTTCTGATTGGTTATGCGTACCTTCTTATTCTACTTGTAACACCATATAACCAGACAAACACCAAAAAGTAAAAATGCTGCACTTCTGAATGAAAAGACAAGCTGCTGATCATATGGAGGTGTTTGTTGAATCAAAAACGTCTTTATGGTGATTGTTTTCGTGACATTTTTCCATAAAAATGGGTTGAAATTAAAATCATTTCAATTGTCACATTTTTCATCTTGTTATTGCTGACTACATTTAAATATTCATTAAGTCTTTATTTCAGTAATTTTGCTTATAACAAGCAAGGAATAAAAACACTTGGCATCATGCTGTTATAGGAAAAGAATCAACTTGTGTAATAGCAGCTACAGGATATTTCTCTTATGAATTTAATATTACCAAAAAAAAAAAAAAACGCAGCTTGTCATTTTGCTGTAAAAACCGCAAAAGAAGTGTAAAAACTTGTGATTTATGATGCAGGGATTAGAGGAGGCAGTGAGATGAACAGAGGATCATGGGAATGAGCTGAGGCTGAGGGGCTTTACTGCGCTCCTACCTGGGCACAGGAGACAGCGGCTGGAGCTTCAGGGGGCGGAGCGTCCAAGGCTGATACTGCTGTCCTTCCACCCACCTCCTGCTGCTTCTCACCACGTTCTGTTAGAGGAAACGTTTAAAAAAAAGAAAAAAAAAAACACACTAAAAACTATAGCCAAACCCAGGACAGTTAGACACTGGACATGTATTACTGAAAGTCTTTCAGATTTAATACTGTAATAGGTTGATTTAATTAAAAACCATTCATTTGTATTTATTTGTCTTGACATGTGGGTGTAATCTTTACAGCTAGGTGTAGGTGGTATAAACATTGCTATAAGGTCCAACAGTTGTCTTCTCATATGACACAGTTCCTTCCGTCATCTTGTAAAAGCCAACATCAAAACACCACTACAGACATTTTAAATTTCTCTGGAAGCTGTAATGACAGCGGAAACCAGCGGGTGGCGTCTGACCTGCATCCTGAGAGCTGCACTTATGGGTCCAACATCCGGCCAGGATTCAGCCTCCAGCTTCTTCTCATGAGCTGAGAACCCTGCGAGATACAGCAGAGAACATTTCTGACATGATACAAAAACACTATAGGATTAGTTTTAATATACAATAAAGAAACACACACACACACACACACACACACAACACACAACACACAAGCCCAGAGCATGAGAAGAGTGTGGGGGGAAAAAGTGGGAAGAGCGCAAGATGTGTGTGATGAGAGTGAGAAGAGAGGGAGAGCATGAGGAAAAGTGAGAAGAGTGTGAGAAAACAGAAGAGAGTGACCAGCGTGACGAGAGTGAGAAAAGTGTGAGAGGAAGGTGATAAGAGTACGATAAGGACTGGAAAATAAGGTGAAAGTGTGTTAGAATTAAATGAGTGTGAGAAAAGTGTGAAAAGAGTGTAACAAGATAGTGAGAAGCGTGTGGGGAAAAGAGTGAGAAAGATGTGACAAGAGTGGCATGAGTGTGACGAGTGTGAGAAGAGTGTGACAACAGGGTTAGAGGAGAGTGAAAAGAGAGTGACAAGAGAGGGAGAAAGAGGTGATGAGAGTGTGAGAAGAGTGTGAGAGGAGAGTGAGAGGAGTGTGAGAGGAGTGTGAGAAGTGTGTGACAACAGGGTTAGAGGAGAGTGAAAAGAGAGTGGCAAGAGAGGGAGAAAGAGGTGATGAGAGTGTGCAAAGAGTGTGAGAGGAGAGTGAGAAGATAGTGAGAGGAGTGTACCAAGAGAGTGAAAAGTGTGTGGGAAAAGAGTGAGAAAGATGTGACAAGAGTGGCATGAGTGTGAGAAGAGTGTGACAACAGGGTTAGAGGAGAGTGACAAGAGAGGGAGAAAGAGGTGATGAGAGTGTGAGAAGAGTGTGAGGAGAGTGAGAGGAGTGTGAGAAGAGTGAGAGAGGAGAGTGAGAGGAGTGTGAGAGGAGTGTGAGAGGAGTGTGAGAAGAGTGTGAGAGGAGAGTGAGAGGAGTGTGAGAAGAGTGTGAGAGGAGAGTGAGAGGAGAGTGACGAGTGTAACGAGAGTGAAAAGTGTGTGACAGAAAAGAGTGAGAAAGATGTGACAAGAGTGGCATGAGTGTGACGAGTGTGAGAAGAGTGACAATAGGGTTAGAGGAGAGTGAAAAGAGAGTGACAAGAGAGGGAGAAAGATGTGATGAGAGTGTGCGAAGAGTGTGAGAGGAGAGTGAGAAGATAGTGAGAGGAGTGTAACAAGAGAGTGAAAAGTGTGTGGGGAAAAGCTTGAGAATGATGTGACAAGAGTGGCATGAGTGTGAGAAGAGTGTGAGACGAGTGTGACAACAGGGTTAGAAGAGAGTGAAAAGAGAGGGAGAAAGATGTGATGAGAGTGTGCGAAGAGTGTTAAAAGAGTGTGAGAAGAGAGTGAGAGGAGTGTAACAAGAGAGTGAAGTGTGTGACAGAAGAGAGTGAGAAATACGTTATGAGAGTGAGAAGAGTGTATGACAAAATGAGAAGAGCATGAGGAAAAAAGTGAGAAAAAAGGTGGAGGGTGAAAGACTGTGAGAAAACGTGTGAGGAGCGTGAGAAGAGCCCACACCTGGCGTTAATGCCGGGCCACAGTTAATGGGAGTCACTCCAGGTTTGAAGCACGTGTTTGGGAGTGTCGTGTGATCGGCTCCCATCACCACAACCACATCAGCCTGCTTCACCTGCGGAACGAAACGAAATAACACAGTGTGAATACACTCCGGAGGAAAAAAACGAGTAGAACTCGTTTGAGATTTGAGAAACGGGATTCTTTCAGAGTTTAAAGGTAAACCTTCGTACGTTTGCACTTGAGTAAAGTATTTTTTTTTTTTACTAGATCTGTAAAGTAAGAGATTTACGCACTTCTACCTTGTGCACTTTTTCAGGATCTCACTGAAAATTACGACCAGAAAACTAGTCGTTCAGGTTTTCTAGGATGCACAGGATCGATGTTTTGCATTTTCATCTACAGATTTACCAACTAAACTGTTTTTTTTGCCCTAAATTTCAGAAATGAAGAAATGAACAGGAAGAAATATTAGAGGAATATCAGACCAGCATCTCCTTCAATCATCAGAGTAACTAATCGATTTATCGATGAATGAGCCAGATGAAGCTACACTGCCCTCTGCTGACACACACACACACACACACACACACACACACACACACACACACACACACACACCAGGATGCCAGCCTATGGAGACAGTGTCTGGTAGAGTAGCAGTGAGCAGCTTCATGAGCTTCATGACTCAAAATTCACAGGTTAATTTTGTAACAAAAATAATTATTTTTCATTAACATTGAGTAGAGCTAACAGGTCTCTCCCTCTCAGGGTGAACTGGAGAGAACTACGATTGAACTTCTCGTTTTTAACGTTTTTAACGCTCAGCTATTTTGCCGCTGAGGTCAATGTGAAGCTTTAACAGAGCAGGTTTACTACCGATCACACACCACTAACTGAAATAAACAGGCATTTACTTGATCTAATAACTTTATAAATTGACCAGTGCCTAATCACGTATCTAATCATGTAGCTAATCATATGTCTAATCACATATCTAATCGTCATGTATCTAATCACGTATATAATCACGTATCTAAACATGTATCTAATCATCATGTATCTAATCACGTAGCTAATCGTCATGTATCTAATCACGTAGCTAATCGTCATGTATCTAATCACATATCTGAACATGTATCTAATCATCATGTATCTAATCACATATCTAACCATCATGTATCTAATCACGTAGCTAATCATCATGTATCTAATCACATATCTGAACATGTATCTAATCATCATGTATCTAATCACATATCTAACCATCATGTATCTAATCA
>JAKKZJ010000019.1:16350286-16364807 GCA_033441845.1 Pangasius mekongensis
TGTTTGAAAAAGTTTGTCACATTGAAGGTTGCGGAGTGACACACACACACACACACACACACACACACACACACCCCCCGTGACCACTGAATGAAAGCTCTAAGGACATCGAGATGAGCGATTTGAACAAATCACACAAGCTTATTGTCTAATTTAAAAATGTAAATCTAAATAAAATAAAAACGTTTATGTTAGAGCTGAATCCCTGGATAGACACAAGCATCATTACACATAAGCCCAAGCTTCCTTTTTCTTTATATTACTAATTATTAAACCCAACTGATTATCATACTCATGTAAATAGTGTCTAACTGAAAGGCATCACCATCTGTCAGCGTTATACAGGCTCTGGTGCAACATGTGACTGGTGTTAGCAGAAGATTCTGGAAGAATTTCCCTGACTGTGTGTCTTTCGGTAAATGTAAGCGTAGCGCAGTCTAACCTAAGTGTCTCTTTTGCCTTTTGAATCCACATTAGTAGGAGTAGGAGTAGGAGTAACAGTAGTATTAGTGGTAGTAACAGTAGTGGTACTAATAATAATGGTAGTAGTAACAGTAGTAACAGTAATAATAGTAGTAGTAGTAGTAGTAGTACCAGTAGTGTTAGTCATGATAATTGTAGTAGTAGTGGTAACAGTATTATCACTAATAATGATGGTAGTAACAGTAGTAGTAATAGTAGTAGCGTTAGTAGTAGTAGTGGAATTAGTAACAGTAGTAGTAGGAGTAGTAGTAGTGGTAGTAGTATTACTAATAATAATAGTGGTAGTAACAGTAGTAACAGTAGTAGTGTTAGCAGTGATATTAGTAACGGTAGTAGTAGTAGTACCAGTAGTGTTACTCATGATAATAGTAGTGGTAACAGTATTATCACTAATAATGATGGTAGTAACAGTAGTAGTAGTAGAAGTAGAAGTGGTAGTAACAGTAGTAGTAACAGTAGTAGTAATAGTAGTAGTGGCATTAGTAACAGTATTAGTAGGAGTAGTAATAGTGGTAGTAGTATTACTAATATAATAGTGGTAGTAACAGTAACACTAGTAGTGTTAGCAGTGATATTAGTAACGGTAGTAGTAATAGTACTAGTAGTACCAGTAGTGTTACTCATGATAATGGTAGTAGTGGTAACAGTATTATCACTAATAATGATGGTAGTAACAGTAGTAGTAGTAGTAGTAGCATTAGTAGTAGCAGTGGCGTTAGTAACAGTAATAGTAGGAGTAGTAAGAGTGGTAGTAGTATTAGTAATAATAATAATAGTGGTAGTAACAGTAGTAGTAGGAGTAGTGAGAGTGGTAGTAGTATTACTAATAATAATAGTGGTAGTTCCAGTAGTAGTGGGAGTAGTAGTAGTGGTATTAGTATTACTACTACTAATAATAATGGTAGTAACAATAGTAGTAGTAGTAGTATTAACAGTAGCAGTACTAGTAATAGTACTAACAGTAGTAGGAGTAGACTTAGTAGTAACAGCAGCAGCAGTAGTGGTAGTAGTAGTTGTGGTAACAGTAGTACTACCAATACATCAGTATTACCAATGGTCTTAGTAGTAGAAGTAGTAATAGTAGTAGTAGTAGTACTAACAAAAGCAGTACGAGTAGTAGTAGTGGTAACAGTAGTATTACCAATACACCAGTATTACCAATGGTCGTAGTAGTAGTAGCAGTAGTAGTACTAACAAAAGCAGTACTAGTAGCAGTAGTAGTAGTATTAACAGCAGCTGCACTAGTAGCAGTAGCAACAGAAGTAGGAGTAGTAGTAGTAGTATCAGTAATAGTAGTAGTATTAGTAGTGGTAGTAACACATCATGTGATTGTTTAATCACATTTTTATTGGCTACCAGCTGCTATGTTGAAGATTAGCCAATCAGGATGTAGCATTTTCCCTGTTTCTGTCTGAAAGCTATTAGGCAGCTAGCTACACTCTGAGCTCAGGGATATGGAGGTGACAGTCGATGGAGTCTACTTCCTATTATTATTGTTAATATGGCAACTTAAATCATTAAACAAATCTGAATGTCACCGCCACTCCTACTACTGTCTAACATCCACCCAAACTAAGTGCATAATCACACTGCACTTATCATCTGTACAGATCACACAATGTCCTTAATTAATGTGTTTCTTAATCTAAGCTTAATGTCTTTTAATGCGTCATAGTTTAGTTATCGTTAGGTGACTTTAGATTTTTATTGCAAAGCAGTGTAAGCAGATTTTAGAAATGTGTTGTACAAATAAAGAACACATACTTACTGGCTTACTGTTTTCTGGTCTCCTGGATTTGCTTTTATCCACCTACGGTACATGAATCACATTTAAACTGCTTTGCTGTAAGCAGGCTTTGGTCTTTAGAGCAACAGGACAAGTAAGAGGCACTCACAGACACGCATTATTTAAAAGAATAAAATGTATGATTCTGTAACGTGTGCTATCTTTCCCAGCAAACTACATGCAGTTGCAGAATAATAACAACACCAGGTTAAAGCTGACGCACTTTAAGTCACTGTAAAATGACTTGTGTGATGAATCAGCAGCGTTTAAAGGTTGTTTAAAGCCCAAAATCAATGTGTTTAAAATCAAGAAGCCAGAAAAAGCTCCGAATTAAGTATTGCATTATGCACGACGCTGGCTCTGATGAAGCTCATCAGTCACCAAGCAACCTCATCGCTAATTAAACAGCCCTTTTCGCTGTGGCACTGAGGCACTAAAACTTAACACTCAGTCCCAAGTTCTTACTTCATAAAGTGAAAATCTACTTCAATATAGACAAATGACAGCACTTCAATAAAACAGACATAATCGGCGATTTAAAAAACCTGCAAACAACAGACAAATATTAAAGCGATACTTAAAGCAATGTAGAACAACAAAACTATAAAATTCGAACAGTTTGGTTCATGTTTTCTTACGTGAGATAGAGATTACAGGATACACCTTTTAAAACATTGTGTGCTACTTACAGTACGGTGCAAAAACTTTTCAAGAACAGTTTTAAAAAATTGTTTCTAAGCAAATAATTATCCAAATAATCAAAATAATTACAATATTGAATATTGAACAGTAAAACACCAATAAAATATTTAAATCACATAATAATTTGCTTTTGCATTTAAAAGTGTGATGTGGTTTTCTAAGGAAATCTGGTTCCAGGCTTAATTTGCTACAATTCCTCTGCCTCTGCAGGTACAATCCCAATGTTTATTAACCAGAAATGTGATAATGCCCATACTTTCAAAACACAAACAAACAAACTTACTAAAAACACAACAGCAAAACCAAAAAAAACGCCAGAACAAAGTCTAGGGCTGTAGTCAAGACCGCCATTGTCAAGCCCAAGACAAGACCAAGACTAGCCAAGATAGAGTCAAGACTGAGTCTTAAGGGGGTCAAATTCAACCCAAAACCATCAAATCGATTTACTTCAGCTAGTGTCACTTTTGTGTGTTTGTGTTTTTGTGCATTCTTGGTGTGTCTCTTTTATATTTTTTATACTTACATATTTTTTTTATATATCTTTATATCTGCTGCTGTAACAATGCAAACTTCCCCATTGGGGATGAATAAAGGATTATCTTATCTTATCTTATCTTATCTTATCTTATCTTATCTTATCTTATCTTATCTTATCTTAGTTCGCTTCAGCTGAGCATTGCGCCAATGATTAGGCTGTTTTCTAGAACGATTTACTTCTTGTCAGTCTTTGTGCATGTGAAAAGAAAAAACAACACAAACATTATTTTTACAAACTATCAGTTGCGACCAAGCCCATATTTTTAGCGAGACCAAAGCCCAAGACAGAGACAAGTCCAAAGCTCAAACCCAAGCCCAAGTCAAGTCTGAGTCAATACAGAAAAATGTCTCAAGACTGGACTTGAGTCCCACAGCAGTAGCTAGAGCACACATCAGGCATAAAACACAGCTCTGGGGATGTATACAGCATGAGGAAATATGAGCCTAAATGAATCTACTACTTTTATTTATGCTTATATTTAGTGAAGTGACTTGTGGCCAGGTATGGGTGACTCATACTCGGAATTTTTGCTCTGCGTTTAACCGATCCAAGTGCACACACACACCGTGAACACACACCTGGAGCAGTGGGCAGCCTTTTTTAGCTGCGGCGCCCGGGGAGCAGTTGGGGGTTCGGTGCCTTGCTCAAGGGTCTCACCTCAGTCGTGGTATTGAGGGTGGAAGAGAGCGCTGGTCATTCACTCCCCCCACCTACAATCCCTGCCAGACCTGAGACTCGAACCCACGACCTTCAGGTTCACCTTCGGGTTACAAGTCAGACTCTCAAACCATTAGGCCACGACTGCCTAATTTGTCAATCATATGATTATGTGAGTATACAATCACTAAAAAAACCTCCTTCCTTTAAGGAAGTTATTCAGAAGAACGACTACTCCTTACTTGTAAGTAGCTTTGCATTAAATTGTTTTCGCTAGGATAACTAGATTACTGACTAAAAAGTGCAACCAGCAGCGAGCATGTGGTGTTCAATAAGGACTTACCATATCCTTATGGGTTTTTGTTGTTGTTGTTGTGGTTATTTTTCTGATTTTTGCCTAGTTAATGCATTTGTCTACTTATAGGCCACCGTATTAATATGGTCCATTACTTGAATGTTAAAATACACATTTCTATGTAACGCTGAATTGAAATCTATCTGCAGTACGTACAAAATAGGCAAAACATGTACGATGCCTAAGACTTTTCCACTGGACTGTATACAGTACATGTCTGTCTAAGCTTTTAATCCTCCTCTGGCAAGAAAATAAACAGAGCTGTTAAGACTAGCATCTCAATGGCAGTAATTAAGACTCTCAGCAAGCTGTTCGCACAGCTCTGTCACAAGGTCAGGGCTTTTGAAGCCTGTTGATTTAATGAATATGAGCTAACCCTGGAGAAGCGTGGCACTGAATACTAATGATTTTTGCTCTCTTTATAGATATACATCAAGGACAAGAATGCGTTCCTGGAAGCTGGCTTTAAATGACATACACCGTGTATTAATTATAGGGGTACAAATAATTAAGGTTTTAGAGAACAAAATGCACTTTTGTTGAAATAAATCTTTTCATCTTGCCAGTGTGTTGAAACTCATTGCACATGTTATTCATTTTGTATATTAGTTTTTTGCTCATTTTAATGAAGGGTGCAGTAATAATCATTGTCTTGTCGACTGTAGGACATGTGCAGAGATACTAATGTTCCTATGAGACTGCACACCGGGGTATGGAGGGAAAAATCCAGAGGAGTTTAGAGAGGAAAGCAAATATTTAACCAGAGCCCACATGTCTCTTCAGTGCCATTTCCCTCCTTCAGGCTGAGCTCAGTGATTCATCGACACAGCCAATCAAGGACATACGAATCATTTAACACAATCATATAAGAAATGGTACTGTGTAAGCGAGTGTTCACACTTTTTTTGTCTTTTTTTTTTTACCCCTCAAACAGCACCTACAATATACACAATGATGGGAAGGTAGATTCATTTTACCGAGTCGATTCAGTGAATTGAACATCCAAAACGTCCAACTGATTCAATTTTGTTCATCCAAATTTTTCCAACATAAGTTTGAACCTGTGCACAGATTACTCACAGTTTGTACCTGCTATCAAGCGATCTATGTGTGTGTAGCTAAACAACACCCAGTACTAAAAGCTTTATCATTTTTGATGTGAATCTTTATCAACGGCAATGGGCTTACCCACTTTGATTCATGTTTATGAATTTAAAACGCTAGCTCGTGTGATAAACAGCGAAAAACAGTCACAGTGTGTGAAACGCAATTACATAATGACATAAAATGTAAGCTACACAAAATGAATCGTTTACAAAAGCCAGGATAAATCGACTATCATGACAACATTTACCTTTTAAATCGTACATTTCTGGCTATAAATAAAACAATGCTAAAAAAGATTTTCTCTTAACACTTCTGACTAGCACCACTGACTCTGAATAGATTAAACATACAGTTCTGTGCAAAAGTCTCAGGTACATGTAAAGAAATGCTGTAGAGCAAAGATGCCTTCAAAAATAATGAAAAAATAATGAAAAAATGCTATAAAGGGCAGTAAACAGTAATAAATGAAACAAAGTTCTTGCAGAAGCAGCCGCAGTTCTTCTGGAGACTTCGACTGTCGACTCGCTTCTTATTTCTGCAGCGAAACCCAGCAGCCTTCATTCTGTTTTTTTATCTGAAAAGTGTCTCTTATGTCATCTGCTGCTTTCTGTACTGACATACAAACATTTCTTCTTTAACATTTATTAATTTTTGTGCTGGAAAACTAATGTTTGGAATGTACATTTTTTTTGTACTGAATCAATAATGTAAACGTCATAAATAAAAATCTATAACAAAGCTTGTACTAAAAAAAAAAATAGGGTGCCAAGACTTTTGCACAGTACGTCTATGGTTTAAATTGTATGTGTGGAGAATAACTGTGTACTTCTCTGTCCGTTTGTCTTTAAACATTCTCGTCATCAAGTCATTAAACCGAGTTCATGTCGCCAGTCCGCTAATCAAACCAGAAATGTCTGTGTGCTGCCACGAAAACAAAACAAAAAAAACCATCAGCGTCTCATTATAGCAAGAAACGATGATGCAAAAGCTATTTCTGTACAACATTACCCAGCATAGCAAGGACTAAATAAGAAAGCACTGGTTTTTTATTTCCACACAGAGCTGGGCGAAGCTGAATACCTTCAATAATTCACCGTTTCCATAACAGGCTGCTCTGGCATCACTGTGATTCCTCTCCCTCCTCTACTCTGCACACATGATTCACAGAGAGCAAAAAACTGTAAAAACCACCACCACCACCACCAACAACAACAACCATAACATCTGCTATCTTATCTCCCCGCTCCAGAAAAGTCAGCTCACATCTGCGTCTACTGATATGACAAGGGTAAGGCATGAGATTTGGACTGGCTGGTGTCTGGCTCTGCACCTGCGTCCTGGCAGAAAACAAAGCGTCGTTTACGCAAGACTACTAGCAAGCTGTGCACATGACTTATCCAGAGAACACACCAGATTATTGATTTCAGAGAGGGTTAATGACAAGCCAGGGGCAGATAGAGCACAGGCAATGATGGTGAAGGAAGGAGGGGGGGTTGAAGGGGGACACTGAAAGCCAGAACTCCTCCTCTTTTTTTTTTTTTGCGTGATTTAGCGATAACAGTGAAGAATTAAGACCACTGCAGTATTAGATAGCAAGTAGTATAAAATGGGACTATTTTGTTTCATTAATAATCAAGAATTTCTGCAGTACATTTTACTCAACTGACTAATTCCAGTTTACGCAATGGAGAGTCTAAATAAATAAATAAATAAATGCAATATGGAGAACCACAAGGTTCTGTGTCAAGCCTCCTATTTTTCTACACTTTAATAGGAACACCTGTACACCATCTCACCTCTTTCATGCAATTATCCGGTCATACACATATACAGGTTAAGAGCTTCAGTTCATATGAAACAACAGAACAGGGAAAAAAAGTCATCTCAGTGACTCACGGCACGGTTGTTGGTGCCAGACAGGCAGGTTTGAGTATTTCAGAAACCGCTGAAAAACTTCGCCTGATCTTTTTCCGGTCTTCATCTGTCCAGTTTCGGTGTCCATGATAGCCTCAGATTACTTTTCTTGGCTGACAGGATTGGAACCCGATGCCGTCTTCTGTTGTTGTAGCCTATCCCCCTAGACAGTCAACAGTTTTTCACGTTTTGAGATGCTTTTCTGCTCACCACGGCTGTACATGGTGGTTATTTGAGTTACCGTAGCCTTCTTGTCAGCTTGAATCTCTCTTCGACAAGGCATTTTTTTGTTTGTCGCACCATTCTGTTGTGTGTGAAAATCAGCAGATCAGCAATTTCTGAAATACTCAAACCAGCCCATCTGGCACCACCAACCATGCCATGCAAACCTTGATGAAAGCTTGATGTTACAGTTAGGAATCTTGGTGTAGCTTTTGATTGTAGTTCATCATTTCTCATCAATTATCATAGACGTAACATCTATAAAACTGCATTTTATCAGTTGAGAAGCATAGCCAGAATAAGACAGATGCTAACCCTACATGATGCTGAAAAACTGGTACATGGTTTAATCACCTCTAGACTGCAGCAGTTGTATTCAAGCTACATTAGATGCTTATTAAGTTTGATTTATTATAAGTATTATTTATTGTGGTGCCTTACTGCTAACTAATTCAGTTATTGCGATTAAAGGTATAGTCTGCAGGTAAGGCTAGCACACCCCGTCTCCACATTTTTACCCCAAAGCCATGGCGCTAAAACAGCTTTTATGCTAGAAAACCTGAATGCTAATGCAAGAGGCAGAGTTTTATAAAGCACCGCTTTGTCCTGATTGGTTGGACGTCAGTGGTTCACGTTGTTTGTTTTTTCATGAGTTTACAGAGTCTGAGGTGTAAGAGACCAGGGTTTCATCTCTGAGTAGGTTTTATTGACAGCTGTGAGGTGCTAAATATTACAAAACGTGTTCTGACTTAACAATGTGAATTAAATGTGAATTCCATGTGTCTTATGAGAAATTGCACATCCAGACTTTTGTCTTTAATGCAATGTAACCATTTTCAGGTCGTTTTTATTTCCATATACAGTGAGTTTATTTCTATACAATTCATTAGAAATTCTCTCATCTCTGTAAAAGAGCATCTCGTTCCCTTAACAGTTTTCTGGTGCCTGAGATTAGCTAACGTCTAGCTACATACAAGTCAGTCAAAGGATTCCTCTCCTGCTGGTAAAGAATGGCATTTTGTTTAAAAAGTTGAGTTTTTATATTACTTTACAGTTACAGTTGTATAGATTTGGTCGTGGTGCTTGACGAGGGTCTCAGGGGTCCACAGTGGGGAAGGTGCTGACCTTGTTGTTCCTGCTGATGCGCCGCTCGGGTCGCGCTCTGGACTGTTTGGTCTGGATCAGCTCCTCTGGAGTGTTACCCAGCGGAGGCAGCAGTCTTTTCTTGCTGTTTCTGGTTTCAGGAAGCCACTGAGGGGGCAGCTCGAATGGACCGAACCCGAACTGGGAGGCATCTTCAGGGTCAGTTGGTGTGGCAGGAGCCACCTGTGAGGATGAGTATGCACAGTATTGAACAGGGGAATGTTTTGGCACAGTTAAACCCTCTTCCTTTGCTCCTTCTCCCGCCGCTCCTACTGAGGCTGCAGCCCCTTGTTCGGGTCTGGGCTGGAAATTGGCTACTGCCGCGATTTCGTTCACCTCTTCTTCATCCTCCTCTTCGTTTGGCCTGAAGATCTGGCGTTGGCCAATGTTGAACATTTCAAGCAGCTGGCTGCCTGAGCGGGCGAGCGCTTCACCACCCAGCGCTCCAGCCTCGGGTGCTGTTCCAACGCCAATGGAGTTGTTCCTCCGGCTGTAGCGACGCTGAATGTGTGCCAGTGTGTCGAGCAGGCGGCGCCTTGCTGACCGGTTCACCATCACTAAAAACAGCGGGTTGGTGAGTAGAGACACTTTAGGCAGCCAGATGGCAGTTAGATGCAGCCACTGCGAGGCCTGGCCAGTGATGGGAAGTGCCCGGAATGCCAACAGCACAATGTACGGCGAGCTACAGAGCACAAAGACCAGGACGATTGCAAGCAATGAGGCGTGAAGCTCAGCCTCACGCTGAGACACATACGGGATGGAGACGCTGCTTTGCGGCGTCCGCAGTGCTGCGATGATCACCTTCTTCTTCTGACTGGTGCTCAGCGCCCGCCGGATCAGTGCCATGGTCACAAACACAGCCACTATGGGTAAGATCACAGTGGTCACGTTGTAGAGCACCATGTAAACAAGGTGACCTAAAGAGTAACCTTCAGAGCAGGTGGAAGTGGCGTAGACGTTGGTGATGTTACTGACAGCGAATACAGGAATGCTAGCCACGAGAGCATGAACCCATACGTATATGATCAAGTCTCTGGATTTGGCATCTGATATTTTTCTTTCTAGTGGATACAGCACAGAATAGTACCTACAAGGAAAGGAAAATACGAATTTTCAGTAAACTTATGTTACTGTTTTAAAGCCCATAACAACATGAAGGCACAGAAACACCTACACTCTTTCCCTCATTAAGAAATTCATATTCAATAAAAATAGAAATTGGAAATTCCCCCAAATTTCAACTCCTTTTCCCTGGTAAGCTGTGCAGCATGGTCTATATTTGCATACTGAAACCTGATTGGCTCTAATATCTTATGATGCATTAACACTCTTCTGTTCAACAAAAGTGATTTTCTAATAAGGTTTTTTTTTTATCTCCTGCTGTTTCTTAGGAGTTTTATGTTTGGGCCAAATTTGTCAAATATCTCTCAGCACTTATTTATAAAACTAATTTAAGAAGAATTTCAGTTTGTGACGAGATAAACAAATGTATTTACTTTATCAACCTTATGGTGTCCGATTTGTACATGATTAGAATTTGAGATCCAGGACCTGTTTTATTAGCTACCAGTCTCCCAAATTTAGCTTTTAGTGGTTGTTCTAGCAACATTATATTTGGACAGGTTCATCTGCTGTTCATTAATTCACTGAGAAAAGGATGATGTAATTCGAAAGACAGTGGCACTGAAATCCTACACCTCCAGTGTAGTAGCCGTTAGCTTGCTGGCTGTCACATCCGATTCCAAATCCAACGCCCGTTCAGGAGCCACGGCAATTCCATACCCAAATCTATCCAAGACGTTCTATCAATCCTGTTTCACGTTTAATCCTTAATCACTCTCCTCCATTCCTTGTGAGGTTTTGGCATTGATCCCATGTGCAGTTCTGAACATTTTCTAAGCACAAAAATTATGTAAGATCTTGATATAAGTATTTAAAATTTCTATAAAATGTATTTGAGTAATTAGGAAAAGTATTTATTATTTAAGCTACTACAGTAACCAGAAGAACGGAAGTCGGTAAGCCGAACTTTACCCAAACGGGCAAGTTACAGTTGTTTTCTTTTTCTTTCTTCTTTTTTTTTGTTTTGACTTTTGTGTCTGCCCTTGATTTTGAGTAAATTAAGCTTGCTCTTACATTCACCTGTCTTCGCTTCATGACTTTGGCCAACTAGCTAACATTAACGACAGTGATATTAGGCTATTTACATTCGCATGATGACTTGAGGGTGTTTCCTAATTACATTTTTGTATATTTTTTTTAAATCCTGGTATTTTTATGAGGGTAAAAGTGTAGAGATGTGGCTAGGTAATTCTATTCTGGATAACTGGTCATTAAAAATATATTAAAGAATTTATTGCTACATTCATGTAAAAAAATCTTTTCGGCTTCTACTGGTAGGAAAAAAAAATCATTCCCTCCAGAATCCAGAATTATAAATTATTCAGATAATGAAAAGAGGGCCATGGTGAGGTATGTTGCTATGGCAGCGGAATCCCGAGCCTGAAGCCGAGCAGGAGACGAGTGTGAGAGCGATCTCACCTGTCCAGAGCAATGGCAGCAAAGCTGAGCACAGTGACCGAGCAGAAGAGCCTGTGCAGGAACTTGATGGTTCGACAGAGCATTGGCGTGTGGATCCAGAGGCAGCAGCGAGGGCTGGCGTTCAGGAGCACGTCGAACGGCACGCACACCAGGCTGGCGCAGATCCCCGAGCAGGCCAGATTCTTAATGAAGCGTCCAGTGACTGTCTTGAAGACGTTGGTGCAGCAGGTGCACCACAGCACGGCGGCATTGCCTGGGAGCAAAAACAGAGAGGGAGAGGTGGAATAAACAACAAGACGTGGACAGAACTGTCCCTGATATACTGATATACTACTTCTGTCTTCCAGTGCTTTGGATTAGACCCTGGCGTGCTCTCCTTCTCGGGGCGGTTCTTTAGGCAGGACTCACACTCGGGTCCGACAGCGTCTGAGCGACACGCACTGATGTCATCAGATCAGTCTGCCTTCTAACCATGTGTTATTACTGAGGTCTCTGAAGTACTATAATACACACAATCCGCTTGCACTCTTTTTTTTTTTTTTTCTTCAGTAATTCTCCTGTCCTTTCATCTCCCCCCATTACCGTCCACTTGTAATTGGAGAGATGCTGTAGTGCCATTACATGTCACACTGACATCGCCTGACATTTTCTCCTCTTTCTCTCCGAGGAGGCCACCTGAAAACACTAAGACCATTACCTTTCCCTCTGCCCCTTATTGTCTTAGCTCAGCCGCAGACAAAATACGACATTATCACATTTTCTGCTATTTTCTCTTGTCGGAATTGAATCACAAAGCCTGTCTGAGTACGAGAAAAGCCCTATATAAATAAAATAATACTTATATAATATAATTATTTATAATGAGTACTGCATTTTCTATGGCACACTAACTCCTGTCTGGAATGATAGAGCAGAAAAGTCAGAGCAAAAGATGACTCACACTGCAAAAAGCCCCAGGCTACGAAATCTTTGTGCAGTTTCCTGTGTGTGTGTGTGTGTGTGTTTTAAAAAAAAACATACTTGTGTAGAAAGACATCTGAGAAATGTATTTGAGTATTTGAGAAACATGAGCGCGGATAAAATACGATCAGTTTGGGTTCTTTTCGGCACCCAGACTGCACGTGATAAGCCTAATAAAAAAAAAATATATTACAGCAATTATTAAATCATCTATGTGGAGATGACTGATCATAAACACTGAGACTGGAGTGAAAAGAGAATAATTTATTACTTATTTGCACATTAATAAACAAAGTGAGGGGAAAATACACAAAATGTTCCTGGAGTTAAATCTGAGAAGAAGCACGTCTTAGCCTTCAGCCTTCATATGATATGAGGGGAGAGCTGGGTAGTGGGTGGGATTTGGAACAAACTGGGGAGGAAATGGTGGAAAATATATAAAGATCTATATTTCTTTACGATGTGTAGTTAAAAGACAAATGTATCTATCATGGGTCTAGAAAACTGGAGCTTTAGGGGGTTTTACTGATAAAAGTTTCCAAAAAAGAAAAAAAAGAAGAAGAAGTGACAACTGACCCCACTCTCCCCTAAATAAATCTTTCAGTCTTATACTCTTCTTTATAAAGAACTTTATTTCGTCTTCAGTTTCTATTTTGATTCTTCATTATAGGTTATGTAAGCATGGATTAATAATATACTGTATAAGCACATTTCCTATCATAATAATAATAATAATGATAATAATAATAGAACAGCCTTCAGGTGCAAGACATCTGGTTTCGTGTTTGACCCACACACAGTCACGATTGTGTGCAGGGGTGATGCTGAGGACGAACAAGCAGAAAAACACGTGTTTGGTAAAAGCCCACGATGAATTCAGTAATAAAAGCAGGAGACAAACGCTTCACATGGGGGAAAAAAAAAAAAAAAAAAGCCTAACTTGGCTTAATGCGGCAAAATCATTGACAAAGCAACAGCAAATCCCTCTCACACTCGCCTCGTCATAAACATTATCCTCCGCACAAAGGACACAACAGTAATCGAAAAACAACACGATCATTTTAAGCTCTGTTTTCGGCTCTATAGATACCCGTTATTAGGAAACAGCTTAACATGGATTAATGTGTTAAAACACAGACCTGGAAACCCCACACTTCTCCCACACATTATTAATCAGAGCCACTGTTTACTCTCCAAACAATATCACAATCGACTTCGTTTCACGTGCAGAGATTAACGTTTAAGATTAGAAACTAAAGACATAAATTATTCTCCCACACTTTATTGATCATAATTACTGTATACTCTCAAAAGGATAATCCCTTAAGTTCAATCTAAAGCTCAGAGTTTCATGTCTCGCACTGAAAAAAAGACACGTTAAAAAAAGTTGTGTTGACTTTTTTGCATATTTTGTTGATCATTTTCTTTTTGATCGACTGAAAGAAATGTTACAACAAGATATAAAATGTCAAAATGATGAAGAGTTTTGAAGAGTTTTGAAACATTTGTGTCAACTTGTAAGGGGCTTTTTTTTAGTTTTTCTCAAATGAAAAAAGTTGAGAAAAATTTTAAAAGTTGTATCTACTTGTTGCAGGTAAATTTTTTGTTTTGTTTTGCCCAACTAAAAAAATGTTATAACGTATAAAATATATTGTTTTTCAGTTGAAAAAACGAAGAAAAATACCAACAACTTGACACAATTTTTTTTTTAATCCAAGGTTCTTTTTTCAGTGCATTTCAAACTCGGTATTTTTAGAAATTTTATGCTTCTATTAATATTTTAGTTGAGAAAAGCAAAAAAAACATTTGTGTGAACTTGTACCAGGTGTTTTGTTTAGTTTGCTCAACTGAAAAGAATGTGTTACAACATAAAAAGTATTTTTTTTCAGTTAAGAAAATTGTGCAAAAAAATTTGTGAAAATCTTTTTTTTAAAAAAGTGTCAAAACATTGTGTGTTTCGCTGAACTGAAAATCTTTTTTTTTTTTTTTTACAAAATAAAAAAAGTATTTTTTCAGATGGGAAATTTAAAAAATTGTGTCACTTTGTTGCAGGAATTTTTTAGTGTTGCTCAACTGAAAAAAAAAAGTTACAACATATTAAAAAATTTTATTT
>JAKKZJ010000019.1:16405511-16416286 GCA_033441845.1 Pangasius mekongensis
CACACACACACACACACACACACACACACACACACACACACACACACACACACACACACACACACACACCTCTCTCAGAAACGTGTAAATGTCTTTGTTCCTCACCAGCTCTTCCTCCTGATCAGTCCCTGATGTGTCATGTTGATCAGACTGAGATCGCTTTTTCAGCTCTTTCTTAATTGCTGTCCTAATTCAAGGACTTCACAGAGCCACCCTTCGTAGAAAAGGTTCAGCGTTAATTGTTAATTGTCTTTTCACTTTTCTTCCAGCTCAGAGTTTGACTCGTCTGCTTGTCTGTCCCCCTCGTCCCCCGCCACACACACACACACACACACACACACACACACACACACAAAATATATAATTTTCACATCAGGATGGTTTATGAAATCATGACGAAATGATCCTGAACAGATACTTGATCCTGGACATCATACATGTTTAATTTTCCCAGAAATCTTTGCAATACATGTTTCCACAGCAACAATTTATTTATTTATTTACTTTCGTCATTGATTTTAAATCAGAACACTGTTATCAGAGATGCCAACAAATTTCAAGCTTGAAACGAGTAAAAGATATAGTTATAGTAAAAGATATATGAATAAAAATATTCTAGATATAGGATTATGATGTTTATTTTTAACAACAATCCAATAAAGAGAAGAATTGGTTAAATTTGCCTAAAGATACTTTTACTTGCTAAGCACATTTAAGGTTACTTTCGATTTGGTCTGACTTTATGTAGCTGACCTTTGACCTGTGAGGTTCATGAGCCGATAGAAAACAAAAACAAGAGCGTGAGGATTTGGCACTTTTGTGTCCATAAACAGTTTGCCCGGAGTTCACACTAGCAGGTGACAAGCCGCTTGTGTCACCTGTAGCTCGTCTCTTGTGAGTGTGAAACTTCGGCTACGCAGACGAAAGCGTTTGCGTCTCTCCACACGCTGCTGTTGTGTGTTTGTGCAGCTTGCAGTGCTGGTGAGTGGATTGCAGTGTAACGAGATTAGACGTTTATTCCTGATCAAAAAAAGATACATTCAGGCAGAAATATTGAAGGTTTCTGTGACAAACATTGAAGTGTCTCTGTGTGTGTGTCTCTGTGTGTGTCTCTGTGTGTGTCTCTGTGTGTGTCTCTGTGTGTGTCTCTGTGTGTGTGTCTGTGTGTGTGTCTGTGTGTGTGTCTCTGTGTGTCTCTGTGTGTGTTCTCAGTTGACTAAAGAGCCGCTGAGAGGAGGAGAACGCACCAGGGTTGTGTTCACACCGAGTGAACGCTGGATATGTGAAAATGCTCCAAATAATACCACTGCTGCTTTAATGTTGTTCACCTTGCATTTTTAAGATTTTTAACTAGACGTGGCGCCGATCTGAGACCCAGGAGCAGTATCGGGAAGGTACCAGCACAAAATGGTGGATCAGAGGGAGAGAAAGAACAGATTTGGTCTGATCCTGTAACAAAAAAAAAAAAAAAAAGATGAATTTGGAAAAGAGGTTTTTGTTGTTGTTGTTGTTTTCTGGGAACTGGAAATGTTCCCAAATCAAGAGACTCGATTGTATTTTGTATTAGGATTGATTTTAATTATATGAATACGTTATACTTTATTATTTTTATTATATTTGGCACGTGAGTGATTTTTGTGTGAACGTTTAACTGAATAAACAAAGCTGTTTTTGTTTTTTTGTTTTTTTTTCCCTTAAGTGAAGTGCCTCAGTTAAAAGACAATTTTAAAGCTTAGTAGTTTTAAAAAGAAAAACGAAAACTCGGATGAGCGTCTTTATCGGCTGATACTCAAGGAATCTGTCGTGTCGTGTCGTGCCACCTCTCTCTGTTTCTAACTGCTGAGTCATTATTGAAAAAAATCTAATTATTAGTTTTTACCATTTCTTGCATGAAGTTTAAAGATAAATAGTGAAAAAGATTCTATGAGAATGAGTCGAATGAAAACCTTATAAACCCCAGTAACCTTGTAAACCTTCCAAATGAGTTAGAACCGAAGCCGAACACTCGTTAAGCGCCGGCAGACTTCCATCGAACGAAATGAAGATTATGAAGAAAAAAAGAACGATACGCTTTTCTGACACCTGTTTCCAATAAATAATGCGAAAATATCACAAGGTTTTCATTTGACTCACCTCACTTCACATGAGAGAAAAATGACAGCAGCTCCTTAACGTGGAAACGAATAAAAACCAGCGAAAATGTACTTTTGCTGTTTGTTTGTAAAGGATGCTCCGTGGCAGGGAACGTTTTGGAGAACCTTTTCGAGAACCTTCTCAGTTCTGAGAGAGAGAGAAAGCTTAAAGAGTCATGTCCTTGAACTCGGATAAACGGGCGCATACCAAGACCTGGTTTACATTTTAGTGTTTTGTTGTTTTTTTTGTGGGTTTTTTTTTCGTCTCGTGATATGGCCTCTATGTCTTGGTGTGAAGCGAACACATAAGTATGCGCTGCATGAGTCTCCTGGGCCCAGAGTTGAAAATTAAGAAGGCAATAAGCAGCAGCGCTCGCTGACACTGATTGCGCTCCGCCAGTATGCGGTAAATGTTTAAAGAGGTTTCGCTCCCCACCAGGAGGTGGATGTGTATAAAACAAGCCAGATGTGCTCCAGCTTCTGCGAGGACCACTTTCTCACGCTTTGCAGTGGCTAGTCAGGAGTTAGAACGTTTTTTTTTTTTCTTCTCTCTCTCCTTCAAACAGATCTTGTAAAAAAATAAAATAAAGCGCTTTATAAAGTGAGCCATAAGCGGAGCTCCTTCCTGTGCTGCCTTTATAAGTGTGAAGGGAGTCGCTTTCAGACCGGGGGTCCAGGCATGGCTGTGACTCATTTACATTACACTTCATCTCCCTCTGGCGTGAAGTCTCACCGTGCTTTGGGCCAGAGCGAGACCGCGACCGCGACCGCGACCGGCAGCACCAGACTTTGAGCAGCCGCTCCGGCGTGTTTACCACCGCAGCAGAGGAGGACAACACGTGTCTCAGCTGAGCACTTACAGCACCCTGTGTTTAATCAAGCTGCTTTTTAACGACCTTCAACAAAAAAAAAAAAAAAAAAGGGATCAGCAGTTCACGGGCTATTACACCAAACTGCTTCTCAGCAGCTTAATACTGTTTGTGCTGCGAGCAAGAAATAAGCTCAGGAGAAATGTGGATGTGGTGTACTGTAATAGCACTTATGGCTAATGAAGTGTTCTCGTGTATTCGTGTCAGAAATACTCGCCTCTTCTGTCTTAATGGTGTGTCTGAGTGTGATTACGGAGAAAGTCGCTAAAATTATTTTCACAAACCTAATTGCCTGGCGGTGGCTAGATAAAAGCTGTTACTCGGGTTTCTACGGCAGGGCTCGGCAGAACGACGGCGTGAGGTCGCGAGCGTCGGCGAAATCATGCTTCCTACCGTTGTTTTTTGTGTTTTTTGTGGGTTTTTTTTCTTTCTTTTTCGCAACTTCCCTCTTTCAAACACTTGTCACATGGCATTAGAAACAAAGTAACAAATCCTCACGTGTTACTGGAGTTTTTCATGTTCTCCCTGTGGGTTTCCTCAGGGTTTTCCAGTTTCCTCCCATCTCAAACATGCATACATGAGGATTAGCTAAGATAAATTGCCCATGTGTGTGTATGAGTGTGTCAGCGTGTGTGTGTGTGTGTGTGTGTGTGTGTGTGTGTGCACATGGCGGTCCATCCAGGATGTAATTCCCGCCTCACGCGCGGTGTTCCCGGGATTGGCTCCGGGTCCACGGCGACACCGACGAGGATCAAGCGCTCACTGAATATCAGCGAGCGAGTGAGTTATTTGGTGAGAGGTTATTAGTGAGAGGTTTAGCGCTAGAGTTGTGCATTGCGACAGGGACCGAGTTAACCGAGTTACCACGGTAACACCCTGCAAGTAAATAAGTGAAAACTTATTTACTGATTTTTGAAAAGATGCTAGTATTCCCACATGTCAGTAGAAGCTCAACATGTTAGGAGATGATATCTTACATCGATACCATATTTCTTTTACCTAGCATAGACGAGATTGTTCGAGAAACACAGCTGTGAGCTTCGTGGGTTGAAAGTGCTTCAGGGGGCGGGGCTTTGTGTGCTTTTGTGGTACGTTGATATCATCCCTGACCTATAGAAAAACATCTTATAGTCTTAAACAGCCTACGTAATGAAGCTCAAGCTACGCCGTATCGTTAATAGAGAGCACACGAGGACGACCGCCCTGAGCACGCAGAGCAGTATTAATGGGCGTGGTCAGTAAATATGAGTGCAAGATGCCGTGAATTGTGCAGCTGTATTCGCGAGCGTGCACAGAAACCTGGTCAATTCACTTACGCGAGCACTGAGACACGCATATTTACTTCCTCCTTGCTTGGCACTGTGAACACCCTGGAGTCAGGTTAATTAAAGTAAACGAATAAATACTTTTTAAAATGAAAATTAAAACAAGCTAAACCGAAATTGTGTGGTTTAAACAAAGTAAAAAAAATAAATAAATAAAAATCTGAAATGCTGTTCACCTCCACTCTTCATGTATAAACAGGTGGTGATTGACTACTCTGTTATACCTGTATTCTCAGTCTTTATTTATTTTTTTATTTTTTCTAAGCTTTGTAATTACACAAAATGGCTATTTGCACAGTTGAGTGTTTCGAGTGTATTTTTCTCGGGCCTATTTTTAGCCGTAGGTCGAGTGAAATACTCACCCAGTGGAGCCCTGCGTGGATGAAGGGGCCCTGTTAACATAAACGTTTGCTGTTCAGCTGCTCCCCAAGCTATCCTACGCTTCATCACGGAAAGAAAGAGACTTTCAGACTTTGAGGTTTATTTTTCCTGGAAGCTTAAAACCTGTGATTATTTGAGGTTCTTGTCTGCTCTGCAATCAGTGGACTAGAGTCTTAAATGAGAGGATATGGGTTTGGGAAACGACTTCTTCTAATAAGATTCTAAATATAGCTTCGTGTTACTGTCGATTCTCCGCTCTGCCTCTCTTGATAACTCTCTCTCTCTCTCTCTCTCTCTTTCTCTCTTTCTCTCTCACACACACACACACACAGACACACACACAGACACACACACACACACACACACACACACACACACACACAGACTCGTGTCCTGTTCTTCCTCAAGTGTCCCGTTATGCCACAAAGTCATCAGAAGGTAAAAATCGCGCTCCTCCTCTGAGCTGCGGCTCTTCATCATTTTCCCGTAAAGTTCCGCAGTAGCTCGACTCTGCCTCTGCACGTCCTGTCGAAAGGTAACATGATACACTCTGCCAACGCCAAGACTTATCGATGACTCAGAGTGTGAACACACACACACACACACACACACACACACACACACACACACACACACACACACACACACACACACACCCCACCACACCTTGTGCAAACCTTGTTATACGGAAGTAATTAATGGTACTAAATGTTCCAGAGAAGTAGAACGAACAATACGTTTCCTCTTGCAGCGCGTAATTAATTTATGCTGTTTAACAGGAGTTTCGGCTGGACGATGGGAAGAAAATATCACAATACTAAGGAGCGATATTGTTGATGTGATATTTTGCCACATTATGAAAACTTGTAACATTGTTCCATGCTAAAATTTTAGGAAAAAAAATCCAAACGTAAAAAAATCCTAAAAGGTTAAAAAGGATGTATCAGTTACTTTCTTTCTGTGAGTGACGGTGAAATGTATTACGGCGTTACGTTAGTTGTAATTTAAGTAATTTATTACGATAACTGTAACGTATCACGGATTTCACGTCGTAGGAATTGGTTTATTCGTACTTGCCCAGTGAATAAGGGGGGAAACGCTGCTCCTTATTCACTTCTTATTAGTAAAAATTAGCTACATTTTATTTTTACGTAGTTACATGTAAATTTTGATGACGCAAAATTTTGATGTAGCACAGACTTCGCAAACGCACCACCTGCCGCACTACACACATCGACCGTGACATCTTGTTTACGGTAGAACAAGTTTACTAGCAGCGAACTAACTAGTGCAAGCGAATGCTTTCCAGATCACGCAGCTACGTTAAAACGCTGACGAAACCCGAACGATAGAAGAAGTTCGACGCAAAGCGATACACACTCACCTCATGGTTGAACATATCGAGAAGAAATAACACACTAGCCAGACTTGTTTGTTTCTTGTAGTATTAACATTGCACACAACTAGCTAACTAGCTTGCCATATTTTATTGTCTAACACTTGTTAGCTCAGTCAGTTTCCAAGGCGACCAAAACACAGGGCTGGACACACTGAATTTATCCGTCGCTGTATCATCATATCGGCCATCCGTCACTTTTCATATTCATTTGTCCGATTAAAATGAATGTATTCTGTGTGTTGAGGGTTTTCTTTCCTTCGGAAGTGAGCGACAAGCGAAGAGAAAATTCCACGCCTTGTTTTTCCGTGTGAGTTTCATGTTGTCTGTGGCGAAGGAACAGCCACATATCGTGACTGTGGACCTGCACTGCAGCTGCTGGCATGAGATAAGCGAGCAGATGGACGGAGATCGGACATTTGGTGGGATTTAAAAAAAAAAAAAAAAAAAAAAAAAAAAAAAAACGTGAATGGTTTCGTAACCGATGGCTGATAGAAACGCTATGCAAACCGCGTTCTTCTTTCCCAGCAAGACTTTTAATGATCTTAGTGAAAAGTATTTATTTGATGTACAACTCTGATGTTCTATTGATATCGTGCTCATGATACTCCTTTCTGTGTCACGTGTTTTCGAACGTCTTTTATTACTCATAGTAATTAACTCTCCTCCCTCTTCTTTGTGAAATTCCTTCATTTTTTTTTTTTTTTAAATGCCACAGTTCTCGGATCTAATTGGTCAGAAGGTGATTAGTTTTCTACAACAGCAGCCTGACGGTTTGTACTTAACGCGCTCGTTCTAATACCTTATTGTTTCTATAGCAACGGCTCATCCGCAGGCACTCGGACAGCGGACGATCAACACAATCTGTCTAATATTAAACAGATTTTAGAAATGTGTTGTAACAACAACAACAACAACAACAAAAAAAACATCTAATCATTGATCTATTGAGACGTTGGTTTAACGATTACGGAAGGAGTCTCCAGTGTCAGCGCTTTGTAACCGTCATGACGACGGAGTTTATCGCTTTGTCGGTAACGTGACGAGCTGTTCTAGCTGCTGTAGCGTAAGTGAGAACAGGAACTAACTTGTTTCATTTGAAAGCATTAACTACCTGTAACTACAAACGGATAAAAAGTACAATGTGTCGGTCTTTAATAAGTAATAAGTAAAAAAAAATTGTAATTGTGGGCAAATTGCCATGGTGTAAGAGGAATAAATCTTATCCCACCACTCTGTCATTGATTTTTTTCCCTTCTATAACCGCATATGGCATTTTATTTGTTTATTTATTTACTTAAAAGTTGCACAAAAGCCGTACAGTGCCCCGGGTTTGCCCTGGCTGTTAGCAGAAACGCTGATACATTATAAGTGTTGCGATGTGATGTTTTTGTGATCTCGCCGTTATTTACGCTCCTTCTCGGTTCTAACCGCACTCCTTGCGCAGTAAGACTTAGACGCGATGATGAACGATATTAATCCCGTGCGAACCTTCAGCTGTCCGTCCATCTGCCCGTATGATCCGAGATGAACAGCGTCTGCTGCCTGATCGCGCGCAGTGAGGTCAGGAATGGCTTAGTCAGCTTTAAACACGTGTCTCTGTGGCAGGAGTCGCTAACAGACGTGAGCGTGCAGGGTGTCGACACGTCTGAACGCAGCTGCTGCGGAGTGAAGGCGAACACAGCTGTGTGTGTGTGTGTGTGTGTGTGTGTGTGTGTGTGTGTGTGTGTGTGTGTGTGTGTGTGGGGTTTACCTACAAACAAACTCCCCTCTGTCCTCAACAACAGCCACAACACGTTCCAGAAAAGGGACAAGACACGAGACAGACTGACTGACAGAAACGCTACTCTCCTCTTGCTGCCTCTCACATCTTGCCCCCCCACTCTGAGTGTGTGTGTGTGTGTGTGTGTGTGTAAACCAAGAGGGAGGTATTTCTGCCCCACAGATGTCCCTGCAGGGTGAAAGGGCGTCTGATCCACACCAGTGTCACCTTCCATCTGTCACGTTTTGAGAAACAATAGAGATTTCCCCAGTCCTGTTCCAGATTGAAGGGCACACGTGCGAGATTTCTCCTCCCTCCTCCCATTCTTTCATTCTAACGGTGCTGCTGGAGGGCGTCAGCCGGCGTCCCCGAGCGCTGGAAAGACTTAATGAAGAGCATGTGGCGCGTGGGTTAGTGTGTGTGTGTGTGTGTGTGTGTGTGTGTGTGTGTGTTCTGCCTCTCTGAACCGGAGACACATTTAGAGCAATACTGATTTGTGTGTCCCCTTTAGAGCAAGTCTATATACCACATTATGGCTGTACAATTTATCATCATTTAATCATGATTGATTTTGATTTCGAATTAATTTAGTACGTTTGTCTAACGTTAGATCATTTTTTTACTTTGTTGGATTTTCTTAAATTTTTTGCTATGTTTTCCTGACCTAGTAAAGTTTGGTTAGTTTGGGCAGGTATGAACACAGCCAGACCAGAATGGTCACTACGAGCGATTTCTGCTTGCACGTCGTGTTTTAGAACCTGAAAGTAAGTAATTAATGAAGCGCTTCTTCGTTCTGTATTGTAACGCAAGCCTTTTTTAGTTTTTTAGTTGTAGTTTTTTTTTTTTAGTTTCAGTTTTAGTGACCCATACTTGGAATTTGTGCTCTGCATTTAACCCATCCAAGTGTACACACACACAGTAGTGAACACACACACACACACACACACACACACACACACACACACACACACCCGGAGCAGTGGGCAGCCATTTTAGCTGCGGCACCCGGGGAGCAGTTGGGGGATCGGTGCCTTGCTCAAGGGTCTCACCTCAGTCATGGTGGAAGAGAGCGCTGGTCATTCACTCCCCCCACTTACAATCCCTGCCGGACCTGAGACTCAAACCCACGACCTTCAGGTTCACCTTCGGGTTACAAGTCCGACTCTCGGACCATTAGGCCACGACTGCCCCCAACCTCCATGTTTGCAGTTATCGAAAATCTAGCAAGCAAGCAACCTCCTGGAGGTTGAGGAGATGTTTTCCAAGTTACCGGTTTAACGCTGCGTTCGACTAAAGCTCGTAACTTTCCGAACCCCGACTAAGAAAAAAACAAAGAACGCGCCTCCTTTAGAATTCCTCAGAAGTGAAGTGAAGTGACAAATCAACATGGCCGCTCACAGCACTTCTTTATCCGCGTATATTTCAGTATTGACTTTAGATCAATCAACATGTTCACTTGTTCAAATCTGTAACACTGACTATACAGGTCGCTGTTTAGAGTAAAGTGTACCTCACTCCTCACAGTTAGCAGGCTAGCTTGTCGCTAACGAAGAAAAAAACAAACTCGGAAATTCCTACTCGGAAAGTCAGGAAGGTGTTAGCTAGCTAGATCGTTGCTGACAAAAGACGAACAAGGAGGCGTCCATGTTTTTCCCACAGAGGTCGAAAATGATCCTGAGTTCCGACTTCCCTGTTCGGAGTTGATTCGAGCGCAGCATCAGCTCTCTACCTTCATGCTCGCACGTGACATGAACGTGTCCACTGGGGGCAGAAAATGTCAGCGAATACTATTACTTCCGGGTTGTAAATCATCGATACCGTGCTGTTAGGTATTAAAATCGACCAGTTGTTTCCAGACAGGTTTTACAGTTTGTTTCCTTACCTTTCATGTTCAGGATCTTTTAACATAAAAGGCTGTTTTATTTTATAATGAATCAGCGTCAGTAAAAAGATTTCCCTTATCTCACCAGCACGTCTCGTATATATGCGCTACGTTACTCTGAAACTCTCCATGAAACCTGTGGAAAATGTTTCATCACAAGGTTTCGAGGTGCGCGACAGGACACGCCTCGCCTCGCAGCGTCAACCAATCAGCATCATGCCACACACACACACACACACACACACACATGTGCGCGCTTCAGCACAGAAATGTAAACCGGAGAACCACAGTTCGGTGCAGCGAAGTGTTATCAAAGCAAAGATCTTTTCTTCAAATTGAGGACAAAGCTGGATTGTTGCAGACGCACAGTGTACTTTGGATATCTGAGCCAGCTAACACACACACACACACACACACACACACACACACACACACACACACACACACACAAATGCTGAACACTCTACCAAAAATACTTTCAATTTATTTATTTATATTATTTATTTAGCACCGGCTCCGTAGGATTTCCTTCTGTAAGAATCGGATTAGTCTTGTTTTGTACCCTAGTGATAAATGATCACGATTTCAGTGTTGAACAAAATAAATATTTGTTTTCACTCATTTCTGGTTTGCAAAAATCTCCAGGCTGTAGCATAGCTTACAGGATTAGCCGAATAATCTGCAGAAACTCCGGGCATCCTGACTCACTGATGGTGCTGAGTTAAATGTTTTCAGGCTTTGTGTGTGTGTGTGTGTGTGTGTGTGTGTGTGTGTGTGTGTGTGTGTGTTTTTGTTTACGTGGTGCTGATCTTGAATCAGCCCTGTGTGTAGCTGCATTGCCTACACAGCGCTGATGTTCTGCGTTGGAGAGCCGAGCGAGTGAGTCAGTAGCGTGGGACTGTGCCAGCGTTTCTGCCAGGGCTCGTTCCTTTCTGACAGCCACGTCTGTCCGTGTGTGTGTGTGTGTGTGTGTGTGTGTGTGTGTGTGTGTGTGTGTGTGTGTGTGTGTGAGAGAGAGAGAGAGAGAG
>JAKKZJ010000019.1:16451676-16474831 GCA_033441845.1 Pangasius mekongensis
ACTCAGGTCAGAGAAGCCGTGGCAGTAAATGAAGAGCTGGAGGGGCATCATTCCCAGTGCTGCCAGTGTAGAGCAAGCCGTCATCACAATGCTGAGATAGAATAAGATCGGTCACAAATATCTGATGCCAAAAACTCACCATCACTGATTAGATATGATGGAAATGTCCCATATTGCCTGGGTAGCATTGCTAGCTTTTTGTTATTCATCTTGTCCAAAACAATGTACTAACACAATAGCATACAAGGACAACAGATAGGCTTGTTCCGAAATCAGTGTTGAATATGCATGCTACTGAGAACTCATGAATAATTTGCTTAAAAAAAAACAAACAAAGGCAAGATTATTTGTTATAATCCAACATTATCCCATCCATCCTAGGAGCTATGCTGTCGGGGGCGAATAGCCCCTGGTAGGGACTCCCAAGGCAAACTGGTCCTAGGTGAGGTGCCAGACTAAGAATGATTCATACATCCTTATGAGGGAAAAAAACAAGGACCTAGATACCTCACTCGGAATAGGGAAACCAGGGCCCCGCCCTAGAGCCAGGCCTGGTGGGGAACTCATCAATGAGTGCCTGGTGTTTGAGACGTTACCCATGGGGCCTGGCTGGGCACAGCCAGAATGAGCTACATGGTACCGTCCTCTTGTGAGCCTACTACCTGTAGGATGAGTTGCAAGGCTTTGGTGTATTGTGGATTGGGCAGCAGTTGAAGGCAGTGGTCTTGGTGGACCTATCCGTGGCTACCGAAACTGGTATTAGGGACATGGAACGTGACGACTCTGGTGGGAAAGGAGCCAGAGCTAGTACAGGAAGTGGAGATTCAAGTGGCGGAAATGCCTTAGAGATAGGGCAAGGAGCTCAGACATTTGGGGGGAGCTCAAAGTAGAGTCGCTGCTCCTCTGCATCAAAAGATGCCTCCTGGACACCTCCCTGGGGAAGTGTTTCAGGCATGTCCAATGGTGAGAAGACCCCTGAGCAGACCAAGGACTAGATGGAGAGATTATATCTCTCGTCTGGCCTGGGAGCACCTGGGTATCCCTGTGGAGGACCTGGAGGAGGTGGCTAGGGAGAGGCAGTTTCTATATTGTTTATGTTAAGAGATCAACCTCTTAGCTTTGCATTAGTTTCTAGTTTCAGGTTATGAATCCTTGCAGATTTAAGTACTGCATACTGTTTACACCTTAAGCCCTCATCACTTAGGGACCCTGGACCACCAATTTTTTTTAATAGATGTGCAAAAAAGCACTTGGTGAAAATGTTTATTTATTTATCAGCCAGTCGGAGGGGGTCACCATGGGAATGGGAAACAATAGAAACTGCAATTTACATAATGAAATTAGTTAACTAATGTAGCTAACATCAGAAGATCATTGACAAGCTGTGAACATCTGGGCTGATCTATCTGGGCTGCAAAAAATGCAAAAAGAAAAAAAGCAGAAAAGGAGAAACAGACCGCTAAAAAATTAATCTTAAGTAACTAGATTTAGTCTGCTCTTGTAATCCTTTGCTGATGTAATTGAAATGGAAAAAGTTCCCTCAAGAAAGATAATGATAATGATAGTTGATAATGCTAATGATAAATAATGAAGTATTAATTCTGTTCATTCATGCATATAAAATAATTTTGACTACACTGACGAAGTTGTCGCTATGGGCCACAGAATGTACAGCAGTGGCCCTGGCTGTCACTAAGAGTAATGTCTGCCAATGGTCTAAATGTAAACTGATTAGTGAGGAAAAAAAAGTGGAGTTAGTTAGCTACTCATAGCTCAAACACAATAAATCCTGTGTAGACATTTGTATATAAGTCTCAATATAAAGACTCTCACTATAGACTGTTAATGGTATAATGGCGGAAATGTACCTGAGATTCATGTCCCCCTTGAAGGCAAAGGACAGGACATTGGAAAGCACCCCTCCTGGAGAGCAGCCACAAACCAGCACTGCCATGGCCTGACTGGTACCGAGCTGGAACAGTTTAGCCAGAGAGAAGGCCGTGAGGGGCATCACCCCGAACTGAGCCACTATGGCGATCACCACCCCTTTGGGCTTCACAATGTGGGCCTTTATCTTCGAGACCTCCATTGTACAGCCGAGTGAAACCATAGTGTCACAAAGGATAAAAATGCTAACCCAGTTAGCAGCCTTATTCAGATTTACAGAAACTGCAGTGTTGTTTGAGAAGGTGACATCAGTGAAATTATTTTGGCTCCATCGATCCACATCATAAGAAAGATTTGCACTTTGGTTGAAGATGAGCTCCATTTTCAATGCCTGTTGTGTGAGTATTTCTAGGCAAAGAGGGCATGGAAGATCAAGATCAACATATCAAAAGTGCAAATGCAGTAAAAACAGATGCAACACAATATGCCAAATACATGCCAGGTACATACCAGATACACAGGGACAATGTTTTCCTTAGTATACTGTAACTTTTCTTTGAAATAATCTCTGATAATTAGAAAAATTGACAGGAGTTTAGAACATAAAACACAAAGTACTGAACCTTTCTTTGCAATATGTGTTGTTTTAGAAAAAGTTTAGTCCTTTCTGCCTTTCTCAGGACTTACCTCAATGATTCGCTCCCAGCTGAACAGTTTGATCAGTCTGAATACAGATGAGTTGTTTTGCATTTTTTGGCTAAGGGCCATTCATTTGGATACAAATGAATAGATACAAAACTAAACAGGGATGATGTGTCATATCGAAGGTTCGATCCTGAACTCAGGTTACTGTCTGTGTGGAGTTGTGTGTTCCCAATGTGTTCACATGTGTATCCTCCAGGGTCTCTGGTTTCCCCTTACGTCCCAAAACATCCCTCTAGATGGATTGTCTATGGTCAGTTGAATGTGTGGGTGCTCATAGTGGACTTGAGTCCCATTCAAGTTGTATTCCCATCTCATGAACAGTGTTCCCGGCATAGGTTCCGAATCCTGCACGTCCCTGACCAAGATAAAATGGTTACCGAATGAAAGAATAACCTCATCAACATATGATAGAGATTGTATTATATTATGTTTTCTCTTTATAACTTACATACTGGGCAAAGCTGGGTAAATTCTTCTTTCAGTCATTACTGCATCCCATAGTCTTTGCTCTGTCTCTCACAGCAAACAGGTTTTCCGAACAGCAACTTATGCTGTCGGCTGTGAGTTCAAAAGTGTGGGAAAGCAACATCTTGATGTGGGCTTTTGACAGTTTTTCCCAGTGCACTTACTAGTAGTCTGGGCTACTAAATTAAAATACAGATGCAGTAAAAACCAAAAAAAAAAAAACAAGAAGTGTAACACAATAGAGTGGATACACAGGACAATGTGTGTCTTAGAATATTGTAGCCTTTCAATAATCTGCAATATTTAAGAAAATTACACAGGACATCTTTCAGTTTAGAACATGACAAAGCACACAACGCAACATACTGAACATTTCTTTGTAGTATGTGTTGTTTTAGTGAGAGTATGGTCGTATGGGGAGAAAGGAGGTTAGGGTTCCTTTATGATTCTCTTAGAGCTTACCTTGATAATTCATTCCTAGTTTGAGCAAGTTTGAATTTGGAGAGTTTGGAGTTGTCTGATGTGGTTTTTAATTATGAGAATAGATGACAGCAAAGCCACTGTGCCTTTGCACCCTCTTGTAGCGTTGAGGTGTTTGTCTGAGGGACATTCATGTAGACTTATCAAATTAGATACACAACCACATGAACCACGTCAAGTTCAACAGACTGACTGATGAAGTTATGTTATTATAATCTTGGACAGGAAATCCAGATTCAAGATATCTCCAGACTTATTTTTGCCACACTCCATACAAGGCAGTAGCAAGCCTATGGGATCTCAAAGAGGTGCCATCCAGGGGATTCTGTACAAGGCAAAGAGAGCCGCTCGACACTGTGCTGCCCCGAGGGAACCAAAATGTGGCAAGGTCTGATAAGCAGCAAAAAGAACTTGTCTCCGGTATCCCAGTGGCATCACACAAAGCCCTCCAGCCTGTGAGGCAGGCTGTGGTGATTATCTCTCTCTCTGGTGTCTCTGGTCCCAAGCAAACTGTTCTGATATACATGACCACCATCACCAGGCTCCATCTTCTGAAACAAGGACACATTTCAGTCTGTGACATTTGAGGTCCAGTTGCAGTCTGATGACTCATTTCTGGCAGGTCTACATCTCCATCTAGTCTAGAGGAATTACTTATGTGTCTGACTGTCTTCATCAGTCCAGGCTTTCTCAACAGAAGCCAATACTGCAGGTGATGCCTTGCGTGAACCTGAATGGTAAGTGTGATAATATTTGCCACGTGATGGTGGGAACATGTAGATTATGTTCCAGTTGGCCTGCTGTTTGTTTGAGCACACAGGAGCTAGTCATTCAGATATACAGATATCAGGCGATGCTCTGATGCTAGCCATTAGAGAAGACAAGGCTGTTTGTAGGCACTCATATAAAGGAAGGACTTTGGAAGGCAAGCCTCAGGAAACATCTGTGCTGAGGGATCTGTGACATAAAAGTAAGCATCGCACAAGTCTATGGATGTGAACCAGTTACTGTGGCTTCATGACCAACACCTGCCAACACAATGAAATTAGCTAACTAATGTCGCTAACCTCAGAAGATCATTAAGAAGCTGTGAACATGAAAATGAATCCTAATGAATTGGATTTAGTCAACTTGTCTGATCTCTAATTGAAATGGAAAAGTTAATGTCTAAGAAGTATTAGGCTACTCTTACCCAGAAAACACTGAGTGCTGCATTACAAGCAAAAGGTGCTTTAACAAAGTATTAGTTAAGGGGTGTGCATACTTGTGCAACCAGGTTACTGTATTTCTTCTTCTTCATCTTTTTCCTTAAAATGTTTCTATTTGTTGTCACTTGAATTCTGCTTGTTGCTATATCACATTAAAAGTGGAAAAAGATCTGACATGGTTTTATCTTGGTTTCACTGTTTACATCACAAAAACCTGCGATTTTAACAGGTGTGTGTAGACTTTTTATATCCACTGTCTGATACTACCTCATTAGATTATTCTTTCACCTGATAATACTTTGATAATATTTGTTTATATATTTAATAGTACTTGATCATATTTTCTCTTAGATTTCTGTAGTTTTGTCATGGTTATTTGAGTGTGTGTGTGTGTTAATGTGTGTGAGGACAGGTTAATTTGTGAAAGCTGATCTGAAAACATATTTCGACATTTTATAGAAAGGCTTTTATTCTGTATGTTCAGCAGCTCAGAGGAAATTTACACACAGTTCTTTACTGAATAATTCCACAACTGCTGTACAGCGAAATCAAACCTGTGGCTTTGTGTCATTTTATTATAACTGATTTCAAATGATTTTCACTGTTATTCCAATTTTGTCGGAACAAACTATTTAAAGTGAATCTCCTTGAGCAGGAGGTGAAGCATATAATTATCATGCATATACATATCATCCCAAGAAGAAAAGACATCAGCCATGGCATCAGAGAAGCAACTGTTGCTGCTCATCACTCTGGGAAGGGTTATAAGGCCATCTCCAAACAGTTTGAAATTCACCATTCTACAGTGAGAAGAATTGTTTACAAACAGAGAGCCTTCAAGGCATTTGGAAATCTTCCCAGGAGTGGGCATCCCAGTAAATTCAGTCCAAGGTCAGACCTTTTAATGCTCAGAGATATAAAGAAAATCCCAAGAGCTACATCATGTGACCTACAGGCCTCCGTTAGCACATTAAATGTTTGTCTTATCATTGAAGCGTGGCTAGGAAGAAGTCCTTTCTCTCCAAAAAGAATATGGCAACATGACTTGTGGTTTGCAAACCACAAAAGTTCTGGAACAATATCTTTTAGACTGATGAGACCAAGGACAGAGATGTTTGGTCATCATGTACAGCGCCATGTTTGATGAAAACCAAACACAGCATACCACCACAAACACCTCATACAAACTGTCAGGCATGGTAGTGGAGGGGTGGTGGAGGGTGTACTTTTTTTCCCATGACTTTATTTCTTTAAATATAAATAATGAATATATCCAAAAGCACTAATACCCACCCAGAAAAACAGGAATAGAATCTGCATCGGCACTTCAGAATAACAGTGCTAACAAATGAGAATATATTTATTCAAATCAATTTCAGCAGTGAGCCACACATATAGTAGTTTTACATATTTTGATGCCAACAGGACAAATAAATTGTTCTCGATTAAAATAATATGCAATTTTTTGTCTTTTTTATTAATTATGCAAATATAATCCAGCAACAATGATTCCCAGAACTCGCTAGCAGCCACACCTATTTCCTCAGTTCCCACCTGCCATCTGCACTCTCCCACGTTCTACACAACATTTTCATTGTCACAACAGTGAGCATGCAGTGACAATGAAAGCTCTTTCCTATTTTTTAAACCTGATTTGTCTGCTCATTTATTGTTTGGATGACCCTTTAGCTCTTAAGCATAGACACACCACTGTGAGGCTTCACAAAGACCTCACATTGATGGGGAAAGGAACTGACCAACTGATCTCTCCAAGGTCTCTGCGAAATGAATCCTATATTTGAACATGTATATTTTGAAAATCACACAACTTTGATTCAACTATTTATAACGGCAAACTAAACACAAAAATGATTCACCTATTTTGCAAAAATAATTACATTTGCCTACTTACATTTTATTGAACATATTACAGTTGAGTAAATATTGATAGTCCTTCTTTCTTCATTATTGGACCTTCTTCATCAGAGAGTTGCAGAAAATTTTCACGTTCCTTTGTTATTTAATTAAAAAAGGATTGTGTTGCACATAAGAAAAGTGAGGCCAGATATTACCTACAGTGAGCATGCAGTGGCAGCGAAAGCTCTTTCCAATGCTCCAGTATTTGATCTGACTTGGGAGGATGTGTTCTTGTTCATGTTGTAACAAGAAAAGTTTTTGCACTGGCTCTGTGCCAGTTGTTGATTCTGCTTGCAAACAAATTTTCTTTCAATTTTATGTAAAAATAAATTGATGTGAAATATCACAGCTCTAAAGAGTTTGAATGGGTGTGATGTCTGGAGAGTGTTTAAATGAATACTGTACTTTAATTGTCAGAGATTTTGTCTAGAGCTTGTAGAGTTATTTGAATTTATCCCAGTTTTTTTTTTTTTTTTTTTTTACTGAAAATCATTGAGGCCTTGATGATTCTATGCCGGTTTAGATGAAGATTTCTTCTGGCATCTGAAGATGATGATTAAAGCCAATGCATCAACAACTTGAAAGAAAAGGTAGATTAAAGGGAAGAGAATGAATGGTCCGATGCCCTCTCGCTCAAAGGCTAACTCTAGGATTGCGTAGCAGACATGGAGGTTTTGGCAACCTGTCTCCATAGCAACAGTCCTCCTACAGCTTAGGGTTGAAGCAAAAGAGATAGACAACCTCAGAAACGTACATCCGAAGCATGATATTGGCAGACATATTAAAGAAAAGTTAATATGGCAGGCATATTAAAGAAAAGTTCATATACTGTCAGGCAGTGTATGTAAGTGTCAGATGTGGAGAGAGATATGGAAGCATTTTAAATACCTTCCTTTACAGGAATATAACTTCTTCTCAGGGGAGACTATGGCTAATTCATAATAATAATAATAATAATAATAAAAGCATCAGTGGTTTGAATACCTGGAAAAACACCTCCTGATGATGAGGAAGAATATTTTCGCAGAAATACTGCTTTGGGATGGATACTTAAGGGATTAATGTAAGCACTTTACTAAACCTGACCTTTGCAACACCTATAACCTAATTCGTACATATTTGCACAGCTGATGAATGAAAAAAATTGCATTCAGCACCACCAGGTGACACTCTGGATATCTTGTTATGTATACGAGCTTACTAATGCACCGTCCTTATTTCTGGCCTTCATTAATGAGCTGCATTTGCTGGACAAAACCATACTGTGAAATTTAAGCCTTTAGGAGATGTTCAGATACAGATCAATTTTGGCTGACACCTTCATCCAAAGCTACACGATTGAGCAGTTGAGTGATTAAAGGCTTTGGTCAATTCCCAATCATTCTGGTGCCACAATTTGAACTCATGACCTTCTGATCAGTAGCCCAACACCTTAATCTCTTATCATACTATCCGCTGTCACCCAGAAGAGGATGGGTTCCCTTTTACGTCTGGTTCCTCTCAAGGTTTTTTTTTTTCCCCTCAAGTTGTCTTAGTGTGTTTTTTCATCTTGCTACTGTCATCTCTGACTTACTCATTATTAGCTAAATCAAAATGCATTTCCAGCTTTCTGTAAAAAAAAAAAAAATCGCTGTTAAAAGCGCTCTCTAAATAAAAATGTCTTTAAATTAAGTTGTAGATACATGTGTAACACAGAAGACTAAAATTCAGTTGGACATACAATGTCATGAGCCAGTCTTATTTACTTACGATTCATCAAACCCGAAGAGAAAAGACAGCACGTAGCCAAGTACATATCCAATAAGTGGCATCAGTGCTCCTGTAGCCACAAGTCGAGGTTCTGTCACCACCCACACGACTGATCGTAGTGAAATGCTGAGCAGAATACCTAAAGCAATATAACCAACCAGCATTATGCCCAGCCCAACCTGTGATAGAAAGAGAGGACACTGACATGATGAACTCTGCTTCCTACCCTTTGTTTATTTTTATTTACAGGCATTTTGTTCAGTTACCTTCATGACAAGTTTGGACTTCTCTGGCACGCGATAGCTGATATAGATGCCAACTGAGCAAGGCAGCACAGTCAAGATCAAGGTCAGGATGATGTGAACGTAAGGCACAGCACTCAGGTTGTAGAAGCCATGGGAGTAAATAAAGAGCAGCAGAGGCATCATACCCAGAGCCGCCAGTGTAGAGCAAGTCGTCATCACAATGCTGTGATGGAAGGAAATCAGTCACAAACATCCATTGGCAAAGAATTACCTTTATTATTTTTAGCTACAAAGAAAGGTCGTATATCACTGGTGCTGCATTGCTAGGCTTTAGTTATCAAAAAACAAGCAGATAATAGAGGTTCGGTAGTGTAATGGTATAAGGACAATGGGTCTTCATTTCAGGGTGCTTGGCATGGCTTTTTCTGAGATCTAAGCATGCTTGTTAATCAAGGTGAGGTGCCTGCATTAGTGGTCTGGTTCCTCAGTGCTGAAATCAGATTTCCAACCCAGTGTCCATGCTTTCATAAGATAAAACTTGTTTATATATATATATATATATATATATAAACTGGCATGTATATTTACACGCTCACTAAGGTCCCAGCTATGAAATTTGACCTTTATTGCTGCAGAGTAGACCACTCTTGCACTTGTACAACTCGTCAATAGTTTCTAGTCTTTCAGGTTATGAATACTTACAGATTGTTGTGTTTGTATCAATCTCCAAACCAGATAATCTTGAATAAATACTCCAGCATGGTGAAAATGCAGATGTCACTGACTTATTCTGACTAAAATAAGTTTTTTTATATTACAGGTTTGCTGCAGTTTATTTATAGAGCACATTTAAAACAACTTTAGTTGACCAAAGTGCTGTACATAAAGCATAAACCTAATTACAGCATTTAAAAAATGCACAGACCTAATCGCAGCACTAGTATTGCATAGGCTTATATACAACAGTAAAATCCATATAACCTTAAAACAACCCAATCACCTATCATTAAAAGCACGGGAGAAAAGATGAGTTTTTAACAGATATTTAAATTCAGACACTGTAGAAGCAGTTCTGATAGATAGAGGTAAAGTGTTCCATAGTTTGGGACCAACAACGGAGAAAGCTCTATCTCCCCTACATTTTAGTCGTGTTCTGGGAATCCACAACATATGTGTAATCTGAGATCTGAGTGATCTGACAGGATTGTGAACAGTAAGCAACTCTGAAAGATATTGAGGAGCAAGACAATTTACAGCCTTGTACGCAAAAAGCAGAATTTTAAACTCAATACGGTACTGCAACGGTAACCAGTGCAGCGAGCGTAAGATAGGTGTAATATGTAATAAAGCGAGTTACAATAATCGAGTCGTGAAGAGATGAAAGCATGTATTACGGTCTCAAAACTCTTCCTGCTCAGGAAGGGTTTAACCTTCGCTAATCTACGAAGATGGTAGAACCCAGAGCTCACAGTGGCATTCATTTGTTTATCTAATGTTAGTTCGCAGTCAAGTATAAAACCCTGAATCGATTGTGCTCACGTCTGTTTTGCCATTTGATCCGAACAAAACAACTTGCGTTTTATCATTATTAAATGTAGAAAGTTATTTGTAAGCCACGTTTCCAATTCAAGGAGTCAGGCAGTTAACTGATTTCCAGCAGAATTATCATCACGTTTAAGTGGTTTGTAGAGCTGAGTATCGTCAGCATAGCAATGATAGGATACACCAAATCTCCTAAATATAGATCCCATGGGTAACATATACAGTGGAAACAATATCGGTGCCAAGATTGATCCCTGGGGAACACGCATGTAGAATGCACTACAGAAAAAGAGCACTTGGCAATGCTGACTGAAAATCTTCTGTTGGACAGAAAAGATCGAAACCAGTTAAGTACAGTGCCCAGAAATGTACCTGAGATTCATGTCCCCCTTAGCGGCTAAGGCCAGGACATTGGAAAGCATTCCCCCTGGACAGCAGCCACAAACCAGCACTGCCATGGCTGCACTGGGACCGAGCTGGAACAGTTTAACCAGAGAGAAGGCTGTGAGGGGCATCACCCCAAACTGTGCCACCAAGGGGATCATCAAGCCTTTGGGCTTTTTGATGTGGGCCTTTATCTTGGAGATCTCCATTGTGCAGCCGAGAGCAGCCATCGTGTCACAGAGGACGATTATGCAGATCACATTAATGGCCTGATCCAGAGAGGCAGAAACAGAGATGTCTGACAAGGTGACATTGGTGAAATTATTTTGGCTCTGTAGATCCAGATCATAGGAAGGAAGAGCAGTTTGGTTAGAGGTGAGCTCCATTTTCAGTGCCTGTTCAGTGTGAATTTCTGTAAGAAGAGGAAAAAGAAATGTAGTCTTAGATAAAGAAGAAGAAGCAAAAAAAACAACAACAGAAGCTTTCTTCATAATTCTGTCAGAACTCACCTTGACAACTCGTCTTCTTCAGAGGCTTCTTACAGTCTCTGTTACAGTACACTTGCAAAACATGCTACAAACATTATGGAAATGAGGGCATGCATGCTAATTAATAAAGCTGGCTTCTCTTGTATTTTTCTTTCTTTTTAAATTTTTTTTCTTCCTAATCTGCACCTGGAATGGTGCTGGCACTCCTTTTTCATTAAATAAATAAGTAGTTTGAATAAATAACTATCAGCCAGATCCCCAAAAACCCAGGAAGGCCCCAGTTACTTCTGTCTTATGAATCTAGGCACACACTTGCCCATGACATATTTATAAAAAGTCAATACATAATTTTATATTCATTAAAAAGGCCAAATTAGCATACCCAAACTGAAGTACACTTTTCCAAAATATACTTAAATGTATATTAAGTAGGCTAAAAAGTGTAAGTATAAAGTGAAACAATATACTTGAAGCATTATGCGTATATATTCAAGTAGACTATTATTATTTTTCAGCTATTTTTCACAAGGGAAGCCGAAAGCAAACTTCATGACACTTTAGCTATTTGGTTTGCTCGATTTGTCTCCCATTCTAGTCGACTGCTTCTGTCAGTTAACACCAGCTGGGCAACATTTACAGGATATGGCTGGAAACAAAATCATCATTTAGTTAATGCAACATAATACCTACAAAACTTTGACTTTTCCTGTAAACAATTTGACTACAATTGTTACGTCCCAATCAAGGGACATGACATAGCAGAACGGTTAAATGGAGAAGTGAAAACAGGATTTATGGATGGGTGAGATGTATATGTTGATACTGTAGGGGGGGAGAACATGTAAAAAAGACAAATTGGGAATATATTGTACGCCACTAATGGGCAAAAAAAACACAACTGGGTTTTTCAAATCAATAAATCAACCAACATAACTCCAAAACTAATTGTTACACCAGTAGCTAACTTTCCTACACAAAAGTCAAACACAAAAAGACACTGACACGTGCCTTCCACCAATTAGATCGCGAACTAGCCAAGCCAAGCCGGGTCTCTGGCGCAACTTGGCGCAAATGCGTAGTGTACAGTAGCTGCATTGCATTCTGGAAGTTTAGGTCCAATGTTTGCAATTATTTCTACGCTGGATTTCTCATTAATGTGATGTTGAACGTTGCTGCAAAATGGTGAATAAGAAAAGAAGCTCTTGCTCTTTTGTTTTTAGGAGTTAACCATTACGTCTGAGATCGTTGAAAAACTCTTCTCCTATTCAATGCCTGTCATGTTCACCTTGGACAATTCCCCCACCCCACAGATCACCAGAGGGCACCCTCACTCACAGCGAAAACATTATGACACAGTTCCCAGATACAATGAGCCCCTTAACGGCCTTATTTATAGCCACAGAATCTACAGAGCTCCTTGAGGTGATATTCATGAGTTCATTTCGGCTCCAATGTCCCAGACGAGAGGAAAATTTGAAAGTTTGGTTAGAGGTCAGCTCCATTTTCAGCTCCAATTTCAATGGCTGTTGATTGAGTCTTTCTGTAAGACAAAGTTTAGGGAACATAATTGTATAAGTGTAAGATTAACATATACCGTGGGGTCCAAAAGTCTGAGTGCACTAGTGCTTCTATTTTGCATTCTTTTCTAATTTAATACAGCAATTTTCATTACAAATTATATTATGGACAACAACTTGAGTGAAATGTAGAATCTTGAAAATATTTACATCAATTTCAGACTTTCTTAGTATTTGGTTTGTCGCCTTTTTGCTTTAATGGCAGTGTGCGCTCGAGCTGGCATGGACTCCACACGTTTGTGGAAAACCTGGCGATCCATTTTAGATCAAATCCATCAGCATGTCGTCTGATCACACGCCTCAGTAGAAGAGATTAGACATGATTTAAATCTGACTGTTTGTTCAATATCACACATTTGCTTGCATTTAAATAGGGACCTAGAAATAGTGCAGAATCTGAAATATTAAATATTTAAGATATTGAACATTTATGTTCTCTTTTTTTAAATATTTCGAAATTCTAAAACCTTATGATTATTTCCCATTTTAAATGGAAAAAAAGATATTCACTGTGGTCTCAGACCCTGTATATATTAAATCAGGAATAATAATAATAATAATAATAATAATAATAATAATAATAATAATTCAGGGATGTGCTGTTGCACAAAAATAATAAACAACCGAATGGTGTGATGAAGCGCAGTTACTGCTACTGCCCTGAAGTTCATTATTTTCCTATAACAGCACGTCCCAGTTTGCAAACCACAGAAATTTGAAAACGATTACACATTTTTATTTATTATTTAACTCCATGTCGTACTTTTTTAAGCGTTTATAGTTACGTTTAATGATGTGGAATTTCCGTAATACAAATTAGTTCTTGTTATCACTTAGATTACACTCAGTATAAACACCCATTCCTTCACCGGCCTCTTTTTTTTCCCCTCTCTCTCGTAGGGTTGTTATGGTACTGATGACAACACAGTAAATACTAACAATGGAAAAGATTTTATGGAAAAGATGTTCTCAAAAATATCTTTCTAAAGTCCTCTTCAGGTTGGACTAGTTTTACTTTGGGAGGTGGGGTAAATATTATGTCATTATTATCAGAGTGTATTTTTAGTCCCAATATTTTAGTCCAGTCCGTATCCGTCTCCTTTATTATTTACATCCGGAAAGACAGTAATGATCAAGTGCATCTTGTGACAAGTGCTTATAATAAAGGTCAAAACAATCAGTTTATATTCAAATGAGGTGTGTGTGCATGGGTGTGTGCACACATGTCCGGTAAATGTATCCTGAAAAACAGTTATGGGATTTGATCTTTTTGTTTTTGTCATATACTGTATACAAGGATGTGCAAAGAGCGTTTTGCGGAGTGATTTTGGTGATGAATGTTTCCTTTCGTTTAAACCACTTAAAAAGGTTTGATTAATACTGTGAAGCCATGATATTTTTATACTGGGTTACACACCATAACACCATAACCGTAACACTGCTACTGCTAAGTTAATAATAAAAAATAAATCATTGAAGGCAAAAACAAAAGCACAGCGATGCATGTCTAAAATCATTTAGACAAATCTGATCTCTTCTGGAACAATATACTTGAACTCTTTTGCAATAATTCAGCTCGTCATGTTCGGAGAAAGAAGGGTCGCACGTGTGATCCAAAGAACGCCATATCCACAGTGTGACCATCATGATATGACAGAGCTGAAAGATGTTAAATCGTGTAAATGAAAGGGCCCAATTTTTGTCTATCAGTCCGCTCATTCATAACAGTTTTTCTGTAGTTTTGTCTGTAATGGACACAAAGTCTTCTTCTTGAATCTTCTTAAGTTTCAGCTTGTCTTTTGCAGCTTGTTTCTTGGTCAATTGTTAGATTTTGACATATAAAATCTACTCTAAATAAAGGTTACACCACGAAGATCTCAGCAATGCACACTGTACCATGTATTTATTCAAAACAGACCTTGAGTTAATCTAATTAGAAGAAGCTCACTAAAGCTCGGCATGAGACAAAAATATCTAGCAAAGCAGCAGTCAGCAGTAAATGAGTGTTATAAGCATAGTATCTAATGAAAGACTCAGGAAAAATGAGTAGAAAGTATTGGTCTGCTTTTTTGCCATTATCTACAATAATTAGAGAAAACTACAGAGCATCACCCAGCTACAATTTAGAAAACAGAGCTCAGAATATGACACAACACACAATGCCAATTTTCAAAGTACCGAACCTTTGCAGTATGTATTGTTTTACGCTTTACGTTGATGATTTGCCTGCAGTTTACCTGTCTTTGTATCTTGTGTTTTACTTTTAAGGAGGAAGGTATGAAATTCTCCTCACTGTGCCATGGCATAGTGCCATGCCTTGCTATTTTTGGCTGAGATGCAATTATTTTAAACCTATCAAATGATACGCAAAAGGTTTTCTGCCCTGGACTCTATATCATTGTAAACTTGTAAACACATGGAGAGTGTTACCTTACATGTGAGAACATGAGAACGAATTATCTTGCTTGTTCTTGCTTTAACGTTATGGATTGTCCCTTTTTGACATTGCCTAGCTTTGAATTATGACTATGATTATTTGAAAGCCCTTAATAAACACTATACTGAGTTTAATACTTGCCTCTAATTGCTCGTTACAAACTGCTTTAACCTTGTTGTTTTTTTTTATAAATAGGTGAAAATATGTGAGGCACATGCAAACAATAATAACTGCAGTCAGAATTGTTCAAACTTTGGACTGTGATGTGATCAAATCTTCAAAGCCTTGTGGAAAACCAAACTTTACTTTTGTATGCTTCAAGAAGTCATCATTAACATTTACCAACTGATAACAACCAGTAAATAGACCTGAGCCGGGACAAAGCTGTTCCTCTAACATCTATCGTGGACATTTTTCCACCAAGCCTCCAGAGGGCATTTTCTCCCCAGTTCTGAATCATTTCCTTGGTTATGCCGCTCATTTCCTGTTCCCATGATATATAAGCACATGGATTTTTAGTCACTTTGTGAAGACTTACAGTCTGCCTGCATTTCTGGAGTTCTGAGCTATGTTATTTCTTGACTGCCCTTTGTGTATTATCTTGCTTTGCCTTGCCTCAGTTTTGAACCTCTCTAGCCCTTTGGATTTGTCTGGCATTCTACTCTCTGGTGTTTTGACCCTGCTTGGCCTAATGTTCATGATATTGAATTATGATTTGTATTTTACTGCTATTTCTGTTCCTCCAATCTATAAACATCCTGCTCATGGATCCATACACTGCTCCCCATGAGCCCTTTGTTACAGTTCCCTTAACTCCAACATTTTTTAGTCTGTCTAAGGGAATATTATGAGCCACATTATTAAAAACTGCACTAAGCAACAAGCAGCACAAGCACACAAGACACAACCCTGATTGGAGGGCAGTAGTGGGTCATTTGCCACTTTAACCAGCGCTGCCTCGGTACTGTGACGAGGACTAAACACTGCCACAAAGATTTCATGAATGTGATTTCTATGCAAGTATGGACTTAGCTGCTGCGCTACAACCCTTTCTAGGATCTTGGCGATAAAGAAAAGGTTTAATATTGGACTACGGTTAGACAGTTGACAAGGGTGTCTGTTTTTTAATCAGTGGCTTGATAATGGATTTTGGTACATATCCACTCAGGGTATAGAAAAGTTCTAGAGAAGCTTTTACTTTTTAATACTCTTGAATAGTGAACTTTTTTGAGTCCAGTGCCTATATCTTGTTCCAAAAATGGTCATTGTGTTGTGTCAAGAGGTTGTTGTGCTGCTGAATACTGTCACACACAAGTGTCGGGAGCCAATCAGATTACAACCTACAACATTCTGAAGGTTGTGTCCAGAAAAGTGTACAAAATATATTAGGGCATGATCAGAAGAAAAGGTAAAGGGACAACGCAATAGGTAATATCAGAATGTAAGGACTGCCTACTTGATGGCCAAACACTCCTTGTAAATTGTGCTATGGCATTAGCAACTAGCATATTCCCTATAACCTGCAAGCAAACCTGAGCTGTACAAGGACATTGTGCAAGACCAGTAATTGCCAAAAACAGGCCTGGGTAAAATAGGGTAATCTGAGACATTATGTAATGTGAGGCACCTAGGCACCTAAGCTACAGTACACACCCCATCACATGTGCCTGTAAATGTAAGCGACGGATATAATTTCTTTACAAAAAAAAAAAACAAAAGTCCTAATTATTCTGAGATTAGTTTATATATGCATTATATATTTATAGTAAAGTATGCAGTAATGTTATGGAAATGTGGTGGTTGCTTTTATTTATTTATTTATTTATTTATTTAGAACAGTGTTTTTTTTTGTCCCACTTAATCAAAAAAAAATGTTAAAGTGGGACAGCATGCTTTGGGTTTTCAGGGGCACTCATCTACGTTTATTAAATAGGGGATATATGCATCGTCGAGTCCTCATCTTATAGCTTAATACAGCATTTTAGCCCTTTAGGTGAAAGACAATATATTGTCCATCTCCGCTCTCTGCTGTAGACATCTGTCACAGGCTGCCATGACTTTTTGCTACTGAACACAGAAAGTTGGGGCGCACAGAAAAATACAAGTTCCAGAGTGGTATTTATGATATTATGGTTTCTGACAGGGTTATAAATATTAGGACGCACACACGTAAAATCCCTTTGTCATCCATTTACCAGGCAAAAAAAACCCCAAAGAACTATCAACACAAAGGAGACAACATTCTACGTTTGTGACCTGCACAAATCAGGTAATGGATCTAAAACATACACAAGCAGATAAAAATGCCATTAAGCACTATTAGGGCCACCTTAAAAAGTGTCACATGTCTGAAAAAGTTGGTCAGGACAATATTGCAGATTCCCAATAACACTTCGGATTGTACTTATTTTTGAAAATGTCACTCTTTCCAGAGACATTATCGTTATTATACACTTTATTACTAGTGCCAGGACGCCTCTTTTCAGAACAGTCAAAGCTTATGGATGGCCAAGCAAAAGAAAGTCTTGAACCTACCATAACAGTGAATAGTTCAGTAAGAGAAAGACGTAAGAACCAGAGGTTTCATTCACCGTTCTCTCAGAGCCTGCCTTGATGATTTGCCCCCCGTTTTTCTGTGAGGTAAGAGGCAGAATTTTAGTTACTTTCGCTGAGAGGCATTTATATGAATTTAGCAAAACTGATGTTACAGTATATGAACAGTAATAAAATAAGTGTCTCACCTCAAGACTCGTACCCAAGTGAAGTGCAGTTTGGTGTAATGGTGAAGTTTTTCTTTTCTTTTATAACATATTTCATTGCCTTGGACTGATATGTAGTATATGTACAGTATATAGGAGTTCTTCCTTTTATAAAGTTTATTCATAAACCCAAGATACTAACACCCAATGTTTCCAGATAACAATTTCAGTTCAGATCAATTAACACTTTTAACATTAAATGGACAGAAATCTACTTAAAACATTCATTCATTCATTCATCTTTTTTGCATTTTTGGATCCTGAATCTCACCAAACGTACACGATTATCTTGGTTACTCATCACTAAAACCAAAACTCTTTAACAACTTTTAAACTCAGGACTCCATGAAAGTTTTTGAGTCCACTGACTGTGTTGCTCCAAAATAATCATTGTGTTCAAAGTTCATTTTAAAGATTTAAAAAACGTTTAAACATGTAAAACTTTTAAGTCAGTTTCTCACTGATCCATCTGTCTGAAGACATCTCCCAAAGTGAGATTTAGATATACAGTACTGTGCAAAATGTTAAAGAAGAAATGTTTGTATGTCAGTACAGAAAGCAGCAGATTCCATAAGAGACACTTTTCAGATAAATACAGAATGAAGGCTGCTGGGTTTCGCTGCAGAAATAAGAAGCGAGTCGACAGTCGAAGTCTCCAGAAGAACTGCGGCTGCTTCTGCAAGATGCTCAGTAACACTTCCAGCTCATTTCCTTATCAAACTGCACCTGAGACACTGTTTATTTATTTAAAGCGAAGGATCGTCACATTAAATACTGACTTTGTTTCATTTATTACTGTTTACTGCTCTTTATAGGATTTTTTTTAAATGTAGAAACATTTAGTTTCAGTATTTTTGAAGGCATCTTTGCTCTACAGCATTTCTTTGCATGTGCCTAAGACTCTGCACAGTGCTGAATGTAGGTTATTTATGCATACGTTTGTAATTTAGAAATACCACACCCAAGTCAAACATGTGCTTCTGAGAGTCTTGTTCACTTACAGTCCATCAGATTTGAAGAGAAAGGCCAGTACATAGCCGAGTCCATATCCAATAAGTGACATCAGTGCTCTCCTAGTAAAATCCCCACCAGAACAGCATTAACCTCAGCCCAACCTCTGACAAAAAAGACCCTAAACTCATGATCTGTGCTTTCTGCCCTTTAAAATTTCCTGCTCTTCAATTTTTTTCCTGATGTTTAATGACATACTGCACTGTTTGCCCACCTTGGTGATACGTGTGGCATCATCAGGATTCAAACTCCTGAGGATAGAGTGAGTGCTTTTCTGGTGCGTGACTCAGAATCCCACAATTTGATCATCAAAGCTGTTTCAGGTGTGTGTCTTCACAGACATCTAGCCAATTAACTAGTGATAATTATACATTTCAGCCATGTTCTGATGCCTCCGCAAAGTTTTGAACAAAGTCGGTAAGGGATCTGCTTAGATCCTAAGCAAAACACACTCAGCTAGTTATTAATGATTAATAACTATGAATTAGTTATGCTAATACTATTATTAATATAGTTTTAAAAACTCTGTCTCTTTTACCGCTAACAGTGAATTAGTTTAGCAACAAAGCACCACCAAGGTACAACTATCTTAAATAATATGTGGGCACATATATATATATATCTGGCACCACCTTGTGTTGATATTGCTTATTCTACAAGTTGTTCTATTTAAAGCTTCTATCACTTTAATATGACAAAAAAGCCAAGTACTACTCCTCACACGGGGCACCAGAAATGTATAGGTCTATTTAGTGTATACAAGAAGCACCAGAACTGCTTCATTATTAATTAGTGAATGAGTTTCATTAGATAATCAGTCGCATCAGGCATTAGAGTGTTCTATGAAATGGGATTTAATGAAAAAGAAATAGAAATACACCAATCAAGTACTTAAACTAAGGATTACTATTTATAAATAGGGACAGAGAAAGGAAAGGATTTATGTGTGTGTTTGTGTGTGATAGAGAGAGAGAGAGAGAGAGAGAGAGAGGAGGGTGTGTGTGTGTGTGTGTGTGTGCTCCACCCTAGAGAGTGTGCATACCCATATACGTGTTTGTGGTGAGATTTCTACGTGAGATACGTGTCCACGCCTCCTCATCTGTGAAACATGAGAACAATAGGGAGGAAAATTTGGCAGGGAGTTCAAAGATGCTACGCATGGTGGATGTCCAGTGACAGAAACTGGAAATCAAAAACAATTCTGATGATAAGTAAGTTTCAAAGCGCAGTAACATACATAGCGTTTGTGATATCAATGTGATATCTACTTAAAGCCCTTGTTTGAATAGTACAGCACAGAGTGGTAGGTCAGTGGATAAACTGTTGGTCTACTGCTCAGAAGATCATGAGTTCACATCCTTGCACTGCCATGCTGGGCCCTTAAGCAAGGCCCCTAACCCTCAACTGCTCAGTTGTATAAAATGAAGTAAATGTAAGGTGCTAAAGGTGGCTGGAAATGTAGTGTAACATTAACTGGAGCTACATTACAGATAATAGGGCTTATTTTCCCTTTGTTGCTGATTGTAAAAGCAATACAGCCTCAGACTCAAAATGGTTAAAGCTGTACACATACAATAGTGAAAGCAATAGCAATCTTACTGTTAGTGGCTTTCAGTTTGTGTCTGAAAGAGGAATGTGACTCGAGCTTCCAGATCATCGTCCTTTATGCGCTTTGAATGAATGCTTTGTCTCCAGTCATGAGTGCAGTTTACCTATTAAGATGTCATGGATCTGAATGAATGGGGATGCAGTGCATTTAGAAGAGTTAGTTTTCATGCGTATTTTTGAACGGTTGTCGATCCATTCCCGGGGATGCAATTTAGTCGACTTTATATCTCGTGAAGGTCTGGCCGCAAAAAACAAAGTTACATGGCTGCTGTTTCATGAGTTTCTGAGAGTTGCAGAGACCCTCAGTACAGATAAATGTAACACATGTACCTCAGATTCATGTTCCTATTGAAGGCAAAGGGCAGGAAATTGCTGGACATTCCTCCGAGCAGCAACACACCAGCACTGACGTGGCTTCACAAAAAAAAAACAACAACAACAAAATGTTTCATATGTCAGTTGGAAATTTTCCAGGAATTGGATTCATGAGCACACAATGAGGAGGACAATGTTGTAGATTCAAAATAACATTTTTCATTTTAGTTTCCTCAAGAGGCATTGTAATTACATGTTGATTTATATCACTGAGTTACAATCAAGGCATCTGGACTCTGTCCAATTAACTGCTATATACTTTAATACCATTGTACACCCCATTTTTTAAGCATTTTTAACATTGTATATGGGAGTGAAGTGTATTATTTCATCCCAGAATGGCTAAAGATCTTTGGCCATGCTCTCATAATGGGAGGACATGCCAGACACAGCAACAGCAGTCTATCGTGGGGATCTGTGGCTTCACGTGTCTCAGAGAAAGCACGTGTTTGCCACACCCTCCTCCGTTGGCAGTTGTTGTGCATCAGCAGAGAATTAGCTGGCGGATGGGAATTGGTAAAACCAAAATTGGGAAGAAAATTAGAAATAAAAAAACAGGGTGGATTTGTCCTTTACCCTCCAAGAACACATTTCCTATACAACACAGCATGCTGATGAGAACATCAACATGTTTTCACCGCCAGCTGCTAACTCAAAAGTGTAGGAAAGCAATGACTTGCTATAAAGCATGCTTCCCGTTGGACTCGCACAGTCTCTTCCACAGTACACTTCACAAAATATGCAAATACATTCATATAGATGTATTTGCAATGTATTTGCATGTTTTGAGAAGTGTATTGGGGAAAAAGACTGTGAGAGACCTGTGGCTTTGTTTTTTTTTTACATAACAAATGTGTCCTAAAGATACTGAAAGTGAAGAGTGACTTTGCCACCAGTACTCCCTTACATTCACTTACATTTACAGCCTAAAGGTCAATGAGATTGCTGTGGATGGTACCATGGTGAAACCATCCACATGGATGGATGAATGGATGGATGGATGGATGTCATGGTACCATGGTGGTAACATCCACAACCAAGGAGATTGGCTGTGGATGTTCTTCCTTGGATAGTGTTGTGGAATTCTTTCAGCTAAAATAAAAACTTCCCGGAGTCTTGAAAAATAGACTTTTATTTTAAAAAGCAACAAAGCCGAGTTAATCTGATGAATCTGATCTCAACACAGCCTTTAATACGTTTTCAAATGCATATCTCTCTAGGCAGAGTTTTCTCTTTACACAAACTACTAGTATCTGTTGGCTGTGTGCCCCATCATTTCTCAGTTTTAATGGTGGCTGAAGACCTAATCTCCACGGCCTTGGTACATCCGTTCACTCCATGTTTTTCAGACACTGAGAACCTCCTGACATTGATACCCACCTGTACTTTTCACAATTAGTTACTGAAGTTTTGGTTGACCTTACACATGTATAGGATATTGCATACTTATGGTTACATATGGGATTATCTTGATGATTATACTGATTACATGATTAAATATTCCATAATAGCTTTAGGACTGCAATTGCTATGAACAGTTTTCCACTCAGGTCTCCATCATTGAACAGCTGATAACTTCAACATAACAGACTTCAAGTTAAAACTATAATGAATTTAGAAATGACTCCGATGCTTATATTCATAAGTTGCTCATAAGCTCATAAGTTCCTGGTTACACAATCGCACTTTTTGGCTAAACACATCCAGAATATTTAGCCTAACCCCCGTTCACAAATCTCCACCCTCAGGCTGGACATTGGTCCATAGAGAGTCTATAAAATGACTTATAGGAGACGCAATACAAATACAAACAAGTATTCCAGCATTCCGGACCAGAAATCAGTTTTCCAAACAGGTTTTCTCAGCCATTTAGTACACCTGTGCTGGGCTCATGGCTCAAACCACAATTTTTTATCATGTCTCCTTTGGTTGCTCCTGTTAGGGGTCTCCAGAGCGGATCATTGGTCGGCGTATCAAGTCAAGTCAAATGGATTTATTGTCATTTCAACCATTTACACATTTACACATTTACCATTGTCAGTACACAGTGACAGGCAGGGCAGTGGTAGCTCAGTGGTTAAGATATTGGACTACTGATGGGAAGGTCATGAGTTCAAGTCCCAATACTGCTACTGAGCCCTTGAATAAGGTCCTTAATCCTCAAGTAAGTAAGTAAGTAAGTAAGTAAGTAAGTAAGTAAGTAAGTAAGTAAGTAAGTAAGTAAGTAAGTAAGTAAGTAAGTTTTATTTATAGAGCACATTTTAAACAGTAAAAACTGACCAAAGTGCTGTACAGAGATTGAATAAATAAGCAGGTAA